>CM042803.1:3498911-4098911 GCA_018691245.2 Ips nitidus | reverse complement strand
GTACCTAAAATTACAAATTAAAAAGATTCTTGGTGATACTCAAAATGAATGATCCTCCCTTTTGAATAAGTAAAACTTGTACTTACAGTTTAATTTTAAATAAGAATAAATAAAATTTAGTACTATATGTATTAGATATATTAGAGTTTACATGTCCCATTGGTCTCACAAAATTCTTAGTAATAGTCTGAAAAAACTTATTTTTTTTAGAACTTTAAGAAAACTGTATTTACCGTTAACTAGAGGGTCTACTAATGTGTTCTGTAAATGTATATTTTAGTTATTGTGTACGTTGTATGTACACATACATACAAACAAACAAATCTCTAAACATGTATTACATTTGCAATTTAATGCATACAATACTAGTTTTGATTTTGTGAATCGTGATAATGTATGCAAGGAAGTATGAGACAAATTATTTGTTTACCCAGATACAGCAAGAATTTCAAACATTTACAATTTAATAGCGTTTTTCATTTGCTTTATGAGTGCGACACTGTTTGCGCACTTGCCCTTAAAATATTCCTGCGGATATCTGCTTCAGTGCAACTCAAATGATTCACAGAAATTGGTCGTTGCGTTCGTTTCGTTTTGACTTTTGACATGACACATGACATTAAAAATTTCAATATACCTAATAGTAACCAAGATTTTCTCATTTTTGATTCAAATATGTAACTGTAATGTCAGGAACTTTATGTTCTCAAAAGCTTTATAGTTGAATAATAATTATTAAACGTAAACATGTGTGAGGAGGAAGTTTTCGATATACAATTGAAAATAAATCAAGACGTTATAACTTTGTCAATTCCACTGGGAGGGACAGAACCAGACTTATATTAAATATTACAAGTGAGTAGTGTTAGTAGTTAAATAGAAAAAAATTAAAGTCACTGCGGCAACACCGCAACTGCTGACTGAACGAATGACGATAGGGGGCGTCAGATGTGAAAAAGGAATAGAAATGAGAATGAAGAAATGAGGGAGAAAGTTGTTGTCCAAAAATCAAGCAGGTAACTTTCTTGTAAACCTAAAGTTGTGTTTTACTAATACATAATGGTGTTATTAGTAAATGGAGTGTTTTAATCAAGAAGAGAAGCAAATATCTACAGCTAAGGATATAATCCTTACATATTTTTGGTCCTTAACGAGTCGGATGTGCCATTAACCAACAACTGGGTGCAAGTTGGACGGCCATTTTGTGTCGTACTAAACTGGAATTTAGAATGTTGAAAAATTGGATTAAGTTACCTCGCTGATTGGAAAATTGAAAGTCCTCATTTGATATTTGGGAAACAAAAACATACTAAAAACCCCATAGACATATTGGTTTGGAACAATTGGAACAGAATCAAGGATTTATTTCAAGGTTGTGAGTATTGGTGTATCCTTTTTTATTAAAATCCTGAACATGTTTTGTAATATAGGGTGCGGCGAAATATACCCACCTATAGAATATTGCTATAGTTTTGTTATTTTCTTGACAGCTGTCAAAAGTGAAGTTTTATATCAAAGCAGAAAGATAGATAATTTTGTTATGGAGCGGTATTCGGCTCAACAACGCGCAGAAATTGTCAAATTGTATTTTCAAAACTTTTCTTCAATATTTTTAACTCAACGCGCTTTTAGGAGAGCGCATCCCGGCAATTGCCGAGCTCCACACGGACAAGCAATTAGACATTTAGCAAACGCATTTTCGGAAAGTGGCACAGTAAGGGATGTAATGCATACTGGAAGACCTCGTTCTGGTCGTTCAAATGAGAATATTGAGCTTGTTCGGACTGGTGTTCGCGCAGAACCCAAAACTTCCACAAGAAGACGTGCGGCGCAATTAGGGTTATCCGAGCGGACTTTAAGAAGAATTTTGCTCTTAGACTTGCATATGTATCCATATATCCATACAAAATTCAAACAGTATTCAGACTACAGCCAATTGATATTCAAAGACGTTTACAATACGCACAAATCGTGATGAACATGGTGGAAGCAGAACCCAATTTTTGGCTGCTGCTAAGCTGTTATACTTACTGAGTTGGGAAATAGGGTTGATTGACTTCCAGATATTTTGACTCCTATCAAACACAGATTGAACTTGAACATGACAACTTTGATGAACAGTTAAAAGAAAGGGAATTATTTGAAAATTCGTATTATGCTTTGTTTTCCTCTGCAAAATCAATCTTGAAAGGTTTTCGGGATAATGACAGTAGTAGTAGCAATAAACAGACTTCTCAAAGTATAGCTCAAGGTTTTGATAATAATCTTCAATCTAGGCCTAAGCTTCCCTCAATTCCACTACCTAAATTCTATGGAAATTTTGACAGTTGGCTAGAATTTAGGGATACATTTAAGTCTTTGGTTCATGACAATGTAAACATTTCAGATATTGAAAAGTTTCATTTCTTGAGAGTTTTATTAGAGGGGAGTGCAAAAGAAATTTTACAGAATTTAATCAAAAGCTGAGTTGCTTGAGACTTTGGAAGCAACTTCCAAAGAGTCAAAGTCAAATAAATTTCAAGTAAAAGGATTGCATAGTGTGGTAAAGCAACAATTTTGTCCTGTTTGTAAAAATAGTCACTTGATTGTAAATTGTGAATCATTTTTAAAACTTTCAGAGGACGAACGGTATAATAAAGCCAGACACCTTAAATTATGTCTTAATTGTTTAAGATCAAATCATATGAGCAAGGAATGTTCATCAAGCAGTTGTAGAGAATGCTCTGGTCGACATCATACCCTTCTGCACTATTCCAAAAGGAAAACAGGTGATAATATTTTTGAGTTCAAAGAAAATACAACTGGATCCTCTGGTCAACTTTCAACTGGGCCTAATCAGGATCGAGTAGAGTCTTTGCATGTCAGCACGTCATTGTCAAATCATTGTGATGTTTTATTGTCAACAGCACTGGTGCAAGTTGTTAATCATTCTGGTGATGTGATGACTTGCAGAGCTCTCTTAGACACTGGTTCCCAGTCAAATTTTATAAGTGAAGCCACAGTCAGAACGTTACTTCATGTCATCCATACCAGTTGAAGTTATCGACGCCTCAGGTTACCAAAGTTATCGATGGAAAATGGATCGTGACCATACCAAAACGACTTGTTAGTAATAAGGACAAAACAACAATTCCATTATTTGGATCCTATATTTAAATGAAGTACCTATCGTGTTGAGATATCTTACTAATTGTTTAAATGGCAACATCCTTACTATTTGGCATTATTAGTTTGGGTGTTTTTATCTTTGGTCTGAAACCGTCTGTAATGTCTGTATCGAGTCGTACAGACAGAGAGTGTCAGAAGTCAGATTAGTTTGTAATATTTTATGTATTCGATTATAATTACCAATAATTGTGGGCAAGACTGCTTTGTCTCGTAAGATAAGATTTTTGTTTGTAAGACAGGCCTTAAAAAGGTAAGCCGAAATATTTCAACAATGTTCATTCTAACATTCAATGTTCTTTCTAACATAACATATTCTTTAGGCGCCTTTTTTTTCAAGGCCAGTTTTAATTCTGTCCGGATTCCTGTTTGAACTTTGTAACGAAGTTTTTAAATACTGCGTATTAGTATGCTGTAATATGTAAAAAATAAAATATTACATGTCATCATTTTGATTAATAAGTTTTCTTTTGCTAAGTCTTCTAAAGAAATCTTGTAGGTTAGGTATTTGTCTTGAAATGGCAAATCTTCAATATAATAAATAGGGAGTTATTTATTTTTATACGCGGCTTTTTGCGGATTTTTTTTTTACGTCTCCACCACTGAACATCTATGGCGGTGTTCTTTTGAATAATATATGAAGATTTCGTTAAAATACGTTAGTCTAGTTTAGACTTTTTACTGTTGCGTTGCGTTTTACTGCTGTTGTTGAGTATTGTGTTTGTTTTTGTGCCACTTTTACCTTAAAATGAACCCTGTTGATTTGTTTAACAAATCATATTAACTCAATGTTGAGCAATGCCGTTTACTTAAGTGTATAATGATAATTATTAAACATAAAACAATAATGAAAACTGCATTGGTTTTCATTTGAATGTTAATTTAAATAAAATACAATATAAGTGATGCATCAGCAGAGATTATTTAGGTTAGGTATGAAATTGCCTAATTGTCATTGTAATCTTACCTGGTCTAGCAGGCGTTGTGTGCATTATGACCATTGAAAAATATACATTTACTTGAATTTAGTGTATAATCTTCACCAATTATTAAGCCCGGTTCAGAGTTCCGCAACAGTATGAGGTATCAGGTACCGTTAAGCAGTAGGTAGATTAAACTATCGGTAAGTAATACATCCATTCATAGTGTTCCGCAAGAGGTATGAGGTAAAATGTATGCAGCAAGAAATTAATTAATTTCATTTCATACCGGTACCGCTACCTAATTGTAAACGATCGGGAATGACCGACTGCTTTCGGACACTTTTAAATGTCATTTTTGATCAGCTGTGCGCGGTGTTGTCGTGGTCTAATTTTATATTTATCTGTCAACTTGTCAACCCTCGCCCCGTCGTCCCTCACCCTTCGATGGTACGATGGTCTTACCATTTTACTAATCTAATTGCTATTTCTTTGTGTTTTCAATTTCAATATGTCTTACGACCAAGAACATATGTTAGCCGACCTGATTCAACATTACCCATTTTTGTACGACAAAAGTCTGAAGGAATACAAGGATGTGGGATGTGGGAGTGGTGAGCTTTATGGCAAAGCACATGCTAAGCAAGAAGTATGTGATAAATGATTTATTGAAGTCCTACAACTCTATATGTATGGCTTTTAGGCGAACATCAAACCTTAGTCAACCGGCTTTTCAAGACAGCCTTAGTCGACCCAGCTCTGTGGCTTCTAACATAAGCCAATCATCAACTACTCTTTCATCTCCACTGATGTCTCCGAGAGATATGCAGAGTCCGACTCAGAGAGTCTTTGATACATACTCGGAAATCACTTCACCAAGGGATATAGTGAGCATTGAAGCAGTTCAGGAGGACATTGAGGAGAGTGAAGAAGATGTTCCACAACCAGCGAAGCAACAAAAGTTTGACAAACCCACCCCAGCTGTTGCCGCTGTTGGTCAATACTCCACTCCTAGTACCTCAAAGATTCAGCAACAAAAACCACAAAAGACTACCACCACAGGTCCCCAAGTAGAAAAAACCCTGAACATGCTGCAGAGCTACCTAGTGGAGAAGCAGCAACCATCAAAAAATCTTGCTTTTGGTCAGTACATTGGATTAACTCTAGATGACATGCCAGCCGAGAAACAAAACTTTAAAAAACTAAAAATGGTGGAAATTTTACACAAACCATATAAACAATAATTTTTTGTTTTGATGTTTTTATAAACACAGTAATATTTAGAACAAACTCTATTGTTTTCTTTTTAAATATTGTAACATTCTAAATACCAAATAGTGTTGCAGGCATGGAATGGTGACAAATGGATTGAAACAAGACTAAGTGAAGTGCTGTTTGTTCCAGAACGAAAAATAAACTTGTTTTCAATTGGGAAAGTGGAAAGATTTCAGATAGTGAAAAATGTGACATTGTACACAGAAATGGGTTTGTTCGGGCAACTGCAAAGAAAAATGGTAAGCTGTTTTCAATGAATTTTAAATTTAATTCTACAGACTTTCCACAAGTTGATGTTTGTAACGTAGTTGAAAGTATAGATATATGGCATGAAAAAATGGCGCATTTGAATTTTAAAGATGACGTTTGTGAGGGATGTCTAGCAGGGAAACAACATCGTTTACCTTTTCAAAGGGTGGAGAGTAATTCAGGTCAAATTGGTGACCTTGTACACTCGGATGTCTGTGGACCTTTTGAAACTGATTCATTGGGTGGAGCAAAATACTTTCTTCTCCTTAAAGATTCATGCTATAGGACTGTTTATTTCTTAAAAACTAAAGGCGAAGCCAAATTTCAAATATTCAAATTTATTAACAAATTAGAAAATCAAACTGGAAAGAAGATTAAAGTGTTACGTACGGACAATGACCTTGAGTTTCTGAACAAAGACCTTACAAAATTTTTAGACAGTAGGGGTATAAAACATGAAAAAACCTGTCCCTACAGCCCCCAACAGAATGGCAAGGCAGAAAGGGAAAACAGAACACTAGTAGAGGCTGCTATAACACTACTGTATAGCAGTGGTCTAGAAAAACAATTTTGGGCAGAGGCAATTAATGCAGCGGTTTTTACTCTTAACAGGGTAGGAAAAAGTTCCGTTAACAACAAAACACCTTTCGAAATTTGGCATGCCAGAAGTTTCAACATACATTTATTAAAACCTTTTGGAATCCCAGTTGGTGTGCATATACCCAAAGAAAAACGACGCAAAATAGACCCAAAAAGTGAAAAAGGTATATTAGTGGGATACAGTGATGAAGTTAAAGGATGCCGCATATTTTTGCCACACAAAAATACCGTTACTTTACACCGAGACGTAGTATTTCTTCCTAAAGAACATCAAGAAGCAAATAAAATTGAAACAAGGAAAACGAGGAGTCAACATTGAGTCAAAAGTAGTATTATTAGACTTTAACAATCATAATGAAAGTACTCAGAACCACCAGCAGCAACAAAATCTGACCAGTGAAGGAAACTTAGAAGAAGAGAAACTACATTTAGTAGAACCAGACACTCAAGAAGGTGAAATCTCAGATTGTGCCGAAGACCTTGTAGAAACCAGAGAAACTACCCAAGACTCCAATTTAGATGCAAGTGGACCTGTGAGGGAACCAACTTCCAATCGCAGAAGCAGACCAATTAGACCACCAGCATGGCTTAATGACTACAGAGTGTTAGTTTCTATTCTGAAAGGGAGGAACCAGTGACCTTGGAGGAGGCTGCATCCAGAGATGATTCTGCTCAGTGGGAAGCAGCTATTCCACGGGAACTTAGCGTACTGCGTAAGAATAACACGTGGAGTGAAGTGCTATGGCCAGAAAAAGCAAACGTGATTGAGAGTAAGTGGGTTTTTAAAATTAAGAGTAATAAACAGTATAAGGCTCGTTTGGTAGCAAAAGGTTTCCAACAGCAAATAACTGATTTGTATGATGTATATGCACCTGTTGCAAAATTGACTACATTTCGAATATTGGTAATTATTGCTAATTAGCTGAAGTTGCCAATCTTCCAAATGGATGTACAAAGTGCTTTTCTTTACGGTGAAATAACAGATGAAGTTTTTATGTCTTTGCCAGGGACAAATAGGAATAACTGTGATACAGTATGTAAACTGAACAAGTCAATTTATGGTCTTAAAAAATCACCAAAATGCTGGAACAGCAAGTTTAATAAATTAATGACTGACATAGGCTTTATACGTTGACAAAATGATTTTTGTTTGTACTTGAAGAGTTTAAATAAACACAAATTGTTTGTCTTACTTTATGTAGATAATCTTTTGATTATGGGTTCCAGTATTCAGGATGCTGTAAACTTAAAAGATATACTTAACAAGACTTTTGAGATGAAAACTTTAGGAGTTATTGAAGATTACATAGGAATTAATGTATGTGAAAATATAAATGAGGGTGCTATTTATTTAAATCAAACTCAATATTTAAATCATATTTTGACAAAGTATGGAATGCAAGATTGCAAACCAATTAACACTCCACTAGATTTTAATGCTGATTTAAGTATTTTGAACAGCACTAATGTAGATGAAAAATATGAGAAACTGTGTAGACAACTAATAGGCAGTTTAATGTATATAGTTTTAGGAACAAGACCGGACCTGTGTCAAAGTGTTAAGTCGTTACCAAGTTACAGCGAATGAAAAATTGTTTTTAGCATTAAAACGTGTTCTTCGCTATATTAAACGGACCCTACATTTGAAAATGAAAATAGATACCAGTAGTAATGTAGAAATATGTGGGTATGTGGATTCAGATTGGGGAGGGGACACAGTTGATCGTAAATCAACTTCTGGATTTATTTTTAAAGTTTTTGGTTGTCCAGTTTTGTGGGCCAGCAAGAAACAACATTGTGTCTCCTTGTCAACCACAGAGTCAGAGTATACAGGGTAATTCAAATTCGACCCTCACCATTGGGATCTCGGAAACTATAAGAGATACGAGAAAGTTTAAATTGGGGCAAAGTTGCGCAATGTAAAGCTCAACCAAATGCAGTTTTAAAAATTTCGATTTTCCGAGTACTTCCGAAGATATCCGAAAAAAACTGAAAATTTGATTTTTTGTTTTTATTTATTTCTAATCTTATTTGAAGAGATATTCCAAAACTAAAAGCACCTTTTCATTGCCACTTTTTCTCAGCTATTCGATGATGGATTCAAATTTGCCACACGACGTTTCGTTTTTTGGCAGCCATCATCAACTTTCTTTTTTCTTATGGGCGCCATATTTGATTTTTAGCCCACCAAATAGTACGTTTTATTCTGATTTTAGTGATGTATAATAACTTATGATTTGCTTCATAAATAACAAAATAATTCAATAAAAACTATTTTTACTTTAGTTATTGGCTTTGAGTTAATGGGCCGTTTTATAAAATGTCATTATTTGACAGTACTTGTCAAACACGATAATTCGGACGATCATTAGAGCTTTTAGAGATTTTTACCTAAGTTAGCTTTGAGTTAATGAGACGTTTTATGAAGATTACTTGGTAGTACTTGTCACACGCAATTGGCCTGAACATACTTAGTCACAAAGGTGTACACGTGACTTAAACCGGTTTATTCACTCGAAGAGCTTAGGCGACTCGCTACGCTTGTGGACCTAGTTGTTCTTTTCGTGAATAAAAAATGGTTTAAGTCACTTGCTGTATTAATAACTATTAAATCACTCTAAATGACATTCGCCTATTTACAGATGTAAACAAACAAACATCAATGTTACATCTACGGGGCGCGGTGCAAATTTAATAGAACTGTAATTTTAGTTTTTTTTTTAATATAAGAAGTCGAAATTTAATAAAATACTGTATAAGACACGTGACTTAAACCGGTTTATTCACTCGAATAAATATGAATGAATAAAAAATGGTTTGTCACTTCCAAAATAAATAACTATAAACTTGCACTTAACATTATAAACTTGCACTTAACATTATTTAATTTTTCATTATGAAATTTGGCAAAAAATGAAGTTCCTAAAATGATGATCTTTCTCTTGAAAACATAAATAAGCCTTTTAAGTTAGAGATAATATCAGCGTCAGCTGATCGTATTGGCAACACCGCGGACCTCGTCGGTAGACGACAATAGACAGACCCCGGACATCGACGGAGGGGACTTGACAGTGACAGAGAGCGGCAAGAGAGAGTTTGCGATCCGCGATTACAACCCAATTCGTACGACCTAGATTTTAAGATGTTTTATGTAATATCACGTTTGTAGCTGTCTAATAAACAGTTAGTGTTGAATATTACATGAGTGGCTTATTCTCGACGCCTCCGCGGCATCCAAAGCCACATTGGTGACCCCGACAAAGGCGAGAACACGTGCGCGTCACCTACACATTGGTGACCCCAACGACGGCAAAGCCACATTGGTGAACCCGACGACGGCCAAGGCGCGACCAACGACAGAAGCCAGGGCCCCAGTTCACCCAACCACAAATACCCGACAAGAACTTACGATGGAAGGTTCGGACACCCCTCAAGCCCGACTGCCGGCACCGATCAGGTTGACCACGCTCTCGACCAGGACCACACCATAATTGCCCGAGTGGGTATAAAGGTACCTGACTTCTGGCGGGCCGAACCCGAACTATGGTTCCTACGCCTAGAAGCACAATTCAGACAAGCTAGGATCGCATCTGATGGGTGTAAATTTGATCACACTGTTGCAAGCTTGAACAGTGACGTTCTGATTGAAGTGTCTGACATTTTGCGGAATCCTATTAGTGGTAGGGCCTATAACGACCTGAAGACTCGCTTATTGGACAGGTACGGCACCAGTAATGACGAGAAGATCCATCGACTTATGGAGATGACACTGGGCGACCTCAAACCCAGCCAATTGCTACACCGTATGCAAGCCTTCGCCCTAGATAACATCAGTACACAGGTATTAAAGAATCTTTGGCTTGACCGTTTACCTTCTCAGGTCAGGGGCGTTATTTCTATCCTCGATGGCGACCTAGAAGAACTTGCCAAAAAGGCTGACAAGTTTACACTTAGTGCAAACTCCCCGATTATGCCCATAGAAACGAAAACCTCAATGGAGAAGGTAGTGACTGACTTAACTAACCAAATAAGTGCCCTAGCCACCAAAGTTGAGACAAACCAGAGACACTCACCACCTCAACAGCAATGCGACACCCAGGGTTCCTCTCAATCTGTCCAGACGACGAAGACGACGACTATTCCCGATAATGACATCTGCTATTTCCACCAAAGATTTGGATCTAAGGCCAAGAAATGCAGACCACCCTGCAGGTTTTCAAAAAACGACCAGGGGGTGCAGTAGTGGCGACAACCGTCGCCCCCCTTAAACCACGTCGCCTCTTTATAAACGACCAGGTAAACAAAACTGCATTCCTTATAGACACAGGTGCCGACGTCAGCGTGCTGCCTCGAAAAGCTTGTGTAGCTATCCAGCCCACCGACATTTATCTGTACTCTGCAACCGGATCTTGCATCAGGACCTACGGACAGAAACAGCTGACTCTCAACCTTGGTCTTGAACGCCCAGTTACCTGGACATTCGTGGTGGCGGATGTTACCACAGCAATCTTAGGCGCCGATTTTCTGTCACATTTCGGCATTTCAGTAGATTTGCGTAACAAACGACTTATAGGTCCTAAGGTACCTGCCAACGTAAGGTGCATTTCCCGAAGGGTCAGAGCTTTAGAAGTAGGGCTGTCCACTGCTCACCCTTATGAGCGCTCAATCTCCCTCCCCGGAGATCCCGAAATGGTACAACATTACCTAGAAACCACGGGCAGTCCAGTTCATTCCAAGCCGCGTAGGCTTCCACCAGATCGTCTGCAAGTAGCTCGTAACGAGTTCAACGACCTTTTGCAAGCTGGCATTATCCGACCGTCAAAGTCACCTTGGGCCAGCCCGCTGCATATGGTCCAGAAATCCAACGGCCAGTGGCGCGCGCGCCTGTGGAGATTTTCGCCGCCTGAACTCTGTTACCAAGCCCGACCGGTACCCAATACCACACATACAGGATTTTGCTAATCAACTGCACGGTAAGCGAATCTTCTCGACTATTGATCTCGTTCGTGCATTTTACCAGATTCCGGTCTACCCGAAAGATGTCCCAAAAACGGCGGTGACGACGCCTTTTGGGTTGTATGAGTTCCTACGGATGCCATTTGGGTTGCGGAACGCTGCTCAAACCCTACAACGTTACCTGGACCATCTTTTCCGTGGACGCCCCTTTGTCTATGTCTATGTTGATGACATTTTGGTAGCTTCAGCAACGGAGGTCGACCATGAAGAGCACCTAGCAATAGTTCTCCGCATTCTGGAATCAAACGGACTCCAAATTAACCAGGAGAAATCTAGATTTCGAACCCAAGTGGCTAACTTCTTAGGTGTAAAAATCTCACCAACGGGTATCTTGCCCCTACCTGCTAAAGTCAGTCCCATACGAGATTTTCCGCAGCCTACGACCTACCGACAGCTACGCCGCTTTATGGGGATGGTGAATTTCTACAGGCGTTGGTTACCAGGCGCCGCGACAGAGCTAATGCCTCTAACTGAGCTTCTGTCTCTTCAAAAGAGGAACCAGCGTGACCTCAGTCTACCGCCCACCGCAGCAGAAGCTTTCTCGAGAGTCAAAGAACTCCTAGCCGCCTCTTCCGAATTAGTCTTCCCAGCACCACATGCTCAACTTAGTATGTCTGTCGACGCATCGGATACTGCAATTGGAGGCGTACTGCAACAACTGGTTGGCGGACACTTGCAACCGATTTCATTTTTCTCCCGTAAGCTATCTAGGACCGAACGGAACTACAGCACCTATGATCGAGAATTGCTAGCTATATTCTGTGGCATTCAGCACTTCCGCCATTTTCTCGAAGGAAGACAGTTCACCATCTACACTGACCACAAGCCCTTAATATATGCTCTCCAACAACGACATGATCGTCAATCCCCGAGACAAATTCGACAGCTGGAATTTATAGGACAATTCTCCACCGACATTCGACATGTTCAAGGAGTAGATAATGTAGTTGCTGACTGCCTTTCCCGCACCGAACTAGACGCGGTAGCCGCAGCCGTTACAATTGATTTCGACCGCCTTGCTGATGCCCAAACTACCGATGATGACCTGCAACGAATTTTACGTGACCCAAACAGTTCCTTACGACTTCAACGTATTACTCCACCGGATAGCCAGCAGCCGCTGTACTGTTCTATACAAAATGAACGCATACGCGTGTATGTGCCAGCCGCTTTCCAGCGAGACATTTTTCGCAAATTTCATGACCAAGCACACCCAGGATACGCCGCAACGTTGCGGATGATTGCAGAGCGTTTCGTTTGGCACAACATGAACCGCCAAGTGAAGCATTGGGCTAGAGAATGCCTCCAGTGCCAACGAGCCAAAGTTGGACGACATACTCGGACACCGCTAGCACCACTAGGTATGCCTGACGATCGATTCACTCATATTCATTTAGACATTGTAGGACCCCTTCCACCGAGTCATGACTACCGATACCTTCTTACGATCATTGACCGTTTTACAAGGTGGCCAGAAGCTATCCCGATTAAGGAAATAACCGCCGAGACCGTGGCAAGCAAACTTCTGGAGGGTTGGATTTCCCGTTTTGGTGTTCCTGCGACGGTGACGACAGATCGAGGCCGCCAATTTGAAAGCCAACTTTTCCGACAGCTCAACGTCATGCTCGGCGTTCAGCACATTAAGACGACCGCTTACCACCCACAAGCAAATGGATGCATCGAGCGCTTCCATCGCACACTTAAGGCAGCCCTGATTGCCGCGGATGTGATTTCTTGGGTGGAAGCCCTCCCTCTGGTGTTACTCAGCCTCCGCAATACGTTCAAGCCGGATATCGCTTGCACCGCGTCCGAGATGGTCTTTGGTACGCCCGCCCGCCTCCCTGGACAGTTACTTGTCCCCAGCGAAAATAGACCAGACGAACATCTCTTCGTACAGCGATTACGCGACGTCATGAGGGCATTACGTCCACAACCAACAAGTGATCACTCAACTGCAGCTCGCACCGCCTACGTCCACCCAGATCTGCAAACCGCAACGCATGTGTTCGTTCGTGCAGACCAAGTGAAGCCCCCGCTAACGCCTCCCTATAGCGGACCGTACAAAGTGGTGGAGCGCCACGACAAGTTTTTGACCATAGACGTCAAGAATGTTCAGCAACGAGTCTCTATGGACAGACTTAAGCCAGCCTACGTTCCAGCATCCCACCATCTGTTGGAAGAACATTCTTACGCCAATCGTTTACAACTCCATGCCTTTCACCGTTCACAACCGCCGGGGTTGTTCACTGGGGGGGAGCCCTGTGGCGAATTGGCATTCGCCCCAGATCAGCGTCAGCTGATCGTATTGGCAACACCGCGGACCTCGTCGGTAGACGACAATAGACAGACCCCGGACATCGACGGAGGGGACTTGACAGTGACAGAGAGCGGCAAGAGAGAGTTTGCGATCCGCGATTACAACCCAATTCGTACGACCTAGATTTTAAGATGTTTTTATGTAATATCACGTTTGTAGCTGTCTAATAAACAGTTAGTGTTGAATATTACATGAGTGGCTTATTCTCGACGCCTCCGCGGCATCCAAAGCCACAGACTAAGCTCTTTTTTGGATTCTGTGAAAAATAATATAATAATTTTCGAGTTAAGACCTGTGTGTGCTTTTCCTTGTCCAGAACTACTAATTGCTTCTTACCGAACCCCTTAAACCAGTCGAGGGTGATAAACCCCAGGCTACAGCCATTCATTTCAACCATGAAAATGACATTTGCATTTCTCCTACACTTTTGGTGGTTTTTATTACTCGGTTATTGATTAATTTATAGGCAACTGCCATACCACGCTGGATATACCGGTTCCCGTCCGATCACCGCAGTCAAGCAGCGTAGGGCGTGGTTAGGATGGGTGACCGCCTGGGAACACCACGTGTAGTTGCCTTTTTTTTGCACTTGTGGACGAAAATGATATGGAACTTATGCTTATTTTTTTGAAATCGGTTTTTCCATCTTTTTAAAAACTAGCTACAGCTCTGAGATAATTCAGCCATTCCTTTCAACCATGCAACCATGAAAATGACATTTGCATTTCTCCTACACTTTTGGTGGTTTTTATTACTCGGTTATTGATAATTTTATAGGCAACTGCCATACCACGCTGGATATACCGGTTCCCGTCCGATCACCGCAGTCAAGCAGCGTAGGGCGTGGTTAGGATGGGTGACCGCCTGGGAACACCACGTGTAGTTGCCTTTTTTTTGCACTTGTAGACGAAAATTATATGGAACTTATGCTTATTTCTATGAAGTCGGTTATTTCATCTTTTTAGAAACTAGCTACAGCTCTGAGATAATTAAGCCAATCTTAACCATGAAAATGACATTTGCATTTCTCCTACACTTTTGGTGGTTTTTATTACTCGGTTATTGATAATTTTATAGGCAACTGCCATACCACGCTGGATATACCGGTTCCCGTCCAGTTACTGCCCAGCATTCGTGCGGCGCAGATCGAATTTTTGAGATAACGCTCTTTTATTGATATCAAATACGATTTTGTTTATTTACAAAATTCCGTGTTTTTTTTAGTAAAAGTGGTGTTCAACATCATAGTGAATTTATCAGCCCTGTACAGGCTGTTATAGACAATAAATTTTAAATCGCCAATAGTTTTGTTTTGGTGTACATGTCATTAGAGGATGACGCGGATTCAGTCTCATCGTTAACATCGCTTATATCAGTTGACGGCGAAATATCACCCGAAGACACCAAATGCCAAAGAAGAATCTTGATCGACAGACTAAAGTCGAATACAAAATGTAGACGATGTAGTGAAATTCTGTACAGTTTAGAACGAAAACACAAAGTAAAACATCAAACTATATCCAACCACCTACGCATCGTACACGATAGGAAGCCCAAACCAAATTCAAGTCAAACTACGAGATACGCTCTCGTAAACACTAAAGAACAACAACCTACACCGACTTTGATCGACGACCAGGTTATTACAGATCAACCTTCCGTAATGGTTGAACCACCAAAAATTGACGGCGATGGAATCACGTTGTCAATCGATCAAAGCGACAAATTTATCACTCCCCTCAAAACCGTGAAGTGGTCGAACGCTTTCGATGAAAGCCCAGCAGCAACGCAAACCAGTAATTTCTTTGAGCCTCTTCAGACAGATGATGTTCCGATTCAAACCCAAATGGATATAGAAAATAGCGCTTCTCCCACTGAAAAAGAAATAAGAAATAAAGCCCAGCAAACACCATCCAAAAAAAATGAAAAGCCTCCCCCAATTATTCTGCCAGGCCATCTGAAAAGCCATGCTGAATTAATTAGTAACATCAAAGCTTTAGTGAAGAGGAAGTTCTCACTAAAATATGCAAAGAAATCTGTCATTATTTACTGCGACTGTCCAATTGATTGGTCAAACTTAAAACGAAATTTATTAAATGAAAATAGAGAATTTCACACATACGCCTCTACTAACGAACGCACACATGCTTTTGTGTTACGTGGATTATTAGGAAACATTTCACCCGAAGATGTGAAGGAAAATCTAGAAGAAGAATATAACATAAAAGCCAAGGAAATTTTCACAATGAAAGGGACATATAAACCATTGTATTTAGTGGTACTTGACAGTTCGTACAACCTCTCAAAACTCCAAAACCAAGCTAAATATGTTCTAAACGTTAAAGTGTCTTGGGAAACCAGAAAAAACCAACGGGATATGGCACAATGTAGAAGATGTCAAACGTGGGGTCACGTAGCAAGGAACTGCCATCGCAGTACAAAATGTTCCAAGTGTGCTGGAAATCATGAAATAACCCAGTGCAATGAAGAAAATACAGTGAAGTGCGCCAATTGTAGTGGACCTCATCGATCATTTGACACGTCATGTCCAGTATATGAATATCGAATGAACATACGCAATAATAAAAAGCCACCACCTCCGCAACCCTCAAGAAAATATATTGATGCTCCCCAGCCAACCCAGCCAGCGTGGACCCAACAGCAAGCCACTCAATCCCAGCCACTCGCTGATATAAACAACAGAGCGCACTACGATTCGCACTTTCCAGATAAGCTAAACAAACGACAAAATTCATCTGGAGAGTCGGATGCGCATCAAAGTAAGTTTTTAACCCTTAAAAGCAAATTTGAGGAATTAGAGATCGCTTATCAATATTGATAACTTAATTAATGCTCTTACTCATTACACAACCGTACTGAGAAATTGTAAATCTCCTGAAGAAAAATTTGTAGCATCTCAAAAATTTTTCAGCTCTGAGTTAAAAAACTTTAATATTTAAATTCACTTATTTTACAGCTACTTTAAAAATCAATAACGACGTACCTACGTTTCACTACTTTGTCCTTACTCAACTACTAATTTTCCTCAAACTCTATCTAAAAAATCTCAACTGTAAGTTACATTCAATATAATGGGATGGAACGCTAATGGACTTAAAAGCCACATTGGTGAATTTATCTTTTACTTGAACAGCAGAAAGCTGGATGTTGCATGCGTTTGCGAAACTAAACTTAACCAATCCGACAAACTCAAAATTAGAAACTTTGTCATAGAAAGAGCGGATAGACCTAACGCTCGAGGCGGAGGAGTAGCAATCATTATAAACAGTACAGTAAATTATAAGAGAATAGCACCGTTTCAAACTTCTATAGAGCATGTAGAATTAGAAAACAATACTATAATCACATGTATTTACGCACCACCAACGAACGATTTTTCAATAAACGATCTCTCAGCTCTCTTTCCTCAAAATAAGAAAACTCTCATAATAGGTGACTTTAACGCCAGAAGTAGGCTTTGGAAAAATAGGCGACAAAACCGACGAGGCACAACCCTAGCAGATTTCGTTATGCTCCGCCATGATGTTCAATTATTACACACGAACACTCCAACCCACTACCCTCCTAATGGCATGTCCCCGTCTTATGTAGATCTGGCCTTAAACTGCGGTTTACGCCATTTAAGTGATCTCACTGTTGAAAATGCTTTAAGCTCGGATCATCTTCCCATTCACCTAACATTGGACGGTGAGAAATTGGCTGACAAACGAATATTTTTTTCATATCGAAACTTCAATTGGGATTTGTACAAACTTCGAGTTTCACAAAACATCAAAATTTCCAACCGGATTAAGTCACCTGAGCAAATCGAATCAGAAATAAAAAGCCTCACTAAAATAATTCAACGGGAACAAAATCGATTAGCTACCAAACATGGTCATAGATCACAATCAGAAAATCTTCCCCCAGAAATCGTAAATTTAATTAATTTTAAAAATAAAGTGCGTAAAAGATGGCAACGGTTTAAACAAGAAACAGACAGGTTGAGAATGAATGGCTTATGCTCAACCATAAAGCAACGTATATCAAACTTCAAAAATGAATGTTGGACTAAAACTCTCAGTCATTTGTCACCTTCTGACCAGTCCCTATGGAGAATGACCAAAAAATTGCGCAACGACCTCACTAAAATTCCAAACATTTCTCACAATGGCGTAGAATATTTCACCAACCCAGACAAATCAGAAGCCTTTGCTACTTATTTGGAATCAATTTATACTGAAAGTCCGCACACGTTACCCAACCATGCAGAAATCACAAATACAGCCAATAAGTTTGTCAGTCAAATTTACCCTATCCCTCCACATATTTTGCAAACACTCCGAGTGAGTCCACAAGAGATCCGAAACACACTCAAAACGTTCCCCAAATAATAAAGCCCCAGGTCCAGACGGAATCCCCTATAGACTTTTAAAAAATCTACCACGCAAAGCTATAGTTCAATTAATGAAAATAATTAACGCAATATTTGAGCTGCAACATTTTCCACCCCAATTTAAGCAGGCTATAGTAATTTTTATTAATAAGCCAGGTAAAAATCCTTCATTGCCTTCATCTTATCGGCCGATTTCTCTGCTCAATACTTTATCTAAAGTCGTTGAAAAGCTTTTTCTAACTCGTTTAGAAAATATTGTAACGAGCGAAAGCTTATCCCTGATGAACAGTTTGGTTTCCGCCCGGGTCACGACACCAATTTACTTGCTGCCAAGATCGTAAATGACATTTTTGATGCATATAACCTTAAAATGAATACTACCTTGCTCTTACTGGATATGGAGAAGGCCTTTGATAGCGTTTGGCATGCTGGGCTACATTATAAATTGGCAGTCTTACATAATATTCCTCTGTATTTTGTTTCACTTCTAAACTCTTACCTCTCAAAAAGAACATTTCAAGTCAATATTGAAAACTCATTTTCAGGCTACAGAAACTTGAAATCTGGCGTACCTCAGGGAACAGTTCTGTCTCCCCTTTTATATACTTTGTACATAGCTGATTTTCCGAAATTTCCCCTCACAAACATTGCCCTATATGCAGACGACACTGCAGTATACAGCAAAAGTTTTTACGCACAAGCCGCTAAACAGCGGCTCGCACATCATTTAACCCTTATTACCCCATATTTTCAAAAGTGGAAACTAAATATGAACGCTGCTAAAACTGAATTAGTAGTCTTCAATAGAAAATTCACTAATAACAAAATCATAAATCCCCTAATTGTGAACGAATCCATCAAAAAACAGCTGCAAAATATTTGGGTATATTGTTAGATGATCGTCTGTCATTCCATAAACACATATCTTACACCTTGAGCCGCACTTTCTCCGCCCAACAAAAATTATATCCCCTTACTTGTGCAAAATCTCCACTAAGTCCCTATAATAAGCTATTAATATATAAGTGTATAATTAGACCTGCCCTCACTTATGGGGCTCCTATATGGTGCTCTATATCTGACACCCAAAGAAAGCGGCTCCAGGTTTTTCAGAACAGAATTCTTCGAGGTGTACTGTCAGCTTCAAAATACACAAAAATTCAAGATCTACACGATTTTACCGGTATAGAGTATATTTCACAATATATAGATGACTTATCTGAAAAATTTTATAGATCAAAAATATCCGCATCTCATCTGACAAAAAATTTAACCCGAGTAAGATTCGACCCCGCAAAACCTATCAAACACGGCCCACCTTATAAAAGGCTTCCGTTATTTTTTGAGCGGTGGCATCCTCCATAATTAGGTCACAAAGGTGAACAATCAAGTTTATGGTGAACGACCTTAAAAAAGGGGAATTCCTAGCGATTCCCAAAAAAAAAAGGGTACGATAAACGTCCTAGATATGGACATAAATATTTACAGCGCTCGAATGCGGTGGCAGGTTGCAAAGTTTGAAATTGGAATTCTTCAATTTCTAAATTTGTTTATCTTGTTATCGCAATGACAACCAGTTTACTCACTATTAACAATATAAATTTCTACTTATTTATTTCACACGTATCTAAACATACACAATTTTTGAGCTGGTTTTTGAATTTTATTTTTCCAGCAATGCTTACAATCAAAATTAATATACATACGCAATTTTACTAACTCTTATCTCTCGCGCTAGCGATATCTTATTCCTCAAATGTCTGCATAAGGGTTGAAACCCAGGTGGCAGACCCACTGATGCGTCTGTATTCGCACTCCCTGGATGTATTTCTTGGTCAAAACATCGACCACCGTGATTTATCACGATGTTGAAGTTGCTTCTTAGTGCGCTCGGCGTAAACAGTTGTAACAACATTCATTTGGATATACCGGTTCCCGTCCGATGTCAAGCAGCGTAGGGCGTTTACATCCATAGTGTAATAATTTGTTGTAATTTTGAAATATATGTATTTGTTGTTGTAATTTTTATAGGCAACTGCCATACCACGTTCACCGGTTCCCGTCCGATCACCGCAGTCAAGCAGCGTAGGGCGTGGTTAGTACTTGGATGGGGTGACCGCCTGGGAACACCACGTGTAGTTTGCCTTTTTTTTGCACTTGTGGACAAAAATGATATGAAACTTATGCTTATTTTTTTGAAATCGGTTTTTCCATCTTTTTAAAAACTAGCTACAGCTCTGAGATAATTCAGCCATTCCTTGAAAATGACATTTGCATTTCTCCTACACTTTTGGTGGTTTTTATATACAACAAAACTGCCATACCACGCTGAAAATGACATTTGCATTTCTCCTACACTTTTGTGGTTTTTATTACTCGGTTATTGATAATTTTATAGGCAACTGCCATACCACGCTGATATATACCGAAAGTCTAGAACGTAGGGCGTGGTTAGGATGGGTGACCGCCTGGGAACACCACGTGGTAGTTGCCTTTTTTTTGCACTTGTAGACGAAAATTATATGGAAACTTTATTTATTTTTTTGAAATCGGTTTTTCCATCTTTTTAAAAACTAGCTACAGCTCTGAGATAATTCAGCCATTCCTTTTCAACCATGCAACCATGAAAAGACATTTGCATTTCTCTACACTTTTTGGTGGTTTTTACACTTTGACATTTGCATTTCTCCTACACTTTTGTGGTTTTATTACTCGGTTATTGATAATTTTATAGGCAAATGCCATACCACGCTGGATATACCGGTTCCCGTCCGATCACTCCGTAGTCTAGAAGCGTAGGGCGTGGTTAGGATGGGTGACCGCCTGGGATCGTGTTTTTCCATTTTTTTTTAAAAACTAGCTACAGCTCTGAGATAATTCAGCCATTCCTTTCAACCATGCAACCATGAAAATGACATTTGCATTTCTCCTACACTTTTGGTGGTTTTTATTACTCGGTTATGATAATTTTATAGGCAACTGCCATACCACGCTGGATATACCGGTTCCCGTCCGATCACCGCAGTCAAGCAGCGTAGGGCGTGGTCAGTACTTGGATGGGTGACCGCCTGGGAACACCACGTGTAGTTGCCTTTTTTTTGCACTTGTAGACGAAAATGATATGGAACTTATGCTTATTTCTATGAAGTCGGTTATTTCCATCTTTTTAAAAACTAGCTACAGCTCTGAGATAATTCAGCCATTCCTTTCAACCATGCAACCATGAAAATGACATTTGCATTTCTCCTACACTTTTGGTGGTTTTTATTACTCGGTTATTGATAATTTTATAGGCAACTGCCATACCACGCTGGATATACCGGTTCCCGTCCGATCACCGCAGTCTAGCAGCGTAGGGCGTGGTTAGGATGGGTGACCGCCTGGGAACACCACGTGTAGTTGCCTTTTTTTTGCACTTGTGGACAAAAATGATATGAAACTTATGCTTATTTTTTTGAAATCGGTTTTTCCATCTTTTTAAAAACTAGCTACAGCTCTGAGATAATTAAGCCATTCATTTCAACCATGAAAATGACATTTGCATTTCTCCTACACTTTTGGTGGTTTTTATTTCTCGGTTAATGATTAATTTATAGGCAACTGCCATACCACGCTGGATATACCGGTTCCCGTCCGATCACCGCAGTCAAGCAGCGTAGGGCGTGGTTAGGATGGGTGACCGCCTGGGAACACCACGTGTAGTTGCCTTTTTTTTGCACTTGTGGACGAAAATGATATGGAACTTATGCTTATTTTTTTGAAGTCGGTTATTTCATCTTTTTAGAAACTAACTACAGCTCTGAGATAATTAAGCCATTCCTTTCAACCATGCAACCATGAAAATGACATTTGCATTTCTCCTACACTTTTGGTGGTTTTTATTACTCGGTTATTGATAATTTTATAGGCAACTGCCATACCACGCTGGATATACCGGTTCCCGTTCGATCACCGCAGCGTAGGGCGTGGTCAGTACTTGGATGGAGTCAGTACTTCGCAAATAATAAAAGCAGCCAACTTTTGACATCTAATGTGAACGATTTACGCAAAAATACGTCATTTGGCAGGTTTTTTCATGCTTTTTTGCTTTTTTCTTCTTTTTGTGCTTAATTTAGTTTTTTATGCTTATTTGCTGCTATTTTTTGTATGGTTTTATTTTGTACAGATTAATTTACAATTGAAGCTTTTCAAGCTATATTGAGATATTAAAGGCTTCTGAGAGACAAAAACATACCAATTATCTGTTGGAAAATGGGTAAGTATTAATTTACAAATTTAAACTGACCAGATAATTTCCAAATGCTTCAAAGTAGTCTAAAAAAATGTAAAAACATTCCAAAACACTATATAAGCTCCAAAATGTCTTGCAAAAGCTTACAAAACAGTCTTATTCAAGTGAACTTTCCAAAAGCTTTCAAATGTTTTTCAACTTATCTATAGAAGCTCTCAAACGATTTGAAGTCAGTCTAGAAGCTTGCTTCTAGAGCAGTTTAGCAGCTTCCAAAAGTTTCTAGAACCGTCTACAAGGTTTCAAATGCATTAAAAGCAGTCCAGAACCTTCAGTGCTCTTTAAACTGTAAACACTTTTCAAATGTTCAACAAAACACAAATCTGATGTCTGTTTTGCTGTAACTGCCGCCATTTTGTCACTGACTTTGAAATTAGGACATTTTTTACAGTTTTTAAGACATGGCACCCTTAAAAATTACAATTTTGACAAATGACACTTTACGTCACATTTCTACCATTAACCTTGGCCGCATTCTTTTCACGCTCCATGGAGCGAGCTTAGCTGGTTTAACGTCACAATGACGTAATTTGACAATTGGCCAAGTTATGGGTTTTGCCAAATTACGTTCATTTGTGACGTCAAGAACGGTTGCTCGCTCCATGGAGCTAGAAAACGAATGTGAGGCTCTTAACTAACTAAGGCTCAGTTAAAGACAATTTATCCAAATTCAAAAAATTTTTTCAAGAAAAAATGTATGACCTACCTCCTTTGAAAAAAGTCAAAAATCTAGTTTTTATTTTTCAAGGTGGAACGATACATTGTACCGTAAAATGTTATATTTAATGAAAGTGTACTTTGTAGTATGAGTATGAGTAGGTATACTTTGAAAAAAATTTCACACTGCTAACTCAAACCGTTTTCGAGATATTTAGAAAAATGTCCGGAAAAAGTGTGTGCGACATGACATGAAACTACTGTCTCTCACAAATATGCAACCAGCAATACAGTCCTAATTGCACCGAAATTTTGTCCAAATGAAGGTTTTTTCCCTGGTTTTTCCTGGCCTACTATGCTGACCGCCGCCTGAATTAAAGCGTAATTTTGACCACTAAACCAAACTACGTAACGTATGAACCTCAATACAGGGTGTGCACGAAATTGTTAGTGGGTCATTATTTTTGCTCACCCTGTACACAATTTTTTAGATAGAATTGTTTGCTCTTCACCACTGAAGAGAAATTCAAGACGTTTCTTTTGAGTGGTTAAACCTCCCTGAACTCCCAAAAATAACCAAGGTACAGGATGTTCAATTTTTGAGATAATTTTCGGTAAAAAGTGCGTCTAAGTAGTTTTTGGAAAATATCTCCAAAACGATTAGATTTACAAAAAAAAAACACTGCAGAAACTCCAAAATGTTTCTCAAGCAGTCGAAAGCCTTCCAAAACCTTCGAACGCTCTAAAGGCTTCCAAATGGTCTTCAACTAGTCTAGAAGTTCTTAGAAAATTTCAAACCAGTCTAAAAGCTTCCGTATGTTTCTAGAACAGTCCATAAGTTTTCAAATGCTTTAAAAGCAGTCCAAAAACTTTCAATTCTTTTTAAACTCTCTAGAAACCTTCCAAATGGTCCTAAAGTAGTCTAAAAGGATTTCAAAATACTACAGAAATAACTCCAAAATGCTTCTAAAGCAGTCAAAAGCCTTGCAAATGCTCTTCATCTAGTCTAGAAGCTCTCAAATCATTTCAAGACAGTCTAAAAGTTTCCGTATGCTTTTAAAGCAGTTTAAAAGGTTCCAAAAGTTTCTAGAACTTTCTACAAGCTTTCAAATGCCTTAAAAGCAGTCCAGAACCTTCAATGTTCCTAAAGAAATCTAAAAAGATTTCAAAACACTACAGAAACTCCAAAATGCTTCTAAAGCCGTCGCGGCGTTTTGAAGCCTTTCAAAACGGTCTAAAAGCTTCCAAAAGCTTTTAAAACTGTCTAAAAGATTCCAAATGCTCTTCAACTATAGTCTAGAAGCTTCCAAAAAATTTCAAAATTGTCAAAATTTCCCAAAAATTTCAGAACAGTCTAAGAGTTTCCAAATGCCTCTAAATCATTCCAGAACCTTCAATATGCTCTTTAGACTGTCCAAAACCTTCCAAATGCCCCTCAAATAGTTAAAACAAATTTTCAGAACAGAAATTTTCAAAACAGTCTAAAATCTTCCGTATGCTTCTGTTGGGCTTACTGCTGCCCAAAATAGCTACTAAATAGCTTTATTAGTGGACTGTATATTGTATACTGTAAGGGGCAGGTTCCACGTGGGTCATATGATGCCTTTACATTAGTGTGGGTTACAGCTTCGGGACCTTAGTTTTCACTTTCCGGTCTAAGATCGGGATTAGCGGACTGGAGGCGGTAATTTACGGTCACTAACAAACTCACTACTGTTCCGAATATTTAATATATTGAACTTGTAAAATATTATAATTTATTAGCGACACCACCTTGTCTTAGTGTAATTAGACCGTAGACTGGCGGAAAAACGGAAATGGCGAGACTCTGGGAGTCTGGAGGTAGGTGGCGCATCGGGCACAATGGCGGTGTTGCCGGATGTAAGGGTTGGTGTTACAATACTTTAATAATACTCGTTATTAACAAAACTGAACTATATTGAATAAAAACTTGGCGGGAAAGTTCCAGACCACCGATTGGACTTCCTGCTCTTACGCTTACTAATTAACAACTGCTCGTACAACAAGATGGCCGTTTTGGCCCGTTGTGTACGTGACTAATGGGGATGAAAACAAGCTAAAAATGTTTATTGTTAGCCGCAACATATACCGCCCCCTTTGAAAGGCATTGCGTACTTTCAACGCTAGTACTACTTAAAAGCAAAACGACAAACCTTATTAAAATCTAAAGTAACAAAACTATGCTAAACATCAAAATATCACAAAAGATTGCAGAAGCACTACTCAATTGGTAAAATTAAGATTTTGTGATTGCTCTTTTGAAAACACCCTTAGATGTTAGCACTGACACCATTCTCACAACACCGTCTGAACCGGGATACATTTATCACTCGCCCCAATGTCCATTTTAAAGGCGGGACATTGTCTTCATGCAGTATTACTAAATCATTAACTTTAACAGACTTATTATTATCTATATGCCATTTAGAGCGACGATTCAAAGTATGTAAATATTCGTGGCACCACCTGGCCCAAAAGGATTGAACTAACTGAGT
Source organism: Ips nitidus (assembly GCA_018691245.2). Lineage (NCBI taxonomy): Eukaryota > Metazoa > Arthropoda > Insecta > Coleoptera > Curculionidae > Ips > Ips nitidus. The sequence goes on along the minus strand of CM042803.1, from coordinate 4,073,512 downwards.
AAGATATTGATATCTGTTAAGACGACTACATTTAATGTCCATTGCATTAGCTTCTGGTAAAGAAAGCAAACTTTCTCCTATCAAGAAATGACCCGGAGTTGAAGGTCTTACATTCTTTGGGTCATTTGACAAAGCACTCAGTGGTCGAGAATTCATGCAAGAAGCGAAAAGTGGTAAACCGCAATGTTACCAATGAGGAAAATGAAATGAAAGTATTACTTAATATAGAAGATAATCCACAGGTCAGTAGCCGTCAATTAGCCAATTTATGTAACATATCCCAATCTACCGCTAATCGCACAACTAGAAAATACAAATACCATCCTTGCCATATGGAATTACATAAGCAACTTTTAGATCGTAATTTTGCACAACGAGTAAACTTTTGTAATATTGTAAATGAAGCTGTAGAAGTCGATCGGAATTTTTTATCTAAAGTAATGTTTTCCGATGAAGCTACTTTTCGCAGTAATGGAGCAGTTAATCGACATAATATGCACTATTATTCAACAACTAATCCCTTCTGGGTCCGAGAGGTTCAACATCAAAACTATTGGTCGCTTAATGTGTGGTGTGGGATCAAAAATCTTCGCGTTATTGGTTCTTACTTTTTCCGCAAACCACGTAACGACCATAGATATCTAAATTTTTGGCAAAATGTATTACCCCAGCTTCTTGAAGAAATTGACAACAATGAAAGAGAATAAATGTGGATTCAACACGAGGGAGCTCCTGTTCACTAATATAGGGCAGTTCGTGAATTTTTAAACAACCGTTACCCACAAAAATGGATCGGTAGGAGTGGATTCATAGGGTGGCCCCCTCGATCATGTGACTTAACGCCTTTGGACATTGAACGCCCTGTAGCATCTATCGCAAGTTCATTTGCATAAATCTTTTTTGTCGTCTCTATAGAACGTTCGTACCAAATATGAGTTTTCTCTACCTTTAGGAACAATGTCGATACAGTCAATTTTCCGTCATAGTAAAAGTAGTAATAATTTTTTGAAAAAATTTAATTATTAGTTAAGCTATTAGGTTTAGGTATATGACATTATTAATAAAATATTTTTAAAATTCCATGGAGAATCTAAAAATTTTTTAAAAAATAGGGGGTTCTATTTAAAAAAAATAATATTTTACATTCCACGTCCTTATGAACCACTCTGTATATTCAAAAGTAATTTTAAATTATGCATCTTAATATTCTCTAAAACTCTTGTATTTAACTTTTTTTTGTATTTCTCCAAACAAATAAGATAATGAACTTTATCGATGACTCACCCTTATCTAAAATTATTGGATGTCTTTGGGAAAAAGGTATATTTGATTTACTCAGACGCCCACCTACTCTCAAAATTCCGTCAGAATCCAAAAAAGGATTTAAAGACAATAATTTACTTTTTGATGAAATTAACTTGTTTGACTTTAATGAGTGTATTTCATCACTAAACATAAAATGTTGTGCCAATTTTATTAAACAATTTAAAGACTCATTTAATTCATCTACTGTCAGACAACCTAAAGATCTATTTTATTTATTTATAGATGTATTCTTAAAAAATCTTAAGATATAAGCTGTAACTCCTTGTAATTTTGTTAAAGTTGAATATTTACTGAAGATATCAATATCATTGATAAATGATGTAAATGCCTTTTTACTGGAACGTCGTTCTGGTATAAGATCAATGCTATGATCAGTAGGATTGTTACATGGCCACTCACGACAATCTCTTGTCAGCCATAAAGGCCCATGCCACCACAGATCCGAAGAAATCAATTTAGTGGGACTACATCCACGTGATATTAAGTCGGAAGGATTCTCATCACCTTTAACATGCCTCCACTGAGTGACGTCAGTAGACTGTTGAATCTCAGGCTGCATTCATTTTCAGGCTCCATGGAGGGAGCAGAGCTTTTTTGACGTCACAATGACGTAGTTTGACAATTGGTCAATCTATGATTTTGCCAAATTACGTCATCGTGACGTCAAAAACGCTCTGCTCGCTCTATGGAGCTTGAAAACGAATGCGGCCTCAGATACACGGTGAGAGCCCCTATTATCATATCTATAGGCCATGGAATGTCAAATGTGTCATCGGCCAAGTTTATGTTACATGGAATTTTTAATAAAGTCTTATTTATTGGAAACGTTGGTAAATTATCAGTTATTTGATTCAAAATAACAAATTTTAATTTTTCAAACACATCATTATACAGTGCCAAATATGTTGAGCGTTGCAACTGTCACTTTTTTGGAAAAACATCAAATATTTCGAAAACGGCTAGAGATAGACATAGGGCATTCTATACAAAAGTTGGTCAGAATTTTGTGAGGAATCCAAATATGTAATAATATATAGGGTGTTCTATTTAAAATAAGAAAGTTGTGATCGACTTCCGGTATAAGCGGAAGTGCAACCATCTTGAAAATATTTTAGTTGGATTGGGCATGCCCACATCAGTATCCTACCAAATTTTCAAAACTCTCCTATTTATACTTTTTCCAATATCAATCGAGGTCTTTCGTCGTGGGACACCCTGTATAGTGTCTTTTTTTAAGGCGCAACATAGGATTTTACGTGTTAAATTTTTAAGCCCATGTTAGACCATGTTGTTTTGGAACTACAAGTGTAAAACTTGACAGGTGTGTGTTTAGTACCCTAAAGCTTAAGTAAGTTTACCAATTCAGTCGAAAAAGTGTTTACAAACTAACGAAAAATCATCTTTTTTCGAAAAGATTTTATCTTCCATGCTCCCTGTATGTATAGTAGGTGCTTGTTGTTTTTGATATTGGCAAGGCAGGTAGCAGGTAGAGTCACATATTTATTTATAACGTCAAAAGGGCATTTTATGATCGTTTGAGATACTGTTTGGTTTTAAACGGAGGTCACTTTGAACAATTTATTTAAAAAAATACTTCTTCTGTACTTAATTCTTGATATAAAGTTAATATTCGCATTTTGACCACCCTGTTTTACTTTCTACACCAAATTTTACCTGCTACCTGCCCTGCAAGTATCAAAAACAATAAGCACCTACCATACATACAGGGAGCATGGAAAGATAAAATCTTTTCGAAAAAAGATGATTTTTTGCGAGTTTTTAATCACTTTTTAGACCGAATTGGTAAACCAACTTAAGCTTCAGAGTACAAAATAGCCACCCGCCAAGTTTTACACCTGTAATTCTAAAATAACATGGGCTTAAAAATTTAACACGTAAAATTCTATGTTGCCCGTTAAAAAAAACGCACTGTATTTTGATTTAAAAGTAATTGTAACTGACTGATTCGATTTTGATACTGAGCCATTAATTCCCATAATCGACATATTAATTTTGTCCACATCCAAACCTAAACTTTCTACTCGAGCCTCTTGTGCATTACCATGCTTATCAAACACTATTACTTTAGCTGTCGTTAATACTACTTCAAAATCTGAATTATTAAAACTGTGAGCACTTATTGCCTTATCTTCAACTAAAAAACTCATAGCAACTTCACCTTGAGAATTAGAAGTGTTTGGAACATTCACATTATTGGAGTTATTATTAGGGTTATTGATAACTGGAGACATACTTTCAAAATTTTAAAATTTAAATGTAGTAACACGTTATGTGGTTTGTCGCACTTTAAACACATTTTTTTAGTACTGTTACGGTTTGGGCCTACTATGCTCGATACTTCTCTACGAGCACTCGATTCGGGATGAAATCGATGCGCCGCAATATCTGGCCGGGCGCGTGTTAAAAGTAGGCCACAGTTAGGAAGCGACCTTGGAAGCATCTTTGATATTCGATGCAAATCGCAAAGCGTTTTGCGGTCATATTGCAAATATAAAAGAAGCGGTTTCAGACGGCGGGAGTAGTGAATTTGGAAACGCGGTAAAGTTTAAATAGTGGAATAATTGTGGAATTGTAGTAGTGTTTTTAGTAGCTGAATTAATTATTGTACAATGTTTCGAAGTGTAAATAAATTTATTAATTGTTGAGTTAAACTGACTTTTTGTAAACCCACGGGAAAATCGTAACAATTGGTGTCAGAAGTGAATTTGAACTAAACTTCGGGTTAGAGACTTGTGTTCAGAACCGGACTAGAGATTTTCAGAACAGTGGTGTGTTAAATTTATTTTATGCCAATAACAAGACGTCAAAGTGCAAACATGGAGGTCCAACTTGTAGCTATTATGGAAATGCTTAAACAAAATAAAGAAGAACAAGAAAGGATTCGACCACAAGAAGAAAGAATTCGACAACAAGACAAAAAAGAAGACAGAGAGCGGCAAGAAAAGCGTAACGTAGAAATATTGAACGTTCTAGCGGGGACCAAGACAGACATCCAAGAGTATGTAACCCATAGTCTCAAAAAGATCGAGTATGACGTTCAGGTAAAATTAAATAATGCTCGGAGGACATTAACAAAATTCAGAATGATGTTCGGGAGGACATTAATGATGTTCGGGAGGACATTAATAAAATTCAGAATAATGTCGAGATAAAGTAGGCGACTTAGAGCGGAAAATTGACAGCACAGGAGTCAACTCTACAGTGATCACCGGAAACGGGCTCAACAAGATCAAGCCTCCCACATACGACGGTCAAACTTCATGGGCAACGTACCAACTCCAATTTGAGGCCGCTGCAAATGCAAATCGATGGAGTAACGAGGAAATGGCTGTAGCACTGGTGGTGGCATTACGAGGACCTGCATTGGAGCTGTTACAGACTTTGCCTATCGCCCAACAAAGCAACTATGAAGCATTAGTAGCTGCATTAGAACGGCGTTATGGGGATCAGCATAGGAAAGGAGTGTATCAAACACAATTAAAGGCAAGACTGCAGAAAACTGGTGAAAATTTACAAGAGTTTGAAGCCGAAATTCGTCGCCTTGTACATCTGGCTTACCCAGCCGTCCCGGATGAAATCCAAGAAGAATTTGTGGCACAGTATTTTGTAGAAGGGATTCGAGATCCAGAGGTAAAGAAATGGCTGAAGATGTTCAAAGGGAGCAACAGCAGCGAATTACTGGTTCGAGCGCTGGAAGTTGAAGCTGCGTGCAATGACTTAAAGCCAGAGACTATTCAAGAGGAGAGAGTACCGCCAGCCGATCATGTTGCTACATTAATAGATGAAATTAAATCAATGTTCGGCCAATTAGTGCAACAAATGGCAGCATTAGGAAATGGTCAGTCCACACAGTTAGAACAATCACGTCCGATCACTAGAGTGGAATGTTATCGATGTGGACGCAAAGGACACTATAGAAGGAATTGCAGACAGCGGTCTTGTTCTCCAAACCCACAGTGCCGACGAAATCAGGACATCAGAACAAATCACCGGAACTCCTCTGCTAAAAGAAACATTACGTGTTATAATTGTGGACGTAAAGGACATTACCGCTGGAATTGGAGTCAGCAGTCTCGTTTACCGACCCCGCAGAACTGGCGTAAACAGGAGCAGGAAATGAAGAATCCGGAAAGACATTTACCGCGATATGTAGAGGATCGTCAAGTTTTTGATAGTGACTTAAGGTACCGGAAAGGACAAATTCATAATGGTTGGAGGATTGGTCAAATCGCGAAGGTGACAGATATAGAGGCTACAAAAAGAATGAAGAGCAGCGTTTCTAAGGAAGACATAATAAAAGGGCAGCGCTCAGACTCTGATTTGAAAGTAATCAGAAGATGGTTGGAGAAGGATTTGAAACCGAATTGGCAACAGATTTCCAGATATGGACCAACAGTAAGGGGTTAGTGGTTGCAGTGGAATTCGCTTCGACTGCGAGATGACTTAATTACTCGCAAATGGGAAAGTCCAGACGGAAACCAAACAATAGTGCCCAATTCCTGCAAAGAGAATGTGCTGCGAGAACTACATGACAGTCGCAGAGGAGGACACTTTGGAGTAAACCAGACTTTGGCTAGAATAAGAGATCGATTTTACTGGATTAACTTCAGAAAGGACGTTGAGGAATGGTGTAAACAGTGTGACCAGTGTTCGTTACAGAAGGGATCCATCACAATTCGGGAACTTGAGAGAGAGAAGATGAAACCAAACAACAACCGTATGAAGATGACACTGGACCACAGACCAGCTGGTGGCAATTATAAGGAAGGTGATGCTGTGTGGATGTTTCAACCCAGGAGGAACAAAGGATTTAGTCAAAGATGGCAACGACACTGGGAGGGACCTTACAATGTGGTAAAAAGATTAAACGACGTCGTGTACAGAGTCCAACGCAGCCCCAAAGGCAAGATGAAAATTGTCCATCTGGACAGACTCAAGAAATACCAGGGACTAGATGAAGCGGATCGGGACGATCAGCTTTAAGAGGGGGGCAGTGTTACGGTTTGGGCCTACTTTGCTCGATACTTACTGAACGAGCATTGGATTCGGGATGGATTCGATGCGCCGCAATATCTGGCCGGGCGCGTGTTAAAGTAGGCCACCGTTAGATAGCGATACACCAAGAAGCATCTTCGACGTTCGACGCAAATCGCGAAGCGTTTTGCGGTAGTTCTAGAACGTGGTTTACCGAATATAAAAGAATCAGTTTCGACGGTGAAGAGTAGTGGATTTGGGAACGCGGTAAAGTTCAAATAGTAGAATAATTGTGGAATTGTAGTAGTGTGGTAGCTGAATTAATTATTGTACAGAGTGTTTTGAAGTGTAAATAAATTTATTTCTTGTTGAGTTAAATTGACTTTGTGTAAACCCACGGGAAAACCGTAACAATATGCTGCACCCAACAAAAAGTCTTTTATTTTCAACTATGTACCTAATATAGTATATTCTATATTAAGAGCCGAAAGTAGATATTTGCCGCTTGCACATGAAAATTGCAGCTTAAGGCGAAGCCAAACGCTGCAATCATGTAAAAGCGACAAAAGTACTTTCGGCTCGAAGTATTTTTGATTTGAAAACATTTTGAAGACGATATTTTTTCGACGACTGCTGTGGGGTGGAGTAGAAGGACAATTCACATCATTTTCGTAGCTCGAACTCATTGTCACCGATAAATCACTTTGACGGAATGGCTTTATTTCAAACAGGTATGTCAAGGGTTGTTATGGAAATGCCGAAAAAGTTGGTGAGTAGATTGTTAGTAGAAAGCGAAAACGCTCTAGGACAGAAAATGATTCACTTTCTGCGCACGTGCGGCGAATAACCACTTTCTGCTTTGAAATGGAAACGTACATGAGGTACTTTCAAAGTCAGTCGTCGAAAAACATTATTTCATACGTGTAAACCAGATGGAAAAATGAACATTACTTGCTTTTACTTTCCACCCGGGTTGAATGTCAATATGCTTCTTGTCATATCTGGGCTTACTTTTTACAGTTCTTTCGCGACCTCTGCAACAGCTCGCAACTCAGGTGGTGACAAGTAATATCTGCGTCTTCAGAAATCTCCATATTAAAAGCACTTTAAGAAACGTGTAAGCTCAAAATATTGAAAACAGAATAGCACAATAATGACGTTGTCAAGATTGTAAGCAAGTCACCAGGCGTTTATCATAGTTGAAGTCATAATCACTCGCATACCTATACTACCTTATTTTTAAAGACTATTACTCAATCAATCAATATTTCAACTAAAGGATTTATTAAAAGTTTGATTAGATTCTGATAAATGGTTGAAAATAAAATAGTATACAAACAAAGTTTAATTTCTGTCTCGAGATAAAGTTCACCTCAAGTTCGTCTCGGCGAACTATCTAATATCTCAACAGAAATCAAACATTTTCCACCTGAGTATATAATATACTATTAATAATGACAGAGATTTCAATTCATTTCCGTTTTTCCAGTGTTCTGTCTTACTTTTTACAGTTGGGACATTGGTATTCATCTGATTTACAATCCGAACTTCTGTGTTCTCCACCACATTTGTGGCAGCATTCTTTTCCTGAGCAGTACTTGGCCACGTGACCGAAATTGCTGCATTTGAAACATATGAAACCACTTTGCTATGGTTGGTGAGGCTTGTAGGATGTAATTTATTTTCTTTTAAAGGGTTTCTGTCTGCTTTTCTTATAACTATCTTAATTTTATCAGCTACCGTGTGTTCAAGCTCCTGTACAATTTCGTCGTTTATCTTTTCAACTTCCTGAAGAAACTCTTTATCTGAGATTTTCTAGACTTCTTCCTTCAACTTTTCCTGTTGATTTTGGTCAAATCTCTCGTCTACGACCGACCCTGATTTAGTATACCTTATGTTTATGAACCCTTTTCCTATGTTGTTCATATCTATTTTAGTTTTAAGTTGTTTAAAGGTTTCTTCTGAATCATTTACATTTTCCATGTGTATGATAGTTTCATGTCTTTTTTTGTTGAAGGTGTGTTCCATTTTTCCTCTGTTGTTGTAAGTTTGCTAGATGAACCATTAATTTCTCACATCTGGTGACATCTGTACTCAACTCCGACCGATCTGATTGGTTGAAAATGGATAGAAAAAAAAAAAAAAAAAAGAAATAGATGTTGCACAACAACTATCATTTCTGGCATCCAGTTGACTATACTGGAATGAAGGTTTTGTTCTTTGGTTATCAAGCCCTATAGCCTCTCTGATGAGCCGTAATACGGCGAAACCGGTTAGAGGATTGGGATTGATAAACAAAAAACAAAACCTAACCATTTTCAACCAATCAGATCGGTGTTTACCGAATGATGCGGCATTAATGGTGCTGTTCCTAGATTTGGGAACGCCATCTGTACTTTCTAACTCATAGAGTTGAGTACAGATGTCACCAGATGTTGCACAACAACTATCATTTCTGGCATCCAGTTGACTATACTGGAATGAAGGTTTTGTTCTTTGGTTATCAAGCCGTATAGCCTCTCTGATGAGCCGTAATACGGCGAAACCGGTCAGAGGATTCTTCTTCTTCTTCTTGTAGCGCTACAACCCTGGGTGGGTCTTGGCTGACTGTACGACTTTTTTCCAATTTGTTCGGTCTTCCATCAACCTAGGGTCAAATGGAATGTTCATTTTCCGGAGATCTGCTTGGATGTTATCTTTCCATCGCATTCTGGGACGTCCGAGTGGTCTTTTGCCTGTGGGAATCTCCTCCCATACCAGTTTTTGCAAGTCTTTCGTTATGCAGTCTGTGCACGTGGCCTGCCCATCTTAGTCGCTGTGATTTAATTTCTTGGACAATATCGGCGTCGTTGTAGAGTGCTTTTAATTCGATATTGGTTCTGATCTTATACTGGTTTGTGGCGATGTCATGGTGAGGTCCGAAAATTTTTCTAAGTATTTTTCGTTCAAAGCGCCTTAGCTTTTCTTCGTTTGCTTTGGTCATGGTCCACGTTTCGCATCCGTACGTTATTACAGGTCTGACGATGGATTTATAGATTTTGATCTTTGAACTTCTTGTGAGATTTTTTGATTTTATGAGCTTATTCAGTGCAAACAGACAGCGGTTTGCAGATTGGATTCTGTTTTTTATTTCTTCGGTAACATCGTTGTCCGCTGTGATTACGGCCCCCAGATACTTAAAACGTTGTACTCTCTCGAAATTAAAGGTGTTGATCGTCACATTTTGCCCTATTCTGTCTCTTCGTGTCGTTCTATTTATACACATATATTTCGTCTTCTCTTCATTGATCTTCAGCCCTACTTTACTTGTTGCTCCTTCCACCTTGTTGAAAATGTCTTTCGTGGATAGGGTGGAGTCTCCAACGAGATCTATGTCATCCGCATATGCGAGTAGCAGCTTGGGACCTTGAGCCGATAGCAGTTCTGTTTTTATTTCGGCCGACCTCATGGCTTTCTCCAATACAAGGTTAAAAAGTAGTGGAGATAACGCATCGCCCTGTTTAAGTCCACTGTTGATTTCAAAGCTGCTAGAGAGTTTATTATTTACACGCACTTTAGATATTCCACCCTCCATACAGACTTTGGTCATCCGAATGAGTTTCTTTGGTATTGAGAACTCCGCCATGGCATTCCATACTTGGCTTCTTTCTACGCTATCATATGCCTGTCGAAAGTCTATGAAAAGATTGTGTATGGGTCTGTTATACTCCCATCCCTTTTTTAGAAGTTGTCTCAGCGTGAATAGTTGATCTATTGTTGATCTGTTTGCCCTAAACCCGGCTTGATATTCGCCTAGGACATTTTCAGCATAGGGGATTAGTCTACTAAGAATGATGTTTGAGAGGGTTTTATATGCCGTGTTTAGGAGTGAGATTCCTCTATAATTCGCGCATTTTGTTTTGTCCCCTTTTTTTGTGGATGGGCACTATTATGTTTTCCTTCCATCGTGCTGGTGTCCTTTCTTCTGACCATATGTGCGTTATTAGCTGGTGGATTTGGCGATGTAGTGCGTCTCCCCCATATTTCAGAAGTTCTGCTGGTATCCCGTCCGTGCCCGGCGCTTTGTGATTTTTAAGCTTATTTAAGGCCCTTTGGGTTTCTTCAATGGAGGGATTTTTGACGGGCATGTCCGCTGTGATATAGATCTCTTCTTTGTGTTGTTCTTCCTGTATGATGTTTAGGAGGTCTCTAAAATACTTTTTCCATTCTTCAGTTATTTCTCTACCGTCGATTATCATGCGGCCTTGGTTGTCTCTCAGTGTATGGATGGAATTGGTTCTATGCCCTCTTTTCTCAGAGGAGATTGCTTTATAGAATTCCCTGGAGCCTGGTTTGCGCCCGTCTCTCTCCATATTTTCATATTTTTGTTGTTCGTAGTTTCTTTTCTTTGTGCGTATTATTTTTCTTGTTTCCTTTCGGCAGTCGTCATATTCCTTTTTACTTTGGTCCGTTTGCAGTTGTATCCAAGTCTTTCTTACTGTTTGTCTCTTTTCCAGTTGTTTCCGACATTCCTCGTCATACCATGTTTTTGCCCTCTTCTGTTTGCTGCTTCCAAATATCTTGTCAGCTGTCTTGGTTATTATCTCGGCAGTCGCTTCCCATAGCTGTTCTATATCATTGTCTTCTCTTTCAGAGTTCAAGGTTTGTTCAAGTTGTTCTCTATAGTTTCGCTGATTCTCTGCATTGTGTATTTCGTCCATGTTCCACTGTGGGTTTATTGTTGTTTTATTGTATTTGTGGCTAGATATTCTGGATTTGACTTTTGCTCTGACTAAGTAATGATCTGTGTCTCCGTCTATTCCTCTCAGGCTTCTTACGTCTATAATATTGTTACTATGACGGGCATCTACAATGATGTGGTCAATTTGGTTGCGCGTAATATGGTCGTTTGAGACCCAGGTTTGCTTATGGATGTCTTTATGCGGAAACATGGTTGACTTTATTAGCATGTTATTAGCTGCTGCAGTTTCTGTGAGTCTTAAGCCATTATCGTTGGATATATTGTGTAGGCTGTGTTTACCTATTGTGGGGTATAGGCTAGGCTCTTTGCCTATTTTAGCATTAAAGTCCCCACAGAGTATGCGCATATCATGTTTGGGCATCGTATCTATCTCTCTTTCTAGGGCATCGTAGAATTCATCCTTGATATCTTCATCCTTTTCTTCCGTTGGTGCATGCGCTGAGATAATCGAGGTGTTGTATCGCTCTCCCTTCATTCGTATGTAGCATATCCTTTCATTTATAGGTTTAAAATTTAGTATATTCTGTACTAGGTTGTTTCTAATCACAAAGCCCGTTCCGAATTCATGTCTTCCGTTTTTGTTACCGCTGAAGAAGATGGTGGATTTACTTATTCTTATATTTCCATCGTCTGGCCATCTTATTTCTTGGACGGCTGTTATATCCATTCCTATGTTTTCCATTTGTTCCACAGCATTTATAGCAGCTCCAGGTCTGTACCAACTCTGGACATTCCAGGTTACCCGTCAGAGGATTGGGATTGATAAACAAAAAACAAAACCTCACCATTTTATTTTTCTAATGTTCCACACATAATGATACATAAAGTAAGTTGAAGGCAGGTACCGCACAGTAAAACACGTGAATAGCCTTTTCTACACACGACATTTTTTGACGTTTTTAACATTAGTGTCAGATATCAATTATTTTGACAGACGACTTACGCCAGTGTAGAAAATAAAGTAGACAATGAACAATTAAACTTAGAATTGATACATCAATATAAGTTTCGTTGTGTATACTATTCTGAGCTTGTTTAAGAGACATGATTTGTGATTTCTATTGATAAATTAGTGTTAGAATTTGCAAACTCTCCTAGTTTGTCCAGGCTAACGAATATATCCATAATTGCTTGTTGGGTTAGTACAAGAGTCATTGTTATGTCAATGTTGCAATCAATATGCTACTTTATTCTATCTAGCCGGAAAATAGGGTTATCCTGTCAAAACACTCGAAATTAATAATTTGAACACTCTAATTGATTCAAGGATATTCTATAATGGAAAGATTAAGTTTTTTATATATTTTTTTGATTGAGTATATTTTTTGCTCAAGGCCAAGACTAAACTTGTAGAGTGACACTCAAAGTGTTTAAGTACTACATAATGTGGTATGTAACGTATCAACGCATGGGAATGTGAGATAACAAAGCGAAATGCATTGGCTCGTTTTCCTGGTAATTTGTATTTTTTTAGTGTCGCACAGTAATTTATTCAAATGATGTTTTTGGTGTCAGTCATTTACCAAAGAATAGTTTGGTATTTTTCAGTGTTGTATTAAAATATATATAGCAAAGTACACATTAACACCTAAAGAGACCGTTATCGTCAAATCGTTTTCAAAATGCGTTACTAGAATGGCTGAGCCCTCGATTGAGTGGCTGTTTTATAGAAGGAAATTATAGTTTTCTATGATCTCGAATTGAAGAACAGGAGTGTGGAATTTTCTTCTTCCTCTCGTATTAAGTCTACGGCTTGTTTTCTCTATTAGCTGAAGAATAAATTGCAGCTTTGTTTTACAGTCGGTATTTTCTAGTCAAATATTGTATACTCACTGTTTCGTACTTGCAGTGTACTAAGTTCCTACTACAGACATACTACCTAAAATGATAACAGCTTTAATCAAACTGAACTCCTTGATCTTGTAGTTCTGAGGGATTTCAACTGAAGTGTATTCATCTGTATGGGAGCCACTCTTATAGTCTTATTTCTTTGTAAATAACGCACATTCTGTTTTTTTTTGTGCAAAAATGGTCCAATACTGGTCAAACAGAAGACTGCTCATAACTCTGCTCCCAGTTCTGGGAAGGATATTTGAAGTCATCACCAAGGCCAGAATTCAAGACTGAGTTGTAAATACATGCGCAACTTTTTATTGGCTTTAAACAGGAAAGCCCAACCACCGTTCCAGTGACAGTATTAGTTTCCAATATCCAGCAAGCCAACTCTCAGGTTATGTTAGTGGCATAATGTTCGAAGATATTAAAAAAGCATAGCAAGTGTCTGCTTTACAAGCTGTAAAAACTATTTGATTCATATCTGATTGTCCTCATCGAAGAATTTTTATCAAATCGTGTTCCTTCAAAGTAAATGAAAATATCTCATACATTTATTTTCATACATACGGCCCATCAAGGCGTTCTACTCCATTGCTGTAGAACATTTTCTGTTCTTGTTCTTCTTTACCCAGCTATCGTACTCCACTGCTGGACATAAGCCTCCCCTTTACATTTTCACCGTTTACGATCCCGAGCCACACTCATCCACTGACTTTCGATTTTTTTTATGTCACCTTGCCATCTTGTGGGAGGTCTTCCTGCACTTCGTTTGTCATTTCGCGGTCGCCACTCTAATAATCTCCTCGTCCACCTATCATCATTGGGTCTAGCTACATGTCCTGCATACTGCCACTTCAGTTTCGCAATTCTGGTTATTATGTCTTCCACTTTCGTTCTTTTGCGGATATCTATGTTTCTAACACGATCTGATAGTTTTATTCTTAGCATAGAGCGCTCCATTTTACGTTGAGCTATTCTAAGTTTTTCTGCACTCGCTCTTGTTAGCGTGAGTGTCTCTGCTCCGTAAGTCATGACAGGGAGCACACATTGATTAAACACTTTACGCTTTAAACAGATCGGGATATCGCTCTCGAATACTCCGTTCAGTTTACCATAGGCTGCCCATCCAAGCCCCACTCGTCTTTGTAGCTCCTGCGTTTGGTTGTCTCTGTGTATTTTTATGTCATGGCCTAGATATCTATATTCTCTTACTTCGTCGATGTTGTGACTTCCCAATGTTAGAGTTTCTCCGAGAACTAGGTTGGTCATATCTTTGTCTTTTGGGTGTTTATTTGTAGTCCTACTTTTGTGGTGGCATTTGCTAGTTCTGTCAGCATTTCTTGAGCTTCTTGTATATCGTCAGCAATCAGCACGATGTCGTCGGCAAAACGCAAGTTGTTTAATCTCTTACCGTCGATGTTTATGCCTCTGTTCCCATTCCAGCTGTTTGAACGCGTATTCGAGGACGGTAATAAAAAGTTTGGGTGACATCGTGTCTCCGTGCCTAACTCTTCTTTCGAGTGGAAATTTAATTGTGTTTTTGTGTAACCTCACGCATGCTGTTATATTTTTATACCTATATATTGTGTATTAGTCTAGTATATCTGTAGTCAATGCGGCATTGACTAAAAGCTTTGAGAGTTGCGTCTAGTGTTAAATGCTTTCAGAAAGTCCACGAAGATCAGAACCAACGGTCTATTATACTCCACGGTTCTTTCGATAAGGGTAAGACCAATAGATAGTCTGTAGTTCCAAATCCTGCGCGAAATCCTGCCTGTTCCACTGATTGGTAAAAATCAAGCTTTTTTTCTAGTATGTTGGTTATTATTTTTGTGAAAAGCTTGTATAAGTGAGAGAGTAAGCTGATGGGACGATAGTTGGCTATGTCTGTAGGTTCTCCTTTTTTATGAAGCAGTATCATCAAAACGTTGTTCCAATCCCCTGGTATGGTGGTTTTTGTTAGGCAAAGGTTAAAAAGTACTTTGATTTTATTAATAAGAATGATACCTCCCATTTTAATTGCTTCTATCGTTATAGAATCTGTTCCTGCTGATCTATTGTTCTTCATTTTCTGTTACAACATTCTAAATAAATATAAAACTTACAACATTCAACTCCTTGCATATATTTTACAAAATACAGATGACATAGCACTAATATGCCACCAGAAAGTTCTGAAAAGCACGATAAACAAACTGCAAAGGGTCCAAGATCGAATAAGCAATTGGTTTAACATGTGGAGAATCAACATCAACCCAGTACATTATTTTCAATCATCGGATATTGAAAGCATCCACAAGAGTACAAATTGAAAACTAAAATGTACAACCACAGCTTACAATTAAATACTTGGGAATTACAATAGACTAGCTTAACTTTAACATCCACACAAAAAGCGTCAAAATAAAGTGCAAAAATAGAGCCAAACATTTTCGCTCAAAACCTACGAAAAAGCCACACAAATATATAATTCTATATGCCGCTCTTTAATTCAGTTCAGTCTTTCCACATGGTTTTTTCGACAGTACGTACAACCATTTAAAAACAATGAGTTTTGGGTAGAAAAGATTAAACAACTAGTATAGTTTATCTTCAATTCATCGCTATAGCTTTTTGGTTGTAAATCATTATTTTCATCAAGGAAACCTAGGCGTAAACCAACCATACAGGGCCATCTGTACGTAATAGTTATTCTTGTACGACTTGTCTAATTTTGAGTGATTACAACACCTGTTTTGAGGGCGGGAAGGACTAGTTTCTATCTAGTTTCTGGTTGCAAGGGCTAACAAACCGGGAAGTAAATACCTACTGTACTTACCGTTCAGCTGAACGAGAAGTAACATACAGGATTAAAGGGAATTTGTTAGAATATTTTCATTGTATTTAATAATTAGGATGATTTTGTTGAAGTCGTACAAAAAATAGTGTAAGCATCACGAACAGTAACAGCTTTACTGATCTCAGACATATTAGACCATCCAAACTTTGTCATCGATCAGTAAAGCTCACTTGGGGCTGTACTTTCTAACTCATGGAGTTGAGTACAGATGTCACCAGATGTTGCACAACAATTATACTATTACGTGTTAGAGGCCGAAAGAAAAGTTCATTACCCGGCGCAATATTCCTTTCAATTGCGTTATAATCCTTGTTATAAGCTCGCTATACGAGTGCATTTGACTACTAAAAACATATAAATTTTAACGATAGTATAATAATTAAAACAAAAGTTTTGATGGCATTGCAAACACTTTGTAAAAATCACGCAGGTGTTTATCGTTATCTTAAATGTTTGGTTTATTATTAGATTGATTGCCCGATTTCACTTCATTATTATATGATTATTTTTTACAATTTACTATACAATATTTTTAGCGATCTAGAAAAAATTTAAGAATTCCTCGTCTTTGTATCTGACTCGGATGATTTTTATAAACCACTCAACTCGCTCAGATGCTATTTGTTAAAACTACGGGGAGGGCGAATTACTTAGAAAGTTGCGAGAGAACCCTTCTCTTTTCAGTTTTGTTCCGCCGACCCATTTTTGAGGAGGATCTCAGAGCCGGAAAAATTAAATGCACTAACTACTAACACGGGATATTATACCTAAAATGCATGATTATTTCCTTCCTATCAATTTTGACCAATCGCTATCAAGAATTAGTATAACAAATGTAAATTTTAAGTGGAAAAATCACTAGTCAACAACTGTCAACTTAGCTGTCAGCAGTTTTTCCGGAAAAAAAATCGAAAAAATTGCACACTCCTCACAACAACATAAAGAATAGTGTTACCCTTTCTAGCTTGAAAGTTATTGTTCTTATTGTTTTAATTAAAATAAAATGTTTATTTAACTCAGGAAATAATCTTACCAAATATCCCTCGTGCATCTAATTTTTCCTGTGGAAAAATTGGAGTACTCGTTTCTAAGTAATTTGTTTTAACAAATAGCATGAGCGTGAGTGTTAAAAATCATCCGAGTCGAAGACGAGGACCGTACAGCAACAATGACCTGTTTACCCGTTGCCCGACAACCGCCTATACAGTGCAGGCCAAAAGTTTAAATTTTCTCATTTTTGTTCGTGTTTTACGACGAAAGGGCTCAAGTTACAGATCCGAAAAAAAATATAGAAAGTTAGTCCGTGATAGGTACTACAACTTTCATTATTACGATTTTTCAATCAAATCAACCGTACAGGCGCAAAAAAATCAAAACCGTTTTCCACATGCTAATCTCCTATGTGTGCTCTTGGACACCTGGTATAACGTCATCAAAACACAGAAGGAAGAGAGTTTGCTAGCGGATAAAAAAATCGGATAAATTTTGCTGTTGATTTCATCGTTTCCACGGATTTTCACTACACTTCTATTGTTGCAATGTCTCACCTTGAGGTTTGTTCGTATTGTTTTGGTTATGGCTCGCTTCGGATAGAGTTCTACTGCAGAAAATCAAAAGAACCAGAAAAATGTATTTCTGCCAGTACAAGGAAGTCGCAGTCTTATTATATTATTGATTATATTCATGGAATTGTCTTATCAAATACCATTCGAGCTCAGATTTTGAACAGGATAATTTTTCCGCTTGTCTTCTCATACTTTCTTTATGGTACAAAACTCGACCTGTTTGGCAAAATCACTCGAGCTACGCTCTCGTGATTTAGTTACAACAGGTCTCGTGCTGTTACACCAAAAAGAAAGTGTTCTAAGACAAGCACAAAAATTATCCGGCTAAATCTGAGCTCTTATGGTATTGCCCCCGACAATTCCACTCATGTACAAAAAATGCCATATATACGTCATCAAAACACGGTTTGCTATCGGCTAATAAGGAAGGAAGAGAGTTTGCTAGTGGATAAAAACATCGGATAAATTTTGTTGTTGATTTCATTGTTTCCACGGATTTTTACTACACTTCTATTGTTGCAATGTCTCACCTTGAGATTTTTGCTGGCACTGTCAATTTTGATTTTTGTTCGTATTGTTTTGGTTATGGCTCGCTTCGGATAGAGTTCTACTGCAGAAAATCAAAAGAACCAGAAAAATGTATTTCTGCCAGTACAAGGCAGTCGCAGTCTTATTATATTATTGATTATATTCATGGAATTGTCTTATCAAATACCATTCGAGCTCAGATTTTGAACAGGATAATTTTTCCGCTTGTCTTCTCATACTTTCTTTATGGTACAAAACTCGACCTGTTTGGCGAAATCACTCGACCTACGCTCTCATGATTTAGTTATAACAGGTCTCGTGCAGTTACACCAAAAAAGAAAGTGTTCTAAGACAAGCACAAAAATTATCCGGCTAAATCTGAGCTCTTATGGTATTGCCTCCGACAATTGCACTCCTAAGTGAAAATTGCATCATTCTGGTTACCATATTGTTCAAATCATAGCTACTGTATAACAAATTGACGGCACATCTAATGTGTGTAATTGTACTACTAGAATAAGTATCATAGGGGGAAGTTCTTCAATAGTACTGAATAGGAAATTCTATTATAATTTTAAACCTCTTTTAACAATTAATGATGAAAAATGTTTAGAAATGTGTTGTGGTCTCTCTGGTGATTTTAATGTTCCATTTGGAACTCAAGAGAAGGAGGCATGTGCTATGAAGGATTTGTTAAAAAGCTATGTTTTAGAAAAATTGTTTTTTGAAGAAAAGAGGTACAACAAATTGTTTAAATAATATCTGTGTGAATTTTGATGTGTCTGAAATAATGAATATAAATCTTAATGTATCTGATCACTAGGCTCAGTTTGTGCATTTTACTTTGAATAATTATGACTTAAGGCATGATAACATTAAAACATCAGTGTTTCGGCTTATTACACAGATAGGGCTTCATGAGTTTTACAGTAGGATCAATGGCAATTCATTGATCGGAATGATATGTCGGTGGAGCAAATGTTTGAGGTTTTTTAGGGCATTCTGTCGAACGCGTACTGGCGATCTTTTCCTGAGAAGACTTATAAGACCCGCATGTCTGATCCTGGATGTGTGAGATGGTCTAATGAGAATTTAAAAAATATCAGAAATACGGTTCATTTTCTGGGAGAGGTGTGACAGTATGAAACTCCAGGTAATAGACAAATATTGTCACGTTAAGGGTTGGTTGAAGGGGAAGAATACGCAGGATTCCACAGGTAACCCACTTTATTTAAGTAAGCTGTGCCTTATTGTCAAGATAGTTATCTTACCCCCTGATGGTCAAGATGGCTGGGAGCATGATGTGAACTGGCAAGGCTGAAGATACACGGAGGGCAGCGCTTTTTAGCGGTGGTGAATGAACCCTAGACTTAGGTCCCAGGGCATTCACCGAGCCGGCAAAGACGTGAAGAACCTAACAAAGGGAGGTAAGCTGGAACGGCAACTTAAACTGCGCGCCCACACTATTTCCTTTGCTAGGGCTGATCTAGGGTGTGGCACTTGGTCACCTACTGCTCCACGTTAAGTTCCACAATAGGCATACCCAGACTAACCCAGAGATCAGTCAGTGACTTCCCTCTGGGGAAGACCCAGAGTTCGGTAATCTGTACGTGCTTTTGGTGCAGTATTTATACCTACATCATGACCCAATTCGCCAATCTTGCTGACACAAACATTGTACTGGGGGAGAACCGGGGCAACTTAGGGTAACGGCACCTAGTGTAATCTTTATGTTACATGCCCCTCCCCTAGAAAGTGTTCGCCCCGAACACTAAAAGCGAAACTTATACATAAAGTCTACATATACCAATGTTAATCTTAAATGCTATAGGGTGTATAAAGGTGGTGGAACGAGTCCTTTATTTCTTCACCAGATTACAATATAATAGCTTAATATAGTCCTATTCTTAATGCTTGCGAGAGATAGGGGTGTACTTTAAAATATCACAAATGTTACATTGGGTCACCTTTCAACCTTGCTGTTGCGTCTATCTTATTGCTTTCCTTATTAAGCGAAATTCCGTAAATTGCTCATTGTACCCTTCTTTGGCACCATCATCTAAGTGGAAACGCTTCACCTAGGCTTCATCTCATCGTAGTGCCTTCTCTTGGCACTGTATTCTCTAAGCGGCAAACTTCATCGCTTAGCTTCATTTCTTCATATTCTGTCTTTTTGCGTGCTCCTTTAGCACACCTATCCTTGGACATGTATATTTCTTCCTAATTAACGTGAGCCCATCTGGAGATGCTTCTTCAGCTCGACTTATTAAAGACTTCGGGTGCACACGGGGTGTAAGTAGAACCGTCGTGGCGGGACCCATCTGAAGATGTCGGCTTCTCCAAGGCATAAGGCTAGTTCGCTTTTCACGAAGGCTGTAGCAGTTGATCGATAGACGCAACAAAATTGCCAGGTTGACCCTAAAAAAAAATAAACAAGATTCCAATCATTACTTTGTTTGCCATACATCTCTTAAAACATAAATAAAATCATTATGTAAAGTAAACCAGTACACTTTGTTATTGTAACCTAGAACTTCATAATTGCATGAATTTGCTAGATCATCACATACCTACACTTAGGTCAGGGATCGCGACATTGGCCTAGAAATCAAGATATTGTAAATAAATAATTGCGCTAACTATACACTTATTCTATGAGACCTAATTAAGAAAATTTGCCTTTTACCATACCCAATATAATACCAAAATAATGTGCTGCTATACACTAAAAACGTTGCGCTATGGTTGCATTCTTAGAGCGTCCTACAGGCCCCTCTTGACATTGCCCTACTCAGTTCAAGCAACTGTGGACCTGCAGGCTAGCCCTTTTTCTACCACAACCTATCATTGTGTTTTCGCTATGTTTCTTCCTGGCCATTGTCTTAGCTTATCTTCTTCCACTTGAGCTTCTGTACCTTATTCGAAGCGGGCTGCCAGATTTTGTGGACCTAGAAGTGTACCGTCTTCAATCATTCCCTTTTTCTTTGTGCCCTTGTTTAGCGTGTGTCTGCGAGGGTGTGTCTGCTAATGTGAGGATTAACAGACGGGGATCCAACGAGGCGCCTCCACCATGTCACGTTAAGGGTTGGTTGAGGGGGAAGAATACGCAGGATTCCACAGGTAACCCACTTTATTTAAGTAAGCTGTGCCTTATTGTCAAGATAGTTATCTTACCCCCTGATGGTCAAGATGGCTGGGAGCATGATGTGAACTGGCTAGGCTGAAGATACACGGAGGGCAGCGCTTTAGCGGTGGTGAATGAACCCTAGACTTAGGTCCCAGGGCATTCACCGAGCCGGCAAAGACGTGAAGAACCTAACAAAGGGAGGTAAGCTGGAACGGCAACTTAAGCTGCGCGCCCACACTATTTCCTTTGCTAGGGCTGATCTAGGGTGTGGCACTTGGTCACCTACTGCTCCACGTTAAGTTCCACAATAGGCATACCCAGACTGACCCAGAGATCAGTCAGTGACTTCCCTCTGGGGAAGACCCCAGAGTTCGGTAATCTGTACGTGCTTTTGGTGCAGTATTTATACCTACATCATGACCCCAATTCGCCAATCTTGCTGACACAAACATTGTACTGGGGGAGACCGGGGCAACTTAGGGTAACGGCACCTAGTGTAATCTTTATGTTACAATATTTAAAAGTTACCAGAAACATTATAAACTGGCAGTTATTGACTCTAAACGTACCTACAATGATGCTTTTATACGCTCCTCCAAGAACCCAACTAAATGCATGAGGAATATTATAAATAGTAGAAGAGCAAAACCATGTCGGGACGGGGAGCATTGTCGGCTGATAAATTTAATGACCTTTTCAGCAGCATCTCGGAGAGGATTCTTGATGACCTGAGGGCAATGTTTCTCCGCTTGATAATTTTGCGGGAATGGTCATGCCGCGTGCAGTCTTTGAGTTTATGAGCTTTACACAAATTGAGGGATTGCATAGACTTACTTAAAAACAAGAAATGCACTGACATATACGGCATGCCAGTTCAACTTTTGAAAACAGTATAAAATCTGATATCTCCCTTGACTAAACTGATAAATCACTGCCTTAAGGAGAATATATTTCCTAACACTTTAAAGAGTGCTATAGGTGTATCCATTTTTAAGAAGGGTGATATAATATAATAAGGTATGTCTCAAACTACCGACCTGTGTCGTTGCTGCTCATCCTCTCGAAGATGGTGGAGAGATGCATTCTTGTTAGGATGAGTGACTATTTTGAGGGAAATGATCCATGTCAGGCCGGGGCCGTGATAGATGCTTTTGAGGATCGGAAATACAGCGTTTCCGTGTTTCTGGATTTGAGCAAGGCTTTCGATAGTGTCTCTCATAGCATCTTGCTCCAAAAGTTTATAAGTTTTCTGACTCTAACATACATCTGCTTAATTGATATTTAGAGGGCCGGAACCAGAGGATTCGGGTTGGGGGGGGGGGTTGTGCTGGCATCGAGGAGAGAGGTAAAGGTAGGAGTACCACAGGGATCAATTCTTGGTCCCTTGCTTTTTTTGATATACATAAATGATCTACCACTATATGACAATGCTTCAATGTATACTCTCTTTACTGATTACACTACCATCTGAGCGGGGTGTGTTGGAGGGGCAGCTGCAGGCTAAGCAGTGGTTCCGGGTCAACAGGCTCGTCTGAATGATGGTAAGTCGCAAAGAATGGTTTTTGGCTTTAGAGACTTGGATGACGGAGACCGGAAGATTGTCGAATTTTTGGGAATAAGCGTTGATCTTCGTCTTCAGTGGGGGGCTCATGTGGAGGCTACTGCTGGACGACTGTGCGGAGCGGTATTTCTTCTCCGTGGTCTGCGGGGGTTTTGCTGTCTGCTTACCATGCTATATTTTACTCTATGATGACCTATGGAATTGTGGTGTGGAGCAGATCGGCTTGTGCGGGTAGGATTTTTGGACTATTCCTTTGGATCGGGCACTTTTTGTCAAATAACCATAAAATGTATAAAAGCTGTTTCTTTAAGGCAGGCAACAAGTCTGAATGCAAGATTTTCTAAAATTTTTCATGCACGAAACGTGTTTTTTGGACTATATCCCGAATAAAAATATTGTTACGTTTAAATTGTAAATCCCTTTTGGCCCAACAAGTTAAACGAGACATGCGTTTATTACTTTAATAAACGCCTTTACCGAGATCTTGTTTCAGAGGTAGAATCAAACCACTTGGTAGAAAACTATAATTTAATAACTAAATAGCAGTTAAAACTAAATGACAAAATGGTTGGTTTATCAACTATTTGAACCGGAATAAAACCTTTAAACATTATTCCCAATAGTAACACCTTTTACGTGCACAAAATATTACAATAGTTAAATAGATTATACTTACATTTGTTAAACAATGATGAGGGCAGCTTTCTGGAGGGTTTGGCACTCGCGTTTTATTATAGTTTAGGAAATGGTTTACTATTCAATTAATTTACGAACCCGGTGCGGGTTGTAGAATTCGGGACGACTACATCATGGTGTTATGAGGCGGAGTCTCCGACCGTCTCCCTTGCCAACGCATGTCGAGTTTAATTTATACCCGATTGATTGGCTTACGTAGTCCGCTTCCTCTTTCTGCATAGCAGTAGCGGTGATTTGTCATCGCTAAAAATAGTGATGACGCACTGAGTATGTGCATTCTGACTGTAACCTTGCCTCACGCATTTTATTATTTTGCCGTCTACGAATATCTGCTTTAATTTAATGAATTTATACTTTTAAATAATAAGTTCATCTTTTAAATTAATGGATTTTCCATTCGTGACAATATACTGTAAATTCTATAATATAACCTATTTTAGTTTTATATGTCCGATTTGATTAGATATGCCGCCAATTTGTTATACAGTAGCTATGATTTGAACAATATGGTCACCAGAAGGATGCAATTTTCACTTAGGAGTGCAATGGTCGCTATAATCAAGTAAAAATTGCATTGTACTTTCAATGAATGAGGGATATAGTCAGTATAAAACGGCTCTCATTGGTCGAACTAGAAAAGTTCCTTGAATTTTATTGGTTGTTAGTACAATGAAGACAATAATCACTGTTATTGCTCTGTGTTATTGTTTTTAAGGTTTAGCAGGACTAAGCACAGACAGCTGAGACAGCTTTATTTTGAGGTTAGATTGTAAAACAATAGGGAGGTGTTGTGTGTGTGTGCAACGCAATAGCAGTTCGTGAGTTCAAATAGTAAACGAAAAAACAATTATTAATATTCATGTTTTGAAACCAATTACACAGAAACCTACAAAGGCGTAGAAGGGTCACTACAAAAAAATATTTACTAATACTGTTTTTGTTTGGTGCAATTTTAACCTATAATTGCAAGTCGGTCGTGCAATAATAGATTCGTACATTTTTGAATTAAGTTATTTCTTCTGATTACGATGATGTCATATGATGATGTGGTTCATATTAACAGTTTAGTAAAAAGAACAAAAATTATGTTTTTTTTATAAAGAGTTCTTTAAAAATAACAGCTCAATTATTCTCTGTAAAGTCAATTGACATTTATTTACGTGACCTCATTGCCATTTTCAAACCGATTAGAATGTCAAATGACGTCATGGAGTGATTTACTTGCTTAGATAACTAAAAATAAATGACATTCTACCGTGCCACTGTTCTTCTACAACGTAGCATTATCATAAATCAAATAAAGAGTTTCAGATTTTGGCAACCATCATCAGCTTTTAGGTTTCTGTTCTGGGGTCACCATATTAGATTTCTACTTTTTAAATTTTTTTATTTTTTTGTACTGAGTATGGTGATACCTCAACAATTAATTGTGAAGTTAGAGCGCGTTTATTTCATCATCTGACAGTTTGTCACATGATCATTCTTTTGCACATGGCAATCACGTGCTATTACTTCATTAAATAATAATTATCCGTTTTCAAGATATCTAAAATTTTTCTGACAAAATTCGTGGCGCCCTCAACGGAAAACCAGTGAAATAAGAGAAAACTTTTTTTACAAAAAATGTGTCGAATTGTTCCGGAAACGAAAGTGTGTTATTTTAAACATACCTTTTCATTTAAATTTTCACAATTATTTCACTTTTTTTGCGTTTACACTGACGTTTACTATGTAAGTTTACCTAGCAAAAAAGTCAGAATAAAAAAAAATTTCAACGTTTTCTCTCAGCCACATTTTTTTTCAAAGCTGTTTCTCTTATGGTATAGTTGAGATATGGCCGATGACCTCTATTAGTGGAACACCCGGTACACTTTTTTTCGCGATGGTAGGTAGGAAAAATTAATAACTACACTGATTTTATTTTTCGGAATTAATTGTTTATATTATTATCTTCTTAAAACAGTCCAGAACTTTTGCTACCTGAATTTTGATAGCAATTTTTTGCCAAATTTGCTAACCTTAAAAACAACAACATTCATAGGTTTAGTAGTAAGTATCTGTAAAGATGTTTTGAATCCAAACAATTATCAAATCAATCAATTACATACGGCGTGCCAAAAAGTTGCAACTATTTGAAGGAGTGGAAAATTGAACTGTTGAATCGTTGAGCTTAATTGTCATTAAGATTAGTGAATATTGGAAACTACGTTCGCTACGTGAATTTGTTTTAGTTCAATCGTGATTACAACGTAATCTTTAATCTAGCAAGATTACTAAATAAAATAAAAATTAAATTAAATTACTCGGATCGAATAATTTGTCAACAGATAATTTTGATCCAATAATAAAACCTCCTTTTTTAATAAATACACGCTTACTATTTTGTACGAGTAAATCACATCTAAAGGCGGATTCACGTTCGTACTTACAAAGTCATTGTCGTAAAAAGTCGCACACGTAAAAAGTTAAATTGCATGTAGTTATATGAGGCAGTTTTCAGTAGTGCGTGGAACGGCGCAACATAGAAGTTCGTAATACGGCGTACTTCTACGTGACGTAAAAGTATGTACGATTTCAACTTTTGACGTAGAAATCGGTACGTTTTTACTCTTGATTGAAGTTGACAGTCGACTGACAAGTGGTAATGAATAAAAATTTAGCGGCGTCGGCCGGAAATCTGTCGCAATTAAACCTAAATTGTTTTATTGTTTTTTGAAATGAATGTTATGTTTATATGTATAGTGAAGGGCAGTGTTCATTGTTTAAAAAAATTTTACTTGGCACATTTCATGACTTGTGCGACAGACGTTCCGCGTACCAAGAGAAACTCCATTTGTTGCTTTAATAATTTCTACGCATATCTATGTTATAGTGTTATACGACTTTTTACAACAGAGAAGTCTCAAGTGTGAACGTGAATCCGCCTTTAGTCGTAATTTATTTACTTTTAATGATAAAATACTATTCCGCCTCACAATTTTCATTGCTGGTTATGGTAGAGCTTAGATACAAGGAAGGTTATAGTTGAAAATTGAAACTGTCTTACTATTGATTTAGAGTGTTTACACCATTTACATATGTAAGAAAAGGTCCATTTTCTCGAGGTAACTATACAGCAAGTAGTAACTAAAGGTTTATTTGGTAACGGTTATATCAGGATAACTACTAGTTACATATATCTGATTGTCAAATGTCACAACTTTTGGCAAAAGCGGAAGAGCCTCAAGTTTGTATTGAGTTCAGTTTTGCTTGTGGGATAGTGCATTAAAAAATAACTGAGAAAATATAGACACAAAATAACTGTCACGCACCAGAACATTTCTTTTTAAAAAACTATATTAATACCAAAAGATACAGTTAAAGATTATGTCTTAACTAAAATAATAAATTTTACCGACTGACCAGAAAAATTATTGAAATGACCAATGTCCGCAATGACTGTGGAGGGGATCTGCTGACAGTGCTGACTCGGTGGATCTTCATTAGGGTTAGCGTACTGAGCGGTGAGATAATTCGTGTTTACATTATCACTTTTGACGCAGCCAAAGTTTGACCGGTGTCCCGGATTGTCACCGGGTGACAGCTGATTAACTTCGTCTTTTAGGTTAAGGTGTTGAATGGTTTTGATTCATTGCAAATTGTAAGTTTGTATCATTCGCTTTATCATATCATAAAGTAGATGTTTTTATTCTTTAATTGAACACTAACTGATACTTGAACGGCATATTCATTGCCTCAAAACATAAGCCAAAATGCAATGTTTTGATGCCAATTGTCAGTGAGGGTGACAATCAGAAGAATTATTTTGTATACGTTCAGATTAGCTGTAATTGGTCTATTTCATATCGCACGCTGAAGGTTGTCTGTGATTGGTGGTATATTTCATATCGCACACTGAAAATTGCCTGTGATTGGTCTATTTCATATCGCACAGTTGCGGAAAGTCTAGGATTCTGTATTTGTTCAACCTAAACTAAATTGTATTTGTTTTCTAAACTGTTAAGGAATGAACCAATATCCCTGTGTAGGGTAGAAGTAGAAAAAATTATTTACAGAAGTTAAGAGGCTAAAGAGTGAAGAAATGATGTGGGAAGGCAGTGTACACAATCTGTTAGAATTAAAATTTGGTATTCCAAATCATCTTATCTATAATTTACATTGAAAATACAGGTAGCCACTTCACAGGATTGTAAAGATATTAATAGACTCCGTTTGCATTCAGTAGATTGTATCATTAATTGTTATCAGTTTTCATTTACTGAGAAGTCATAAGTAGATTTTTATTTCTATTTTGATAAGAACACACTGCTGATTTCGCAAGTATTATTATTTACGAAGGATTAAGGCAGACAGAGGTAATAAAAATATATTAATACATCGTTTGTTACGTTAGCGTGAGTTATCTAAACACTTGATTCTGAGGGCGGAAAACATTTGATTTTTTCTACTCCTACAGAGATATTGGTTCAATCCTTAACAGTTTAGAGAACGGATAAGTAGGCAACGGATAACCGGCTGAACGAATATCGAATCATAGACTTTCCGCAACTGTGCACGAATCAAATCCATTCAAGACCTCAACCTAAAAGACGAAGTTAATCAGCTGTCACACGGTGACAATCCGGGACACCGGTCGTCAAAAATGATATGTGTAATGTTTGGTGTCTACTACTTTTGGGGTTTCTTGATCGGGTGACCCTGTACTATACTGTTGTCTGTTATATCTATTTCATCCAAAACTCTTTCAAAATGTTTCAGGTCTTTTTTTCATTCAAAAGGTTTGCAAATTCTCATGATGTGATAAATGATGATATAGGTCTTAAAAATTCGAAACGACCATCAAGAGATTTTTTTAAATTTAATTGGTATATACCAAATTTTATCTGTGCAGCATTCACCTTTTGGCACAACGTAAACCTTTCTAGAATTAAATTTTTATGTATTTACCCTGAATAAAATATTAATAAATATTATACACAGTATTAATATCACGTAAGGCTAAAAGATCTCTTGATGATTGTTTGAATTTGTAGAATTTAGCTTTTCGGATCCAACATCTTTTTTCATAAATGAATCGGTAATAAATTTCATCAATTATTTTGTTCTTCCCAAATTCCTGGACTCAACAGTTGAGGTTTTGCAAAGTTTTATTCAACCATTTTTGAGAAATCTGAGTTTAAACTTTGGGCAGAGATCAACAGGTTTTATTGTTGACAAAAATACCTGATACCGTCCTATTAGAAGGTGGTTTAAAGAAGAAGTCAAAGACAAACAGCAGACCAAATTCTATAAAAAAGCGGTAAAAACATTCTTTAAAAAGTATAAAAGTAAGAAACAACATGCTGAAAATGATCTGAACAAAGACACATTTGACCAAATCGTAACAAGTAAAGGTCAAACTAAAACTACAACATTCAAATCGAGGACATCCCACAGTTTCAGCAAACAGAAAATATAACGGCCTCAAATAACAAAGTCTAAAAAAGTAATGCCAGGATCGAGTCAGATAACAAACGATATCGTTAAAAAGGTAACATTAAACAACAGCAAAAAATTCACCGCCCTGTTGAACTACTGCATCAATAAATAACATTTTTCGAAAATCTGAAACCCATCCCAACTTAATTTGCTCCTTAAGCCAAAAAGCCCAGAACACAGTACCAGAGCAAAATATAGACCAATTTGCCTGCTGAATTGGTGTGGAAAACTTCCCGAATCTTTAATCAAAAACAGACTTGTCGAAGAAGAACTAACTGCACCCTAATCAATTCGGATACAAGAAAGGAACATCTGCGATCAACGCTATCAACTTAGTCAAATGAACGGTAGATAAGATAAGGAAAAATGCACACAAAAACATGTAAATTTGCGCGATGATTGCGTTAAATGTCAAAAACGCATTTAACTCTGCTTCTAATACACCCGATGAATAATGCCAAAAGATTTATTCCGTATCTAATCAGAATTGTAATCATCATATTGTTTCGACAGGTACATAATCACATTGACCGGAAAACAAATGCTCTGAAACATATTTTATGACAAAGTTTTAAGAATCGACCTAGTACCAGCAATAAAAACTGTGGCTTACCCGGAGGACCTTACGATAATAGTGAAGACAAGGAATAAAGGATTTCTAAAAATACAGAGCTAAATTTGTCATTACGAAAGTTGAGAAGAAACTGACATACATTGGAATATGCTTAGAAGAATCGAAAACAGTAATGGTATCAGTAAGCGTAACGGAAAAGACATCAAAATATACATAATACAGACTACATTCAGAAGCACTACATCAGTAAAATACTTAGGGATTCACTTCGACAACATAAGCGTAAGTATAATGCAAAAAATATCATAAACCTGTCAAAACTAACCTACAACATTAACGCACCAACATACGCAAAAAAAGGATGATCGATACTCACATATGCCCAGCAATCCTGAACTTTTCACATTACTGTAACATGATGGACAGAATTAACCGACTAGTAGCACTTCGCATTATACTCGGATTCAAGACGATTTCAAGCACGACTGAACTAGTTATTTGCTAAGATCCCACTAATTGCTGTAAAATGTCGATAAAGAGAAGACTAATTCATTTCCGAAGAAAATATGCAAGAGGAAAGAGAAACACTTCTTGTAGATTGGCAAACGGACTGGGACTAAAACACCCAATCTGGTTCTTCTTCTTCTTCTTATACTTTTCCGAGAGTTGACAATTTGGTAATCCTGAACACGCCTCTGCAGTATTTCCTGTGATGTGGATTGCCATCTGTTCCTCCTCCAACCTTTTAGGTGGTCTATCTAGTACCTACCGGTTTTCCTACCAACGCAAGACGTGGTAAACGGTTTTCGTCCATCCTCTTTACGTGATTGTACCACTATCTTTCTCTGTCTTCCCCATCGCAACACGGTTCCACTCCATATTATACCCCGATATCCATGTTTCTCACCCCGTCTGTTCTTGTTTTTTCCACGATGGTTCTTAGAGTCTTCATTCTGCTACTCGCATCATTAACTTTGTTTTATTTGTTTCTTCTCGTATCTCTCCGCCATCTGTCATAATGGGTCTTACGCATGTTTGTATTATTTTTACTTTGCTCTCTATTCGATATGATTTTCCTAAGGCATCCTGATACTGCCGCAGCTTGATTGATTTGGCTTCTTAGATTCTTGACTGGGTCATGCATGACTACTTGACAGATCTACGCCAAGGTATCTAAATTGAATAAATTGTTCTATAATTTTGTCTTCAATAGCAAGTTTATATCGAACAGATTTCCTGGCGATATTTATACACTTTGTTTTGTTAGTCAGTCAAAACAGCTTATATGTGCTTTGTCGACATGACTAAAAGCTTTCGACCGGATGCGATTGGCGGACATTATTGAAATAATGCGAGAAAAGGAAGTGAACCAGATATTAATAAAACTAATATATGAGATTAATATCCACTGTCGGACTAGTATAAAAGTAGGACATCTATTAACTGAAGAAGTGCAAATACGCACAGGAATAAGACAAGGTGACTCACATAGCCCGTTTATATTCAACATGATTATGAACAAAATTGTTGGAGATCTACCTAAAAGAGCAGGATACAAAATGGGGAACACTTACTTCAATGTTGTCTGCTACGCAGGTGATGCGGTGCTCATTGCGGATTCTGATGATGACCTTCAGAGATTACTTCACTCCTTTAATCAATCAGCAAAACAATTAAATATGGTCAATAACACAGACAAAACCAAATGTCTCGTATCATCAAAAGAGCCAACAAGATGCAAACTGGAGATTGACCAGAAAATTGTAGAACAAGTAAATCAGTTCAAATACTTAGGAGCTGAATTAACAAGTTATGGAAATCTACAGAATGAAGTCAGAGAACAATGCCTAAAGACATTGTGTGGAAAAACAAATACCTCAACATAAGCAGTAAAATAAGAGTATATAAATCGACAAACAGACTTGTCATAACGTATGCAGCCGAAACAAGACCAGATACATCGAAAACATTACAAATGATGCGAACGATTGAAATGAAAATAATAAGAGTATACCTCAAGGAAAAACCCTACACGACAGAATAAGAGGCGAAGAACTTAGACAACGGAGCGAGGTACAAGACATAGGAAGGTAAATAGGACAGAAAGGAACATACTGGAATAAACACGTAAACAAAATGGAAGGCAACAGACTTAAAATCGCGAAAACAAAAACCAACAATCCTGTCGGAAAAAGAACCCAAGGCAGACGCTAGAAAGAGTGCTGGACATCAACGTCCGAAGAGGCATAATAGGACAAAACAGGCATTAGCCTACCTATATGGACACCCACATTAGAAAGAAAGAAGAAGAAAAAGAAGAAGTTTTGTTAGAGAGATTGTCATGTAGATTTGGTGGAATCTGAAAAACTGCCTCTGGAGGTCCTTTTCGTTTTCCGCGATAATTGCGGCGTAGTCGACATAACTTATCATGACACTTCTTCTATAATTTTATCCATGGGGATATTGAACAGAACAGAGACGGACTGAGACTGTCCCCCTATCTGATCAATAACCGGTATGTTACGAAACATTATGTAATGGAAAACAGAACCTACAAAATATAAGCACAAGAAACAACAAAAATTCAGACATTTCACCCATTGATGTAATGCGACGGTCACAGGAGAGAAGCAAAGGTAGAGAGAAGAAAGCAGTTTAGTCGGTCGGTGATTCGTGGATCGTGAAGCCAAGCCGATACTTTGTGAGCAACCATAAAGACTGGTTGCGGTTCGCTCTGATCTTAAGAGGCATCTGCATCTGCTAGGAATTCCTGATACTCGTAACTCCACAACGTAGAATGGAGTAAGAATTAAACATCATATCACTTATTAAGAGGCGCGTTCTTGGGGTCTCTGCACTCCAGAACAAACTTGTCTCTCTTGAACTAAATGAGAACTGATTCTTGCGTTCGTCAGAAAGACGAATCTGGTTAGCAAAGGTCAGAAGTGGTAAGATGGGGATGAATGGTGGATAAACGGTGAAAAAGATCATTAAGATATTTTTGGCGGACCGAGTCAGCTCTCCCCACCTTATCTAATTACTACTACTACCACAAATACTACGTTCCGTTTATCTGATTTATACAGAGTAGATAATTTTCGGCTCACAATACTAGTCGCTTTTGCTATCAAGTTATTTAAGATTTATTAAATTAGAAGGTTTATATAAAATCAGAGTAACATTAACCTTCTTTACAATAACAATTCAACTACAGTGTGATAACATTTGAAGGCTTTATGAAACCGGCAAACAAACTGTCATTGTTATCCAACTATTCCTAATAACACCTTTACAAACACTTCACCTCCATAAAGTAGTTACTACACCTCCATAAAGTAGTTATTTTAGTGTGAAAGCACTTTTGCGAACCGAAAGGTGCGCATCTAAATTTCGTTTTAAGCTACTGAATTACATTTAATTTAGGGGGTTTTCCCATAAAAATGACGCTGACGTAAACTAAAAGCTGATAAAGCGAAACGAAACTGTGCGATACCTACCAAGAGTCAACAAAAGATAATAAAATATCTACAAAATCCATACAATATGGCGTAACTAGAAAAAATAGTAGGAAGGTTAGGTAGGGGTTAAAAAATATGGCATATGCATGTAGATTATATGAATATTGAAGTTCGTCAACCATTTTCTGTTCAGATATAAATATATATAAATTGCCTACAAAATAATGCTTTTAATACCAAACACGCAATACATATCTTTCATATGCATATCAAAAAATCAATCATAATTCACCAGAATTAATTGTTAATTAACTTTGCCTCCAATAAATTATGCGTAGGTACTTACGAAATAAAAATCATGATGAAAATATTTATATGATTCATGATAATAAATTTATCAAAGCTTTTTAAGTAGGCCTAGGCTTATATTGTAAGTACCTTTCAGATAAAGTTTGTTTCAATTAGTCTTCACATTTTACTAGCATTGATCACGAATTTAACCTTAAATCATTATTTCACTAGGTTCGAAATAGTATATTATAAACCTAGGGACTAAAGTGGTTCTTTTAATCCCGCGGCGAAAGGTTTGTAGCCCGACCGTAGGGAGATTTCTTCCAGAAAAATCTCGCGAGGCTTACAAAAAACAGTTTCTTGTTTACCAAAAATGGTGCGTTGAACAGAATGCAGAGAATTTTACGGATGAAAAGGTGCTCCTGGCTTACTTCCTGCAGAAGTCTAAGAAGCTCAAGGCATCTTCTCTATGGAGCCAATATTCCATGATCAAAGCCACGATAATATCTGAAGCAAACGTCGACATCAGCAAATACAGTAAACTCCAGGCATTTCCAAAGAGACAGAATGACCATTATAAGCCGAAGAAGTCCAAGACATTGGATTTCGACCATATAAGAGATTTTCTTCAAAATGCTCCAGATGAACAATATCTAGCCCAAAAGGTAAGATTATTTTCTTTACTTTGAATATTTTCCTGATAGTACTACTAAAAATAACACCATTGATTATTTTTGTCTACAAAACTACAAAATGTACTGACAGGAGACAATTTTGTTGCAGGTGGTGCTGATTATGGGAGTAGCTGGAGCATGTCGAGGAAAGGAGCTCTGCCAGCTAGACTGCAACGATGTCTCGGATCATAAAAGCTGTTTTCTGGTAAATCTACGGGGTACAAAATCAGGAAAGGATCGCTTGTTTGGATTAAAAGTGTCTCTTTTATCCCTCAAATGAGGGATTAAAAGTGCACTTTTAATCCCTAAAGTGCATAAAATATAAAAAAGTAATCTTAACTAATACAAAAGTTTTACAGAATATTGAGATGCATACTTTAAAATAACTTTTGGATATACAGGATGATTCATAAAGGCGTGGCAGATAAAATATATATTTTTTTTAAATGAAATCCCCTATTTTTTAACACATTTTTAGATTCTCTATAAAGTTTTAAAACTTTTTTGTTATTAATGTCATATACCTGAACCTAATAATTTTTATAATATTTCAATTTTTTTCGGCAAAATATTAGTATTGACCATGATGGCAAATTGTCTGTAGCGCCATTGTTCCTAAAGGTTAAATACTTTTAGTGCGAACGTTCTACAAGGACGACAAAAAAAGTTTATCCAAATAAACTGGCGTTAGATGCTACAGGGCGTTCAATTTTTTAAATCATACATTGACTTAAGAAATATCGACTTTTTTAACTGGAACACCCTATGTATTATTTTTTTTCTGATAGTTTTTATGAAACACTTTTATTAAGTATATCATATACCTATTATTAATAGTCTGCAATTTATTTATACTTTTTATTTTCGTTTTTGTTATCTTAACTAAACTAAGTTTATAACTAAATTGCTTACGATAGAAGTTAGTTAAAAAATTACTAAAACAAATAAACGTCAATTTGACAGCAATGCATTTCATATGGCAAAGTTCAACTACCAGTCGCAGTTCAACTGAACAGGTCTTTGAACTATGATTGTACAACTGGGCCTAAGCCTAAGATTTCTGACTTGAACCAAGTTCAAAGTTGAACCACTGTTGTACAACTGAATCTAAATAGATAAACACCAAACCTAACCTAACCTAATCTCAAAGTTAGTCCTCTCTTGCATTACAACAACTGTAGATACAATTATCAAATGGTAATAAAAACCCTCTACTGTTATAAAAGTTTAGAAAAAGTAAACAATATTGGAATGGTTCCAAAGTCTTCGCATATCTTAACACACACATATTGTCACCTTTTTAATTACGAATTGTTGCGTAGTTATTTACGAATTAAAGGTTTAAAAGAGATTATGCCCGCGGCAGAAGTTCAAGAGTTTCTTCGGTCTATGATATGAGCCAGGGACACTTCAGCGTCTGAGAAGCTGTCAAGGGTAATCAAAACGAAATCTGGAAACTCTACCTCAAAGCAAGGAGAGACTTAAGAAGGAAATACAACGGTCTAAAAAAGCCAGCTGTTGAAAAATTCTGTGGCTAAGTTGAATTGTGATTGTGATGTGCAAAGATTCTCAGCACGGGTCATGCTCAGTACGAGAAAAGAACCAATTAAAAACCGGACGACATTTAAAGGCGACAAAGAACACTTTTAACGAAATATTTGACGACAGCGCCAACGGTTCGGAGGTCAATCTACCATAGATGTTAGTCATGACATGACTCTGAATGAAAATGGTCGGTTTCGTAGAGACTCATACAGGATAATTATAAGGACGCTGCAGTCGGGCTGAGAAATCTTATTCACGTTTCTAGGAAGGATCCTCAACAAAACAAGGCAAAGAGGTGACATTGTCCTTCTTCGATGTGGAGGAGGCTTTTTTTATCAACAAGAATAAGCAATATATGTAACGTTGCCACTGGGCTCCCGCCACCACCATGATAAACACGGCAAGTGCCTATCTAGGGGATGACCTGCTAGAAATGAATATTTTGACGAACTGCTAAGGTGGCTAAACTAAATGGGCGCGTAGTATTTTTTTTATAAAGGTTTAGAGAATGCTTTTTTATGCAGGCATAGAGCATTCATGTTCGGATGTTCTAGCGCCCTAGGTACTTTTGGACTTCAGCTGAAAGCATAACCATCTAAACTCATCTCTTCACCCATTATCCACTCCGAAAACCGCCTTTCAGCATTACTTTTAGTGGAGGGTGGAAACCATATCTTTTGTGGTTTCTTAAATGGTGGTCTGCTTCTCATAATCTGCTTTATTTTTCATTATGGCTGATATCATTTCATCAGCTATATTTCATCCTTCTTCTGATTCTATTATTACGTCCCCGTTATTGCTTGTCCTCATTTTTCGGTCGCCCGGAAAGTTTTGGCAGTAGAAAAATTCTCTCTTTTTTTGTATTATTTTCAGGTTTATAGAAGGGATTCTACCCAAACAAGTGATGCAGTGGAAACCAGTCGGAAGGAGGAAACGTGGAATACCCAAAAGAAGCTGGAGTGATGGAGTAGACGAAGAGATCCAAAAACTAGTTCTAGAGGAAGAGGCATGGAATGACAGAGACGAATGGAGATTGGAAATCAAAAAACGTAGAACATTATAAACCATAGAGTTTTTATAAACCAATATTTATATATAAATATATAGAACGGATTCCTGCGATAATCTAGACCGCATCAGTAGACACTGTGCCATCCGTTGATGAACCCATTATCCACCATACCATATGTTATATGTAGGTATACATATTACTGTGCGGTTTACCCTTTCGAGGATTTTCAGATAAGTGACCTCCTCGATAGTTTTGAGGAGGATGTACGCAACGCCAAACTGGTGCTGCATATAGTAGTGAGGATAGGACTGCACTGGATAGCAGTTTTTCTCACTTTGTTGAGGTCCTAATACTTTAGGTGTTATTCCTGCTAGCTTGTTTATTAACTGATGGCATTTTCATGAGTATGTCGATATGTACGCCGAGATATGTGAAATATGTTTTGCTTCTGAAATTAAAGTCTGTTATATTTATGGTTATGTTCAAGCATTTTCTTCTGTCCGTGAGTTTTTTCATCACCAACTTCCAGGTCCATTTCTCTTAACTCACGTGTAATCTTCCTCAGCGTATCTTGTACTTTGCTTGTTAGATTTTCTTTATTATTTATTATACCAGGGTTACTCCGTTCTCTACTTTAAGGGTTTTGTCGTAGAAGATGTTCCACAGAGTAGATGAGTTAGTATTGAGCCATGTGGCACCGCACATCATGATGTGCTTATTTCCATATCGGTGAATTATTATTTTCTCGGGAGGTATGACTGTATTATTTTTATTAGGTACTCATCTATGTTGTGCTTTTCTAGGGTTTGTACAACCCTCCTTTACGAAACCGAGTCAAAGCTGTTTTTAATGTCTCATCAGCATTGCGGCTAACTTCCTATGTGTGTATGAAGTTTCGTTCACCTTATCCACAATATCCTGGACTGTGCGTATTGCATCGATTGTCAATTTGCCCTTTCGGTATCCAAACTGCTTTTCTTTTTGCTTTCTTGAAGTTATTTTTCAGTGGCTGTTCTTCAGTGATAGTGTGCGGTGTTTCTCGTAGCCTCTTAAGTCAGCTTCTGATGATAATGACACTCCCTTCGCTTCCCGGCCACATACTGATTTCACTAGTAGACCAGTAAGTATTTCGGATTAGAAGAACCTCACCTCTTTAAAGTTTTATCGCAATGTTTTGTTATTTGCTTCATCATTTTTTCAGGTGTTTTGGGTTCCCCCGTGGAGAAGATCTCTGAGGCTGTCTTGGCGAAAGCCTCTATTGCAGTAGGTGAGATTTTCCATTTTTTTTACAGAAAGGTCCTTTTTTCTGGCTACTTTTTTTAGGGTTCTCTCAATAATTAGTCTACATGATGTAGAATACACCATTATCCACACGTAGACAATTACGTTTATCTACATTGTTAAATTCATGCAGCAATATTTACATTGGTCGCTTTGAAATGGAAATGGTCTGAACTAATTGGTGTGAACCATTATTTTTAGTCAAATTAGGGTGGTCAAACTAATAAGGGTTCCAAAACTCTTCTAATAGCGTGTTTAAAATACTACTCTGCTCTATTTAAATCCGTCTCAATGTCATCAACATCGTCATCATCACACAGCTATACGTTCGTCCACTGCTGGGCATAAGCCTCCCGTAAAGATTTCCATCTCCCTCTATCCTGTGCTGCATTTAACCAGTTGGTTTGGATGCGCTTCAAATCATCTGACCAACGAGTGGGCG
The DNA here is from genome assembly GCA_018691245.2 of Ips nitidus. NCBI lineage: Eukaryota > Metazoa > Arthropoda > Insecta > Coleoptera > Curculionidae > Ips > Ips nitidus. The sequence continues at coordinate 4,035,543 of CM042803.1, read as the reverse complement.
GTCTGCTTCTGCTGCGGAAGGAGTGGTCTCGCGGTCTCCATTCAGTTATTTTTCTGGTACATCTGCCGTCGTTTATTCTGGCTAGGTGACCCGCCCAGTTCCATTTTAGAGTCGATATTCTTGTGATGGCATCTGTTACTCCACTTCTCCTTCTCACCTCTGTGTTTGGAACTCTATCTTTCAGGGATAAGCCTAACATTACTCTTTCTATGCTTCTTTACACTAATCTTATTTTGTTCGCGGTGTTCTCTGTTAGAGTCAGTGTTCCTGCTCCGTAAGTTAGTACTGGTAAAATGCATTGTACGAAGACTTTCTTCTTAAGACACATGGGAATATCAGATCTTAAGATGTAGCTCAATCTTCCAAAGGCTGCCCATGTAAGACCTATTCTTCTGCCAATTTTGCAAGTTTGATTATCCCTTCCCAATCGAATCTCGTGGCTTAAGTATTTGTAGGAGTATACTTGCTCAATGTTTAAGTTGTTTACTCTTAGGTTTTCACTGGCAACTAGATTTGTCATGAACTATGTTTTGCCTATATTAATTTTCAGCCCAGCCTCTCTGGATGCTAGACTCGGCTCGCTCATCATTTCTTGCGCTTCTTTGAGATCATTTGTAATTAATATCAGATCATCGGCGAAGCGAAGGTGACTAAGTTTTTCGAGTNCTNNNCGATACGCAACACGTTANNNNCCCTNNCGGCTGGTTATGCAATNGTGTCGNNNNGGCAANTTTCANGTTAGNTAACCNCTCCNNCNTTGGCANATTATATANNGNAGNGATTCTGCNAAGNCGAAACNGGNAGNATCTAGCCTTNCTNGAATNGTTGTCCTATCATTACACNNGAGAGATGTCTNGCNTTTAGNNTTCATATCGGTGCNTGCAANNACNNANATNAGAGGNGNACGTTNTGGGAACNACNCANGGNANGNGNNGNCGCGAGCCTNTCGCCNACTGTGNGTTCCCGGTGTCAANTNTGANGAGNTCGNACNNANNTCTNNTANTGTGGACCCCGAGCCTCTGNGATGANACTTCAGANNCGGCGTCTACANNNGATGCCACCTCNAGGCGCGACATGACNANCGNAACCATCGTCCTCGAATNGCTNTATAAATNAAGTATGCCCGTGGANTNANTCNNNCTAACAAAGCGTNAANTTCTTTATATTTTAATGGTTTTTCTTGGTTTCTGGACAAACTGTCCCGCCTCCCACATTGTCTTTCTGGCCTATAATAGTGACTATTAGTAGGTACATTTGGGTACCAATCACTTGTCCTTGCATGCCGTAGGGACTTTGAAAATTGAACATAATGAATACGAATACTAAGCGTATATTGTTGGTTTTTCTTAGTTTCTGGACAAACTGTCCCGCCTCCCACATTGTCTTTCTGGCCTATAATAGTGACTATTAGTAGGTACATTTGGGTACCAATCACTTGTCTTTGCATGCCGTAGGGACTTTGAAAATTGAACATAATGAATACGAATACTAAGCGTATATTTTAATGGTTTTTCTTGGTTTCTGGACAAACTGTCCCGCCTCCCACATTGTCGTTCTGGCCTATAATAGTGACTATTAGTAGGTACATTTGGGTACCATTCACTTGTCCTTGCATACCGTAGGGACTTTGAAAATTGAACATAATGAATACGAATTCTAAGCATATATTGTTGGTTTTTCTTGGTTTCTGGACAAACTGTCCCCCCTCCCACATTGTCTTTCTGGCCTATAATAGTGACTATTAGTAGGTACATTTGGGTACCATTCACTTGTCCTTGCATGCCGTAGGGACTTTGAAAATTGTACATAATGAATACGAATACTAAGCATATATTGTTGGTTTTTCTTGGTTTCTGGACAAACTGTCCCGCCTCCCACATTGTCTTTCTGGCCTATAATAGTGACTATTAGTAGGTACATTTGGGTACCATTCACTTGTCCTTGCATGCCGTAGGGACTTTGAAAATTGAACATAATGAATACGAATACTAAGCATATATTGTTGGTTTTTCTTGGTTTCTGGACAAACTGTCCCGCCTCCCACATTGTCTTTCTGGCCTATAATAGTGACTATTAGTAGGTACATTTGGGTACCAATCACTTGTCCTTGCATGCCGTAGGGACTTTGAAAATTGAACATAATGAATACGAATACTAAGCATATATTGTTGGTTTTTCTTGGTTTCTGGACAAACTGTCCCGCCTCCCACATTGTCTTTCTGGCCTATAATAGTGACTATTAGTAGGTACATTTGGGTACCAATCACTTGTCCTTGCATGCCGTAGGGACTTTGAAAATTGAACATAATGAATACGAATACTAAGCATATATTGTTGGTTTTTCTTGGTTTCTGGACAAACTGTCCCGCCTCCCACATTGTCTTTCTGGCCTATAATAGTGACTATTAGTAGGTACATTTGGGTACCAATCACTTGTCCTTGCATGCTGTAGGGACTTTGAAAATTGAACATAATGAATACGAAAACTAAGCGTATATTTGAATGGTTTTTCTTGCTTTCTGGACAAACTGTCCCGCCTCCCACATTGTCTTTCTGGCCTATAATAGTGACTATTAGTAGGTACATTTGGGTACCAATCACTTGTCCTTGCATGCCGTAGGGACTTTGAAAATTGAATATAATGAATACGAATACTAAGCGTATATTTTAATGGTTTTTCTTGGTTTCTGGACAAACTGTCCCGCCTCCCACATTGTCTTTCTGGCCTATAATAGTGACTATTAGTAGGTACATTTGGTTACCAATCACTTGTCCTTGCATGCCGTAGGGACTTTGAAAATTGAACATAATGAATACGAATACTAAGCGTATATTGTTGGTTTTTCTTAGTTTCTGGACAAACTGTCCCGCCTCCCACATTGTCTTTCTGGCCTATAATAGTGACTATTAGTAGGTACATTTGGGTACCAATCACTTGTCTTTGCATGCCGTAGGGACTTTGAAAATTGAACATAATGAATACGAATACTAAGCGTATATTTTAATGGTTTTTCTTGGTTTCTGGACAAACTGTCCCGCCTCCCACATTGTCTTTCTGGCCTATAATAGTGACTATTAGTAGGTACATTTGGGTACCATTCACTTGTCCTTGCATGCCGTAGGGACTTTGAAAATTGAACATAATGAATACGAATACTAAGCATATATTGTTGGTTTTTCTTGGTTTCTGGACAAACTGTCCCCCCTCCCACATTGTCTTTCTGGCCTATAATAGTGACTATTAGTAGGTACATTTGGGTACCAATCACTTGTCCTTGCATGCCGTAGGGACTTTGAAAATTGAACATAATGAATACGAATACTAAGCATATATTTTAATGGTTTTTCTTGGTTTCTGGACAAACTGTCCCGCCTCCCACATTGTCTTTCTGGCCTATAATAGTGACTATTAGTAGGTACATTTGGGTACCATTCACTTGTCCTTGCATGCCGTAGGGACTTTGAAAATTGAACATAATGAATACGAATACTAAGCATATATTTTAATGGTTTTTCTTGGTTTCTGGACAAACTGTCCCGCCTCCCACATTGTCTTTCTGGCCTATAATAGTGACTATTAGTAGGTACATTTGGGTACCAATCACTTGTCCTTGCATGCCGTAGGGACTTTGAAAATTGAACATAATGAATACGAATACTAAGCGTATATTTTAATGGTTTTTCTTGGTTTCTGGACAAACTGTCCCGCCTCCCACATTGTCTTTCTGGCCTATAATAGTGACTATTAGTAGGTACATTTGGGTACCAATCACTTGTCCTTGCATGCCGTAGGGACTTTGAAAATTGAACATAATGAATACGAATACTAAGCATATATTGTTGGTTTTTCTTGGTTTCTGGACAAACTGTCCCGCCTCCCACATTGTCTTTCTGGCCTATAATAGTGACTATTAGTAGGTACATTTGGGTACCATTCACTTGTCCTTGCATGCCGTAGGGACTTTGAAAATTGAACATAATGAATACGAATACTAAGCATATATTGTTGGTTTTTCTTGGTTTCTGGACAAACTGTCCCGCCTCCCACATTGTCTTTCTGGCCTATAATAGTGACTATTAGTAGGTACATTTGGGTACCAATCACTTGTCCTTGCATGCCGTAGGGACTTTGAAAATTGAACATAATGAATACGAATACTAAGCATATATTGTTGGTTTTTCTTGGTTTCTGGACAAACTGTCCCGCCTCCCACATTGTCTTTCTGGCCTATAATAGTGACTATTAGTAGGTACATTTGGGTACCAATCACTTGTCCTTGCATGCCGTAGGGACTTTGAAAATTGAACATAATGAATACGAATACTAAGCGTATATTGTTGGTTTTTCTTGGTTTCTGGACAAACTGTCCCGCCTCCCACATTGTCTTTCTGGCCTATAATAGTGACTATTAGTAGGTACATTTGGGTACCAATCACTTGTCCTTGCATGCCGTAGGGACTTTGAAAATTGAACATAATGAATACGAATACTAAGCGTATATTTTAATGGTTTTTCTTGGTTTCTGGACAAACTGTCCCGCCTCCCACATTGTCTTTCTGGCCTATAATAGTGACTATTAGTAGGTACATTTTGGTTACCAATCACTTGTCCTTGCATGCCGTAGGGACTTTGAAAATTGAACATAATGAATACGAATACTAAGCGTATATTGTTGGTTTTTCTTAGTTTCTGGACAAACTGTCCCGCCTCCCACATTGTCTTTCTGGCCTATAATAGTGACTATTAGTAGGTACATTTGGGTACCATTCACTTGTCCTTGCATGCCGTAGGGACTTTGAAAATTGAACATAATGAATACGAATACTAAGCATATATTGTTGGTTTTTCTTGGTTTCTGGACAAACTGTCCCGCCTCCCACATTGTCTTTCTGGCCTATAATAGTGACTATTAGTAGGTACATTTGGGTACCAATCACTTGTCCTTGCATGCCGTAGGGACTTTGAAAATTGAATATAATGAATACGAATACTAAGCATATATTGTTGGTTTTTCTTGGTTTCTGGACAAACTGTCCCGCCTCCCACATTGTCTTTCTGGCCTATAATAGTGACTATTAGTAGGTACATTTGGGTACCATTCACTTGTCCTTGCATGCCGTAGGGACTTTGAAAATTGAACATAATGAATACGAATACTAAGCATATATTGTTGGTTTTTCTTGGTTTCTGGACAAACTGTCCCGCCTCCCACATTGTCTTTCTGGCCTATAATAGTGACTATTAGTAGGTACATTTGGGTACCAATCACTTGTCCTTGCATGCCGTAGGGACTTTGAAAATTGAATATAATGAATACGAATACTAAGCGTATATTTTAATGGTTTTTCTTGGTTTCTGGACAAACTGTCCCGCCTCCCACATTGTCTTTCTGGCCTATAATAGTGACTATTAGTAGGTACATTTGGGTACCAATCACTTGTCCTTGCATGCCGTAGGGACTTTGAAAATTGAACATAATGAATACGAATACTAAGCATATATTGTTGGTTTTTCTTGGTTTCTGGACAAACTGTCCCGCCTCCCACATTGTCTTTCTGGCCTATAATAGTGACTATTAGTAGGTACATTTGGGTACCAATCACTTGTCCTTGCATGCCGTAGGGACTTTGAAAATTGAACATAATGAATACGAATACTAAGCGTATATTTTAATGGTTTTTCTTGGTTTCTGGACAAACTGTCCCGCCTCCCACATTGTCTTTCTGGCCTATAATAGTGACTATTAGTAGGTACATTTGGGTACCAATCACTTGTCCTTGCATACCGTAGGGACTTTGAAAATTGAACATAATGAATACGAATACTAAGCATATATTGTTGGTTTTTCTTGGTTTCTGGACAAACTGTCCCCCCTCCCACATTGTCTTTCTGGCCTATAATAGTGACTATTAGTAGGTACATTTGGGTACCATTCACTTGTCCTTGCATGCCGTAGGGACTTTGAAAATTGAACATAATGAATACGAATACTAAGCATATATTGTTGGTTTTTCTTGGTTTCTGGACAAACTGTCCCGCCTCCCACATTGTCTTTCTGGCCTATAATAGTGACTATTAGTAGGTACATTTGGGTACCAATCACTTGTCCTTGCATGCCGTAGGGACTTTGAAAATTGAACATAATGAATACGAATACTAAGCATATATTGTTGGTTTTTCTTGGTTTCTGGACAAACTGTCCCGCCTCCCACATTGTCTTTCTGGCCTATAATAGTGACTATTAGTAGGTACATTTGGGTACCAATCACTTGTCCTTGCATGCCGTAGGGACTTTGAAAATTGAACATAATGAATACGAATACTAAGCATATATTGTTGGTTTTTCTTGGTTTCTGGACAAACTGTCCCGCCTCCCACATTGTCTTTCTGGCCTATAATAGTGACTATTAGTAGGTACATTTGGGTACCAATCACTTGTCCTTGCATGCCGTAGGGACTTTGAAAATTGAATATAATGAATACGAATACTAAGCATATATTGTTGGTTTTTCTTGGTTTCTGGACAAACTGTCCCGCCTCCCACATTGTCTTTCTGGCCTATAATAGTGACTATTAGTAGGTACATTTTGGTACCAATCACTTGTCCTTGCATGCCGTAGGGACTTTGAAAATTGTACATAATGAATACGAATACTAAGCATATAATGTTGTTTTTTCTTGGTTTCTGGACGAACTGTCCCGCCTCCCACATTGTCTTTCTGGCCTATAATAGTGACTATTAGTAGGTACATTTGGGTACCATTCACTTGTCCTTGCATGCCGTAGGGACTTTGAAAATTGAACATAATGAATACGAATACTAAGCATATATTGTTGGTTTTTCTTGGTTTCTGGACAAACTGTCCCGCCTCCCACATTGTCTTTCTGGCCTATAATAGTGACTATTAGTAGGTACATTTGGGTACCAATCACTTGTCCTTGCATGCCGTAGGGACTTTTAAAATTGAATATAATGAATACGAATACTAAGCACATATTGTTGGTTTTTCTTGGTTTCTGGACAAACTGTCCCGCCTCCCACATTGTCTTTCTGGCCTATAATAGTGACTATTAGTAGGTATATTTGGTTACCAATCACTTGTCCTTGCATGCCGTAGGGACTTTGAAAATTGAACATAATGAATACACTTGTCCTTTCTTGCATTGCCGTAGGACTATTAGTACTTTGAAAATTGTCCTTGCATGCCGTACATAATGAATACGAATACTAAGCGTATATTGTTGGTTTTTCTTGGTTTCTGGACAAACTGTCCCGCCTCCCACATTGTCTTTCTGGCCTATAATAGTGACTATTAGTAGGTACATTTGGGTACCAATCACTTGTCCTTGCATGCCGTAGGGACTTTGAAAATTGAACATAATGAATACGAATACTAAGCATATATTGTTGGTTTTTCTTGGTTTCTGGACAAACTGTCCCGCCTCCCACATTGTCTTTCTGGCCTATAATAGTGACTATTAGTAGGTACATTTGGGTACCAATCACTTGTCCTTGCATGCCGTAGGGACTTTGAAAATTGAACATAATGAATACGAATACTAAGCGTATATTTGAATGGTTTTTCTTGGTTTCTGGACAAACTGTCCCGCCTCCCACATTGTCTTTCTGGCCTATAATAGTGACTATTAGTAGGTACATTTGGGTACCAATCACTTGTCCTTGCATGCCGTAGGGACTTTGAAAATTGAACATAATGAATACGAATACTAAGCATATATTGTTGGTTTTTCTTGGTTTCTGGACAAACTGTCCCGCCTCCCACATTGTCTTTCTGGCCTATAATAGTGACTATTAGTAGGTACATTTGGGTACCAATCACTTGTCCTTGCATGCCGTAGGGACTTTGAAAATTGACAAACTGTCCCGCCTCCCATAATGAATACGAATACTAAGCTTTGAAAATTGATATAATACGAATACTAAGTTGGTTTTTCTTGGTTTCTGGACAAACTGTCCCGCCTCCCACATTGTCTTTCTGGCCTATAATAGTGACTATTAGTAGGTACATTTGGGTACCAATCACTTGTCCTTGCATGCCGTAGGGACTTTGAAAATTGAACATAATGAATACGAATACTAAGCATATATTTGTTGGTTTTTCTTGGTTTCTGGACAAACTGTCCCGCCTCCCACATTGTCTTTCTGGCCTATAATAGTGACTATTAGTAGGTACATTTGGGTACCAATCACTTGTCCTTGCATGCCGTAGGGACTTTGAAAATTGAACATAATGAATACGAATACTAAGCATATATTGTTGGTTTTTTCTTGGTTTCTGGACAAACTGTCCCGCCTCCCACATTGTCTTTCTGGCCTATAATAGTGACTATTAGTAGGTACATTTGGGTACCATTCACTTGTCCTTGCATGCCGTAGGGACTTTGAAAATTGAACATAATGAATACGAATACTAAGCATATATTGTTGGTTTTTCTTGGTTTCTGGACAAACTGTCCCGCCTCCCACATTGTCTTTCTGGCCTATAATAGTGACTATTAGTAGGTACATTTGGGTACCAATCACTTGTCCTTGCATGCCGTAGGGACTTTGAAAATTGAACATAATGAATACGAAAACTAAGCGTATATTTGAATGGTTTTTCTTGGTTTCTGGACAAACTGTCCCGCCTCCCACATTGTCTTTCTGGCCTATAATAGTGACTATTAGTAGGTACATTTGGTTACCAATCACTTGTCCTTGCATGCCGTAGGGACTTTGAAAATTGAACATAATGAATACGAATACTAAGCATATATTGTTGGTTTTTCTTGGTTTCTGGACAAACTGTCCCGCCTCCCACATTGTCTTTCTGGCCTATAATAGTGACTATTAGTAGGTACATTTGGGTACCAATCACTTGTCCTTGCATGCCGTAGGGACTTTGAAAATTGAACATAATGAATACGAATACTAAGCGTATATTTTAATGGTTTTTCTTGGTTTCTGGACAAACTGTCCCGCCTCCCACATTGTCTTTCTGGCCTATAATAGTGACTATTAGTAGGTACATTTGGGTACCAATCACTTGTCCTTGCATGCCGTAGGGACTTTGAAAATTGAACATAATGAATACGAATACTAAGCATATATTGTTGGTTTTTCTTGGTTTCTGGACAAACTGTCCCGCCTCCCACATTGTCTTTCTGGCCTATAATAGTGACTATTAGTAGGTACATTTGGTTACCAATCACTTGTCCTTGCATGCCGTAGGGACTTTGAAAATTGAACATAATGAATACGAATACTAAGCGTATATTGTTGGTTTTTCTTGTTTCTGGACAAACTGTCCCGCCTCCCACATTGTCTTTCTGGCCTATAATAGTGACTATTAGTAGGTACATTTGGGTACCAATCACTTGTCCTTGCATGCCGTAGGGACTTTGAAAATTGAACATAATGAATACGAATACTAAGCGTATATTTTAATGGTTTTTCTTGGTTTCTGGACAAACTGTCCCGCCTCCCACATTGTCTTTCTGGCCTATAATAGTGACTATTAGTAGGTACATTTGGGTACCAATCACTTGTCCTTGCATGCCGTAGGGACTTTGAAAATTGAACATAATGAATACGAATACTAAGCATATATTGTTGGTTTTTCTTGGTTTCTGGACAAACTGTCCCGCCTCCCACATTGTCTTTCTGGCCTATAATAGTGACTATTAGTAGGTACATTTGGGTACCAATTCACTTGTCCTTGCATGCCGTAGGGACTTTGAAAATTGTACATAATGAATACGAATACTAAGCATATATTGTTGGTTTTTCTTGGTTTCTGGACAAACTGTCCCGCCTCCCACATTGTCTTTCTGGCCTATAATAGTGACTATTAGTAGGTACATTTGGGTACCATTCACTTGTCCTTGCATGCCGTAGGGACTTTGAAAATTGAACATAATGAATACGAATACTAAGCATATATTGTTGGTTTTTCTTGGTTTCTGGACAAACTGTCCCGCCTCCCACATTGTCTTTCTGGCCTATAATAGTGACTATTAGTAGGTACATTTGGGTACCAATCACTTGTCCTTGCATGCCGTAGGGACTTTGAAAATTGAATATAATGAATACGAATACTAAGCATATATTGTTGGTTTTTCTTGGTTTCTGGACAAACTGTCCCGCCTCCCACATTGTCTTTCTGGCCTATAATAGTGACTATTAGTAGGTACATTTTGGTACCAATCACTTGTCCTTGCATGCCGTAGGGACTTTGAAAATTGTACATAATGAATACGAATACTAAGCATATAATGTTGTTTTTTTCTTGGTTTCTGGACAAACTGTCCCGCCTCCCACATTGTCTTTCTGGCCTATAATAGTGACTATTAGTAGGTACATTTGGGTACCAATCACTTGTCCTTGCATGCCGTAGGGACTTTGAAAATTGAACATAATGAATACGAATACTAAGCATATATTGTTGGTTTTTCTTGGTTTCTGGACAAACTGTCCCGCCTCCCACATTGTCTTTCTGGCCTATAATAGTGACTATTAGTAGGTACATTTGGGTACCAATCACTTGTCCTTGCATGCTGTAGGGACTTTGAAAATTGAACATAATGAATACGAAACTAAGCGTATATTGTTGGTTTTTCTTGCTTTCTGGACAAACTGTCCCGCCTCCCACATTGTCTTTCTGGCCTATAATAGTGACTATTAGTAGGTACATTTGGGTACCAATCACTTGTCCTTGCATGCCGTAGGGACTTTGAAAATTGAACATAATGAATACGAATACTAAGCGTATATTTTAATGGTTTTTCTTGGTTTCTGGACAAACTGTCCCGCCTCCCACATTGTCTTTCTGGCCTATAATAGTGACTATTAGTAGGTACATTTGGTTACCAATCACTTGTCCTTGCATGCCGTAGGGACTTTGAAAATTGAACATAATGAATACGAATACTAAGCGTATATTGTTGGTTTTTCTTAGTTTCTGGACAAACTGTCCCGCCTCCCACATTGTCTTTCTGGCCTATAATAGTGACTATTAGTAGGTACATTTGGGTACCAATCACTTGTCCTTGCATGCCGTAGGGACTTTGAAAATTGAACATAATGAATACGAATACTAAGCGTATATTTTAATGGTTTTTCTTGGTTTCTGGACAAACTGTCCCGCCTCCCACATTGTCTTTCTGGCCTATAATAGTGACTATTAGTAGGTACATTTGGGTACCAATCACTTGTCCTTGCATGCCGTAGGGACTTTGAAAATTGAACATAATGAATACGAATACTAAGCATATATTGTTGGTTTTTCTTGGTTTCTGGACAAACTGTCCCCCTCCCACATTGTCTTTCTGGCCTATAATAGTGACTATTAGTAGGTACATTTGGGTACCAATCACTTGTCCTTGCATGCCGTAGGGACTTTGAAAATTGAACATAATGAATACGAATACTAAGCGTATATTTTAATGGTTTTTCTTGGTTTCTGGACAAACTGTCCCGCCTCCCACATTGTCTTTCTGGCCTATAATAGTGACTATTAGTAGGTACATTTGGGTACCATTCACTTGTCCTTGCATGCCGTAGGGACTTTGAAAATTGAACATAATGAATACGAATACTAAGCATATATTGTTGGTTTTTCTTGGTTTCTGGACAAACTGTCCCGCCTCCCACATTGTCTTTCTGGCCTATAATAGTGACTATTAGTAGGTATATTTGGTTACCAATCACTTGTCCTTGCATGCCGTAGGGACTTTGAAAATTGAACATAATGAATACGAATACTAAGCATATATTGTTGGTTTTTCTTGGTTTCTGGACAAACTGTCCCGCCTCCCACATTGTCTTTCTGGCCTATAATAGTGACTATTAGTAGGTACATTTGGGTACCAATCACTTGTCCTTGCATGCCGTAGGGACTTTGAAAATTGAACATAATGAATACGAATACTAAGCGTATATTTTTGGTTTTTCTTGGTTTCTGGACAAACTGTCCCGCCTCCCACATTGTCTTTCTGGCCTATAATAGTGACTATTAGTAGGTACATTTGGGTACCAATCACTTGTCCTTGCATGCCGTAGGGACTTTGAAAATTGAACATAATGAATACGAATACTAAGCGTATATTTTAATGGTTTTTCTTGGTTTCTGGACAAACTGTCCCGCCTCCCACATTGTCTTTCTGGCCTATAATAGTGACTATTAGTAGGTACATTTGGGTACCATTCACTTGTCCTTGCATGCCGTAGGGACTTTGAAAATTGAACATAATGAATACGAATTCTAAGCATATATTGTTGGTTTTTCTTGGTTTCTGGACAAACTGTCCCGCCTCCCACATTGTCTTTCTGGCCTATAATAGTGACTATTAGTAGGTACATTTGGGTACCAATCACTTGTCCTTGCATGCCGTAGGGACTTTGAAAATTGAACATAATGAATACGAATACTAAGCATATATTGTTGGTTTTTCTTGGTTTCTGGACAAACTGTCCCGCCTCCCACATTGTCTTTCTGGCCTATAATAGTGACTATTAGTAGGTACATTTGGGTACCAATCACTTGTCCTTGCATGCCGTAGGGACTTTGAAAATTGAACATAATGAATACGAATACTAAGCGTATATTTTGTTGGTTTTTCTTGGTTTCTGGACAAACTGTCCCGCCTCCCACATTGTCTTTCTGGCCTATAATAGTGACTATTAGTAGGTACATTTGGGTACCAATCACTTGTCCTTGCATGCCGTAGGGACTTTGAAAATTGAATATAATGAATACGAATACTAAGCATATATTGTTGGTTTTTCTTGGTTTCTGGACAAACTGTCCCGCCTCCCACATTGTCTTTCTGGCCTATAATAGTGACTATTAGTAGGTACATTTGGGTACCAATCACTTGTCCTTGCATGCCGTAGGGACTTTGAAAATTGTACATAATGAATACGAATACTAAGCATATATTGTTGGTTTTTCTTGGTTTCTGGACGAACTGTCCCGCCTCCCACATTGTCTTTCTGGCCTATAATAGTGACTATTAGTAGGTACATTTGGGTACCATTCACTTGTCCTTGCATGCCGTAGGGACTTTGAAAATTGAACATAATGAATACGAATACTAAGCATATATTGTTGGTTTTTCTTGGTTTCTGGACAAACTGTCCTGCCTCCCACATTGTCTTTCTGGCCTATAATAGTGACTATTAGTAGGTACATTTGGGTACCATTCACTTGTCCTTGCATGCCGTAGGGACTTTGAAAATTGAACATAATGAATACGAATACTAAGCATATATTGTTGGTTTTTCTTGGTTTCTGGACAAACTGTCCCGCCTCCCACATTGTCTTTCTGGCCTATAATAGTGACTATTAGTAGGTACATTTGGTTACCAATCACTTGTCCTTGCATGCCGTAGGGACTTTGAAAATTGAACATAATGAATACGAATACTAAGCGTATATTGTTGGTTTTTCTTAGTTTCTGGACAAACTGTCCCGCTTCCCACATTGTCTTTCTGGCCTATAATAGTGACTATTAGTAGGTACATTTGGGTACCAATCACTTGTCCTTTGCATGCCGTAGGGACTTTGAAAATTGAACATAATGAATACGAATACTAAGCGTATATTTTTGGTTTTTCTTGGTTTCTGGACAAACTGTCCCGCCTCCCACATTGTCGTTCTGGCCTATAATAGTGACTATTAGTAGGTACATTTGGGTACCAATTCACTTGTCCTTGCATGCCGTAGGGACTTTGAAAATTGAACATAATGAATACGAATACTAAGCATATATTGTTGGTTTTTCTTGGTTTCTGGACAAACTGTCCCGCCTCCCACATTGTCGTTCTGGCCTATAATAGTGACTATTAGTAGGTACATTTGGTACCAATCACTTGTCCTTGCATACCGTAGGGACTTTGAAAATTGAACATAATGAATACGAATACTAAGCGTATATTTGAATGGTTTTTCTTGCTTTCTGGACAAACTGTCCCGCCTCCCACATTGTCTTTCTGGCCTATAATAGTGACTATTAGTAGATACATTTGGTTACCAATCACTTGTCCTTGCATGCCGTAGGGACTTTGAAAATTGAACATAATGAATACGAATACTAAGCATATATTGTTGGTTTTTCTTGGTTTCTGGACAAACTGTCCCGCCTCCCACATTGTCTTTCTGGCCTATAATAGTGACTATTAGTAGGTACATTTGGGTACCAATCACTTGTCCTTGCATGCCGTAGGGACTTTGAAAATTGAATATAATGAATACGAATACTAAGCATATATTGTTGGTTTTTCTTGGTTTCTGGACAAACTGTCCCGCCTCCCACATTGTCTTTCTGGCCTATAATAGTGACTATTAGTAGGTACACTTGGGTACCATTCACTTGTCCTTGCATGCCGTAGGGACTTTGAAAATTGTACATAATGAATACGAATACTAAGCATATATTGTTGGTTTTTCTTGGTTTTTGGACAAACTGTCCCGCCTCCCACATTGTCTTTCTGGCCTATAATAGTGACTATTAGTAGGTACATTTGGGTACCATTCACTTGTCCTTGCATGCCGTAGGGACTTTGAAAATTGAACATAATGAATACGAATACTAAGCATATATTGTTGGTTTTTCTTGGTTTCTGGACAAACTGTCCCGCCTCCCACATTGTCTTTCTGGCCTATAATAGTGACTATTAGTAGGTACATTTGGGTACCAATCACTTGTCCTTGCATGCCGTAGGGACTTTGAAAATTGAACATAATGAATACGAAAACTAAGCGTATATTTGAATGGTTTTTCTTGCTTTCTGGACAAACTGTCCCGCCTCCCACATTGTCTTTCTGGCCTATAATAGTGACTATTAGTAGGTACATTTGGGTACCAATCACTTGTCCTTGCATGCCGTAGGGACTTTAAAAATTGTACCAATCACTGGTCCTTGCATGCCGTAGGGACTTTGAAAATTGAACATAATGAATACGAATACTAAGCGTATATTTTAATGGTTTTTCTTGGTTTCTGGACAAACTGTCCCGCCTCGCACATTGTCAACAAAAGAACTGCCATCCCGCAATTCAACTTTCCACAGAGTTTATCCATCTCCTCATGCGATGTTTTGGCTTCTAGTTCAACGAGTAGTGCACTCACAAACACACTACAAGAGGAAGAAGTTCCAAAGAAAGTGGCCAAATTGGAAGAAGCAAGTGAAGCCGTTCCAATAAGTTGTACCACTTTTCAAAGTACATCAGCTTGCTTAACTGTTTGTGATCAAAACACATCCTCACTTGCATCCCAGTTACAGACTGTTCATAAAAGTGTGTAAGTTTTATATTGTCACGTTTAGGGGGGTGTGCAGGAAGAGAAACAAGATCGTAGCTTAAGTATGTCGTTTTTATTTACTACTTGGTGTACAATGAACTAGATCTTACCCCCAGACTAGGAGGGCCGCTAGCACCGCCGCTGGCGGGACGCGCATGGAACACTTTCCAAGAGGGGGTGTGTAGGTGCGTGGGTGTGGGGGTATGGGCGTAAGGCCTTCTGATGTGCCGCCAAGCGGTACCCTCTCGATACGAGCAGGGAACCCCTATGTCCGACACGCCCGAAGGATTTACTTAAGGCACTGCAAGCCCTCTTGAAGTGTCGCCAAGCGAAACCCGCTCGATACGAGCAGGGAGCCCCTATGACCGACACGCCCAAAGGACTTACTTCAGGTACTGATAGGTTCAAGAGTTCGGACGGTCACCTCTTGGTTGCGTAAGAACTCTCGTCTTTTCAGCCTGGACTTCCAAGAAGGTATCGAGCCGTCCGGGCACTAGAAAGTTCGGACTGATGCTTGAAGACCGACCTAGAGACCAGTAATCTTCGATGGCTTGAGACGCTGATTAAATACCCACATCGTGACCCCAATTTGCCGGTCTTGCTGATTCAGCCAGTGCACTAGGGGAGACCGGGGCCCGACTAGGTAACGGAACATAGTGCAATTTATGTTATTCGTGACATCTCCCCCCTCTGAAGAGTGTTCGCTCCGGACACTTAACCCTAACTTAATTGTATAACCTACGTGCCCCATGGCTTTATTTACAATGTGTGACCATTCGTAACTCAAGTTTATTACGCTCCTCTTGTCGTCTCCCATGCGGTTCTCCTGGAATCTGTCACTCCTTCGTGGAGGGCGGCCTTGTCCCGCTTTGTCTTGTCTTCCTGTGCGCCAGAGCACTCGTTACTCAGTTCGCGGGTGGTGGCGCCCTCTGTTGACTTTCCTTGTCACCTTCGAGGTGCGCGGGATGGTCGCTCGTTTCGTGGGTTCCTAGGTTGTGCTGTCCTGGCGGGAAAGGGCGTAACGGTTGGCCAACCTACTTAAATAAGTGATTTGTAAGTTATGTTTTATTGTTTATACTTAATGTTTAGACTATGTAAGCTTTTTTATGAAATATACTGAGTTTGCACCCTACTTACGCAAAATGTTACCCTTACAACTTATTTTATTGTTCAACTGGTCGCCGAAGTGTAAGAACAAAAATAATGGAGTCAAGTAAGTTCACTTTTTCCCGCTTCTCTCTATTTTTCTCTTTTTCTTCTTCTCTTTCTTCTTTTAGCCCTGCATTACCAAGGCTTCCCCTGCAGTCGACGGCGGTTACGGTCCCGGCTGCTGCGTCTCCTGCATTTTGTCCGTCCTGATTTGCCCCAAGTATGTTGTTCTAGGAGCCAGTTTGGGACTGCCAATCGCTTCCTGCCATTTCATTTTTTTCTTTTTAAGGGAATTGTACCGGAGGTGTACATTTTCAAAGTGCAGTTTGGTGACTGGCCTCCCAGCTACCCGGACACACATGTTCTGCTCCGCGAGGGGTCTTTTTGTGGTCAGATCTGCCTGATCACCTTTACCCCTCGCCTTCGGCGACCTGTTTTACACTTATATTATTAGTATTTACTGTTTTTTATTTCTAGTCCTAAATATATCTTTATCCTATCCAGTTGTTTTCTTGTTCTATGTCAAATTTGTGTGACCTGGCTTATTGCTCGTCCACTGTGCGCGCGTTTCCTGTCAGCTGTCGCTCTAGTTGATGAGCCACACCTTCGGTCAATGTCTTGCCTAATTCTGATGATTCGTCAATTTTCAACATGAAGGTTCTCGGTACCTGATGGCGTCCCTCTGCCGCCATGCCTGATATCTCTAAATTTTCCTGGCTTTTTTGCTTTAAACCTTCAGTTTCGGTCTTCTGACGGGGTGATTTGTGTTTTTTACGGGAGGTAAGGTAGTGTTTCAGCAAGCCGTATAATATGACGCCGATTATTAATCCTCCTATTAGCCACGTTGTCACGCCCAGCCAGTATTCCCGCGTGCTCCCCTCGGATGCTTGGGGGGCCCCGTTTTCCGTGTGGGCTGTCTGTGCCAATGCGAGTAATGTTGGTCTCCGTAATAGTAAGTAAATTACCGCTATTGACAAGACTATGTTCCACGTGAACATGAAGGAGTGGTTGCCCTGGTGTATTTCCACGTGGGCGAGGTGTTCCTGTCTTTCCCATTCACTGTCCATGTTTAGCCTTACTTCTTTTCTGAAGTTAGGTTGAAATGTGGCAGGTTTGTGGTCCAGTTACTGTTTAGGCTTTCTGATAGGTTATGGAAGGTAGGTAAAAATGCCTGGTTATCTGATGGTTTTAATACGAATGTTTTTAGGTTAGTCCATGCAGCTGGTAGTATGTGGCGTATGGACGCTGGGTTTTCTTCGTCTTTGCAAGGAAATCGTTTTTGGATGACAATGTCCTTGTTTGCTAATAGCTGGCATTTGCATGGTAAGTTGATTTTTAATGCCCCTGGTAGTTTTAACACTTCCTCCCCGAGTTTAGTGGTGCTTTTAGAGCAGCTGATTGTCGTGTTTGTTTTTGGGTGCGTGATGAGGAATTCTTCGGACCCTGTTTCTGATATGATCATTAGGTTCGACTGGTGGCAATGCATGGGGCAATGTTCCGCTATGTCTTCCACTGTGGATCCATGAAACAGTTTTCGAGCGCACGAAGGGCCTTGCGTTTGGTCGCCGGAGAATCTTGGTAAGTAGCACAGCCTATCATGAAATGGTTTGCATTCGTGTAGTGCAATGCCTGTGATTTCTTTTAGGACCGTGGTTCCCTGGTTATTAGCCACGGGCATCATCAGTGGTGAGTGCTTTAATGTGCATGTCTGACCCTGCCATGCGAATGGGTTTGTCTGGAGTTGGAATAGCTGCCACTGATGGTTTTTAGTTACTGTTGGTACCTTGACGTGTACCACCAGCTGTTCTCCGGAGAAGGTGCACTCGCTTATTGGTATACGGAAGTATGATGCTAAGTTGGATACAGGTATAGCCAAATCGATGTTGTCTTTCCCTATTTCGTCTTTTATTTTATTTAGATCGCTCCTTAACGTCTCAGGTTGAATTAGTGACAGTGGTATATGTTTATGTCTACATTCTTGTATTGCGGATTGGCTCCGCATTCTTCCAATTAGTAAGATCATTTTCCTTGCCATCCCAAGATTTGCTTGTATGTTTGCCTCTAGAGACCCTGTCGCTAATTCCCTTCCTGCTATTTCCCTTTTCCGAACCTCGTTTAGGAATTCCTCTAATATGTGCACCCTATTTTCTGTAGTCTTGATTGCCATGTTGGTTTCTTCCTGGCAGCGTTTCTGTTCTTCAGAACGTGTGCTGATTAGTTTCAGCGTATTACTCATAGGGCATTTATATGTGCCTCTAGTTTACTCTCTTCCAATTGAGTCAAGTTTTTCTTGGGTTGCTACCCCGCAGCAGTAATTAAGCCCGTCCGCAATGAATCCTAGTGAGAATGTTCGTTTCTGACGTTTTGTCTTCCCAGACTCTGTCCACTCCGGGTACCAAGCTGCTTTGTACTTGTCCATCTCTAGGTCTATTGCCTTTTCTAATTCTTCCAAGTGTTTTTTGGCCCTGCAGTATAACTGTTGGCCACTGCTCCCGCAATTATCTACACGTCTGAACCCTGGTTCCGGGCTTAGTTTAGGTTCTAACCAGGGGATAACGTATGTCAATGGAATAGTGCCCTCATAAAGTATTGTTTCTGGTAGTGTTTTCCATGTTGCTCCAGCCGACACCGCCAGCCGTTTTTATTACTGTCTCTGTTCCATGTAGGCCGACCGACTCGTGCTAGTCATTGTTCCTCTTCCTTGCATTCTACGTCTGAATCCACATCGGATATGTCCCCCAACGTCCATTCATCATAGAATGGTAAAATCTTCCCTATGTGTACTATATCCGTTTTCTTTCCTTTTTCCTGTTTTACTTCGTAATTAACCTCACTGAGTTTTTTTATTATTCTGTAGGGACCGAACCATCGTAGCAGCAGTTTCTCACTTTTTCCCACCTTCCTGATTGGGATAAATATTTTCACCCTATCTCCTACCTCAAATTCACCATTTCTGTGGTATTTATCATAAATGTCCTTGTCCTTCTCTTGTTTTTTGTGGATATTATCTACAGCAATTGCCCTTAACAATAAAGCTTTTTCTCTTAATTCGTTCGTGTTTGATTCGTCCTCAGTTTCTAAAAGGGTGGCGTCCAGTGGGAGTGTGGGGTTCCTTGCGAATATTAGTTGAAATGGGCTAAAACGTGTCGTCTCTTGTTTGGCCGTATTGTATGCAAATGTCACGAAAGGCAGATAAGTGCACCAATCTGTCTGCTCTGTGTTGCAGTATAGTGACAGCATGTCAGCCAGCATTTTGTTTAAGCGTTCAGTTAGGCCGTTGCACGAGGGGTGGTATGCCGTTGTAAAACTGCTTTTCAGACCCATAATCTGTTGTAGTTCCTGCACTAGTTCGGATTGGAATACCTTGCCTCTATCGCTGAGGATGCTTCTAGGAACGCCGTGAATTAGTATTACTCGTTCTAATAGGAACTTTGCCACAGGTCCTGCCTTCCCGTTAGGCAGGGTCGCTGTGATGGCGTACCTTGTCGCGTAGTCTGTCACCACTACTATCGTTGTCTTGCCTTGGTTACTCCTCCGGAATGGTCCCAGTAGGTCTATCCCTACTTTATCAAATACCTTGCCCACTTTTATTGGCTGGAGTAACCCCAATGGCTTATCATTTGTTGGCCCTTTTCTCGCTTGGCAGTCCCTACATCCTTTAATGTAATTTCTGACGTCCTTAGTCATAGAATCCCAATAGTATTTTTATTTTTATAATTTATATAAAAATATAAATATATATAAATATATATATAATTTACTCGGTTTTAAGGTCAGATTGGCTTCTCTCATTTTCTGGAATACTTTTTATTTAATCCCAATAGTATTTGGGAGTAAGTCTACTTATGGTTTTTGTTACCCCCATATGTCCGCTGGTAGGTGCGTTGTAAGCTTCCCACAAAATTTCCTCCCTAAGTGACCGGGGTATCACGAGTGCGTGTTCCAGTCCTTCCTTAGTTTGTGTTGCTCTATACAGAACGCCCTCCCTCAGCCTAAAATTCTTTATTTTCCGTCGTGTCAGTGCGTCAACGTTTGTTGATTCGGGGTTGCCTATTGCTGATTTTAATTCTAGTAAGTCCTTATCCTTATTCTGCAATTCTCCTATGTCTAACGTTGATACCGTAAAAGTGGGTATATCATCTAATTCATCTAATTCGACTTTGCTCCACCCTGCCACCGGGTTCCGTAATAGACAGTCCGCATCTTGGTGCTTACTGCCTTTTTTGTAGACTACCGTGTAGTCAAATTCTGCCAACTTGAGAGCCCAACGTGCTAATCTTCTTGAGTGATCTTTCACATTGTGAATCCAAGATAATGCGTGATGATCTGTTACGATTTTTACAGGGTGTCCATAGATTAGATGCCTTAGGTAGGTCATCCCCCAGACTGCTGCTAATAGCTCCAGCTCGCTGATCGAATAGTTCTTCTCCGCTTTTGACAAGGCCCGGCTTATATATGCTATCGGGTGGTCTTGACCGTCACTGCCTTCTTGGAGCAGAATTGCCCCTATTCCACCTATACAGGCGTCCGTGTGCATTGTACATCCTACATTTGGATTGTAATGTTTTAATACTGGGGATGACGTAAGGTTTTCTTTCAGCAGTTCAAATGCTTTCGCTTGATCTTCACCCCAGCAGAATTTGTTCTTTTTTGTGGCCTCATGTAAGGGCCGCGCCAACACCGCGTAATCCTTTATAAATTTCCTATAAAAATTGCATAATCCTAAAAAGCTTTGTAGGTCCTTTGTTTTTTTTGGTGTGGGGAATTGCTTAATCCCTGCAAGTTTTTCTTCCTCTGGGCTTATTCCTTCTTTGCTTACTGTGTAGCCCAAAATCCTTATCTTTTCCTGTAAATATTCGCATTTACTCGGTTTTAAGGTCAGATTGGCTTCTCTCATTTTCTGGAATACTTTTTGTAATTTTGCTAAGTGTTCTTCTAAGTTTTCTGAATAAATAATAATGTCATCTATTATATTAGTATGTCCTTCCACTTTAAGTCCCTAAATATTTTATCTGCAAGTTGTTGGAAGGTTGCTGGTGCATTGCATAGACCAAAGCTTAACACGTTGAATTCGTATGATCCGTGTCCCTGTGCCGTGAAAGCCGTGTATTGTTTGGATGACTCTTCTATAGGAATCTGCCAGTAACCCGAGAACATGTCCAAAGTTGTAAAGTACTTGGCATTTCCCATGTATGTGAGAATGTCATCGATTTGTGGTATCGGGTAACACGATTTTTTGGTGACCGGGTTTATAGTTCTTTTGTAATCCACGCAGAACCTCGTGGTGCCATCTTTCTTTTTCACCAGTACAACGGGGCTTGCCCACGGCGAGTGGCATGGTCTTATTACTCCGCAATCGAGCATTTCTTTTATTTGTGTGTCAATGATTTCTCGCTCGGATTGTGAGACTCTATAGGGGCGGCATTTTATTGGTTTATCTTCTGTCACTTCTATTTTGTGCTCTATAAGTTGTGTTTTGCCCATATATTTTGGTGACTTGCAAAACACGTCCTCATATTCAACCAGTAGACTCTCTAGTTCTTTTTTGAACTGCTTATCCCTAATGTGGTCCAGTTTGTGGTCTCCTAATGTCACCACTTCTTCGTCTATTCTCTGTGTTGTAAAGAGTGCTGTGGTGCTCAAACCACTGGGCTCTTCTAGCCGTGCCACCGTTGTGTCTTTGTAAATAAGCCTTCTAGTTGGCCCTATGTTCTTGAGGGTCAATGATATAGAGTTTTCGGCTCTTTTTAGGTTGCATAGTAGGTTTTTGCGTACTAGCCATCCCTCGTTTTGTACTACCCTCATTTCTGTAGATAGGGGTATTTCTGGGGCGGTTTTGATGGATTTTTCCTCTCCTGGATTCAGGGTGTAATCTTCCTTTGCTTTTAACTTAATTATCAAGCGGTCATCGTTTTCTATGTAGTTCGGCAGGGTGTTCCAGGAGCTGGTTTCTTGTGTCCTGATCTTTCTTGGTCGGGGTTCTTTATTTCTTGAAACCAGCACTGTCACACTTGTTTCCTTGAATGTCTCATACAGAAAGTCTTTAAGCTTCTCCCAATCTGACTCGCGCTTTGCGGATGTCGCCGATGCGGCGGCGGAGTTCTGTACGAGCGGGTATTGTGAAATGGAGGTTGTCTTTGCGCTATTGGCCCATAGGCCCCTTCTTCTGTTTGACGCTGTGGTCTGAAGGTAAGTGGCGCTGAGCACTCTTCAGGGGCGTTGTCTATAGTGGCGCAAAGTTTTTTGACCTCGTCCAAATTTCTGGGTGGGTTATTGGGAAAATTTGTCAGCCAGTAGTATTTGGCTCTTGGTATGTCCCTTAACCCATTCTGAAAGATATCTAGGAATTCATCGAGGTCCAGGTTTTCCCTGTATTCCTCGTATAGTACTCGTAGATCGTAGAAAAAATTTGTTGTCTGTTCTAGGTCCCTTTGTTTCCATTGCTTCACCTTTGCCAGCAGATGGCGACTGTGATTACCGTCGCTAAATTCTGTCCTAAATGCCTGACAGATGTGTAGCCAGTTGCTTTCGGGGTTTGCTGCCTTATACTCTCTATACCAAATGTTTGCAGCACCCTGCAGGTACGAGTGGAAGTATAGAATTTTTAGGGCATCGTTCCAACTATTGGCCACCGCTGTCCGTTCATACGTGCCGATAAATTGGGGTGCTGAATCGCTACCCGGGTTGAACGTCGGCGGGCTGATAAATTGAGGTAATGCGGGTGTTTTTTCCCCTGCCTCTACAGCCGAAATGGTAATGTCCGCCATTTCCCTTGATCTCCTAATGCCTTCTAATGGTTTATCTCTTTTTTCAGGTTGTACTTGTGTTCCTGCCTCTATCACTGTATTTTCCAGATCGTTTTCTGGTTCTTGTGGCGGCTCGATGTCTTCCCTTCTTGTATTTACAAGCGTAAGGGTTAGGTAATCTGTTTCTTGCATCCAAGGGTCTCCTACGCTTGAACTCCTGTGCCTTGGTTGAAAGGGGCTGCTAGGATTTGCTGATCTCAAGTTGTACGCTTTTCTCATTCCTGTTAGGGCGTACGGCTTGGTTTGGCCACAGATATGGAGATCAGTAGCCCCGGGATTCAACAAGGCGCCTCCACCATGTCACGTTTAGGGGGGTGTGCAGGAAGAGAAACAAGATCGTAGCTTGTACAATGAACTAGATCTTACCCCCAGACTAGGAGGGCCGCTAGCACCGCCGCTGGCGCGACGCGCATGGAACACTTTCCAAGAGGGGGTGTGTAGGTGCGTGGGTGTGGGGGTATGGGCGTAAGGCCTTCTGATGTGCCGCCAAGCGGTACCCGCTCGATACGAGCAGGGTGCCCCTATGTCCGACACGCCCAAAGGACTTACTTCAGGTACTGATAGGTTCAAGAGTTCGGACGGTCACCTCTTGGTTGCGTAAGAACTCTCGTCTTTTCAGCCTGGACTTCCAAGAAGGTATCGAGCCGTCCGGGCACTAGAAAGTTCGGACTGATGCTCGAAGACCGACCTAGAGACCAGTAATCTTCGATGGCTTGAGACGCTGATTAAATACCCACATCGTGACCCCAATTTGCCGGTCTTGCTGATTCAGCCAGTGCACTAGGGGAGATCGGGGCCCGACTAGGTAACGGAACATAGTGCAATTTATGTTATTC
Organism: Ips nitidus; assembly: GCA_018691245.2. Taxonomy (NCBI): domain Eukaryota; kingdom Metazoa; phylum Arthropoda; class Insecta; order Coleoptera; family Curculionidae; genus Ips; species Ips nitidus. The sequence continues at coordinate 4,011,448 of CM042803.1, read as the reverse complement.
GTGACAATATAAACCTCACTATAAGAGCAAAGCTGTTCAAGTTGCACCACATTGTGTGAATAAGATGAATTCACGTATGAAAATTTTTAAGAGAACAAGCTACTTCTCCAATTAAACATTTAGAAGAGAGGCCAAATAAACGGAAAGCTAGTGGTAAACCTAGAAAATTGCACTTTTTCCCCAGTTTGTCACAACCTTCATCAAGTACATCTTCACCTCCAAACATTTCCACATCGGAAGAAATTCCAACAAGTGAGAGTGACGCTTATTTGATAAGGGAGGAAAATATTGTCACGAATAACATAAGTTGCACTATGTTCCGTTACCTAGTCTGGCCCCGGTCTCCCCCAGTGCACTGCCGAATCAGCAAGACCGGCAAATTGGGGTCATGAGATGGGTATTTAATCAGCGTCTCAAGCCATCGAAGATCACTGGTCTCTGGGTCGGTCTATCGAGCATCAGTCCGAACTTTCTAGTGCCCGGACGGCTCGATACCTTCTTGGAAGCCCAGGCTGAAAAGACTAGAGTTCTTACGCAACCAAGAGGTGACCGTCCGAACTCTTGACCCTATCAGTACCTGAAGTAAGTCCTTTGGGCGTGTCGGTCATAGGGGCTCCCTGCTCGTATCGAGCGGGTTTCGCTTGGCGACACTTCAAGAGGGCTTGCAGTGCCTTAAGTAAATCCTTCGGGCGTGTCGGACATAGGGGTTCCCTGCTCGTATCGAGCGGGTTCCGCTTGGCGGCACATCAGAAGGCCTTACGCACACACACACACACCCACACCCCCTCGTAGAGAGTGTTCCATGTGCATCCCGCCTGCAGCAGTGCTGGCGGCACTCTTAATCTGGGGGTAAAAATTGGTTAAGCGTTATCTTCAGTATAAAAATAAAGAAGACATACTTGAGCTACGATTGTTGTTTCTCTTCCTACGCTACCCTCAAAACGTGACAATATATCCGAGTTGGCATTGCATTCAACTATGGTTAAAATAAATAGGCATACCAAGATGTACTTAGGTATTTCATATATTCAAGGAGTTGATGTTGTTCATTGAGGAGGTCAAAAAACTGTTTTAACTGCCTTAAAAGAAATAAATATACATGTCACTTTGATGAAAATCAAAACCGGACGTACATTTATTCAACTTGCAGATAACTTTGGACTAAGTGAAAGTTCAGTAAGCAAGATATTCAAAGAAGGAGTAGTTTTGATGGGTCCCTTATTAAAAAAACTAATTGTATGGCCTTCTATTGAGTGAATAAAAGCTCAACTTCCTCTACCATTTAGAGCGCGGTTTGGAGGTGTAGAGAGCATTATTGACTGCTTTGAAATAGAAATTCATAAACCTGTAGATCACGTTAAACAAGCACTGACATGGTCAAAATATAAAAAGGCAAATACTTTAAAGTATTTGATTTCTTGTACGCCAGATGGAATAATAAACTTTATTTCAATTTCAATATACTACAAACAAGCGCCAACTCATACACAAACATCAATAGCTTAAACGGCGCTATAACCAACGCGCTAAAAGAAAGCCAGGCGGCATCCTACTCGAAAGGCGGAAAAGAAGACAAAATAAGCCAAAACACGAAAAACTTATTTGCCCAGCGCGACCAAATGAGAAGAAATGGGAGCAACAACATTGCTGAGCTTAAGAAGATAAATAAGGAAATATCAAAGGCAACCAGACGCGACCTCAGAAACTACCGCAGTAGGCAGACTCAAGAGACAATAGAACAGAACAAAAGCATGAAAGTACTGAGAAGGCATCTAACCGAAGGCAAAAAAGACATAGTAAAACTAAAGAACAAACAAGGAAATGTCACTTCAAACCGAGAGGAAATCCTAAGCATTGCGGAGGAATTCTATTATGATCTATACAAAAGCCGCCTCAAAGAACAGCTGAACCCAGACATAACATCACGTATACAGGGAGTTATAAACCAAGGATCCGAAGAGATGCCCGATATCACCATCGAAGAAATCAGAGGAGCACTAACAAAGATGAAAAACAACAAATCTCCAGGTGAAGACGAAGTGATGACAGAAGCGATTAAGATGGGAGGCCCTCTTTTACTGCAGAAACTACAGAAACTCTTCAACATGTGCTTACAAGAAAGTGATATTCCTGACAAGTGGTACGAAGCAACCACCATACTGCTCCACAAAAAAGGAGACATAACGGACCTGGAAAATTACCGCCCAATAACCCTTCTTAGTCATCTGTATAAGCTCTTTACTAGAATCATAACGTCAAGATTAGAAAATAAACTTGAACTCTACCAACCCAAGGAGCAAGCGGGATTCCGATCTCGGTTCGGAACAAACGACCACTTGCAAAGCATCAAAACCCTCATAGAAAAAACAGTGGAATACAACAGACCACTAATCCTCGTGTTTATAGACTTCCATAAAGCTTTTGACACCATTGAACTGAAAGCTATAATGGACGCCCTAACAAGTTGTCGTATAGACTATAGATACGCAACACTTATTCACAATATATACAAAAATGCTACCATGACTATTAAACTACACGAAGCCACCAACCGCATAAAAATCGGCAGAGGGGTGAGACAGGGGGATACCATGTCTCCTAAACTATTCATAACTGTCTTGGAACATGCTTTTAAAAAACTTAACTGGGATAATAAAGGAATAAACATCGATGGTGAAAAACTTAACCATCTCCGCTTTGCAGATGACATAGTCCTAACAACAGACTGTCTAAGAGAGGCGAAACGGATGCTAGGAGAGTTAGAGGAAGCATGTTCTGAAGTTGGTCTAAAAATGAACTTCACTAAGACCAAGATCATGACAAACCTCGTCATGAGCGAGACAATAAACATCGGAAATAATGAAATCGAGCAAGTTGACAAATACATATATTTAGGTCACGAAATCCGAATATCAAGGGACAACCAGACATGTGAACTGCATAGACGGATTGGCCTTGGATGGGCGGCCTATGGGAGGCTGAAAGATATCCTTACGGGTGACATTCCTACTTGCCAGAAAAGAAAAGTATTCGACCAGTGTGTTCTGCCGGTGCTCACTTATGGCGCAGAGACCCTGACTTTAACAACAGTATCGGCGAGGAAACTCAGAGTCACACAACGCAAAATGGAAAGAGCAATGCTTGGGCTGAGCCTGAGGGACCATATCACAAACCAAGAACTGCGCAGAAGATCCGGAGTGTCGGACATTATTCAGCGTATAGCCTCACTGAAGTGGAGCTGGGCTGGACACGTGGGCAGACAGGGAAATGACAGATGGACAAAAAGGTTGCTAGAATGGAGACCACGTACCGATAAGCGCAACAGAGGAAGACTTGAATAAACTCAACCAACTTTATTTACTAAATACACAACAATTTACAACACTAGAGATCACTTTTTAAACCACTAAAGTCACCTTGACTACTTCACTACTTCGTCCTTTATAGCGCCACTGTTATTTCACAACTGACTGTCCGTCGGCTCGGTCGGTTTATATACAGGGTGGCGCAATAGTGTGACAAAGTCCCATATTGTTGTTGGTTTTGATTTTTCTAAAAAAATCATTATGTAAAAGTTGATCAGAATCATTTGGTCTACAACATAAAAATACTTTCGACTATACAGGGTGTTGCGTAAGTGAGGATCAACAATGTTTTTTGTTTTTTTTAATAAAACACCCTGTATATTTTTGCATATTTCGATTCCTTGTAAAATTCTCCATCCGAATCAGTTTTCATCTTTGCACAAAATGGCGGCGTTGCCAACTTGTTTAACAAAACAATAAAATTAGGGGCAAAACATTAATCTTTGTTATCGGCAATAATTGTCTAATGACTCGTAATAAAGTAATGAAAATTGGCCTAAAGGAAGTCAAAACTGTAAGTAAAAGCTCAAATAGGCATATAAAACATTTCGCCATACAAGGTGTTTTGTACAGAGCGTCCAAATTAGGAAATTTGAAAATCGGTTAATTCGCTTTTTTTAAATGGAACCCTATATTTAAGGGTTGCATATTATTCTCCTATCAATTCTCTTTAAGTTTCATTAAGATGTCTCTATACCTATCTTTGCTTGTTTTGGCGCTATTTTAATTTTTCTGAATTATCGTCTAAAAACGCATAAGAATAAATAAATTAATGCAATTATTTTCGAAGTAGGCCATGGTCGTCGTAGCGATATTGCTTCCATTTTCTAGTTTGCCATGAAACTCACTGACATAATGAATGTCAAACTTATTATCGATTTCGCTGTCAATTTTATTGTTGATAGGTACCTACTTAATTGTTTGCAATTAATAAATAACTAAGTTTTATTTATGAAAATTAAATATGAATTTTTCAAAATCAGAGATGGTTGACATGATTTTCGTGTTGGGTGCTAGTGACAAAAATGCATTATTGGCTAAAAGATTGTATCAGGAGCGATATCCCGATAGAAGGCAACCAGAAAAAAGAGCATTTGAAAAACTTATGGAACGTTTTGAGAGGACTGGAAGTGTGTCATACACTAAAATTAAGAGACAGAAACGATCAAGAACCGATGAAAATGAAATAAATGTTCTCTTAACAGTGATTGAAAACCCGCATATTGGTCAAAGGCAGCTATCGCAGCAGGTTGATGTTGATCGAAGAAGCGTACAGCGCATTTTGAAAGATAGTAAAATGCATCCTTATCACATACAACTACAACAAGAGTTACATGTTGACGACTACCAGAGTAGGCTGGAGTTTTGTGTGTGGGCTCAAAACAAAATTCGAGTATTAAGAAATTTTGTTCATTTAATATTGTTTGGAGATGAAGCTACTTTTCACCGAAATGGCAGTGTTAATAGGCATAACTTTCACTATTATGCCACAGAAAATCCACATTTTGTTAGATATAGTACTCAAAACCGATGGTCTTTAAATGTTTGGGGTGGAGTTATCGGCGATAATGTAATCGGTCCTTACTTTTTTGAGCAAAGAGTAACCGGAGAAGTGTATCTGGATTTTTTGCAGAATTACCTGCCTGGACTGTTTATAATAATACATACCGCGATCGTTGGATTGGAAGAGGAGGTCCTATCGCTTGGCCACCTAGGTCGCCAGATTTGACAAAAATGGACTTTTCTGTATGGGGATTTGTTAAAGATCAAGTATACAGAATATCACCGACAACAAGAGAAGATATGAAGATAAGAATACAAAATTGTTTTCGCAGTAACTGTTGAAATGTGTCGTAATTTAAATCGTTCTTTTGAGAAACGTCTTGAACTTTGCATTTGTGAAAATGGCAGACACTTTGAACATTTAATTAAGTGAAATTCAACACAGTATTTTATTAAATTAAAAATTTTCAATAGACCTAGCATATTTTATTTTGCAATATTGCACACAAGCCAAATCTAAAAGAAATGAGTAATGACCCTTTACTTTTTAAATTGACCAAAATTAAATTCTCAACTCTTTAGGATAACTAAATGCATAGTGTCATATTCAAAAATTTTAAATACAATTTAATTTACCATATTTTTCAAAGATCAATAATTTAAATTAATTATTTGCAAATAATTTGTCATAATGAATAAATACGTAAGTATGTTAGCTCGTCTTTATGCCACATTTTGTAACGTGATAAATCATGTAACGTGATCATGGCCAACTTCGAAAGTAATATTTAAATTTATGTTTACGCGTTTTTTGGGCAATAATTTAGTAAAATTAAAAAAGCGCTCAAACAAGTGAAGATAGGTATAGAGACATCTTAATGAAAATTAAAGAGAATTGACAGGAGAATAATATGCAACCCTTAAATACAGGGTGTTCCATTTAAAAAAATCGAATTAACCGATTTTCAAATTTCCTAATTTGGACGCTCTGTACAAAACACCTTGTATGGCACAATGTTTTCTATGCCTATTTGAGCTTTTACTTACAGTTTTGACTTCCTTTAGGCCAATTTTCATTACTTTATTACGAGTCATTAGACAATTATTGCCGATAATAAAGATTAATGTTTTGCCCCTAATTTTATTGTTTTGTTAAACAAGTTGGCAACGCCGCCATTTTATGCAATGATGAAAACTGATTCGGATGTAGAATTTTACAAAGAATCCAAACATGCAAAAATATACAGGGTGTTTTATTAAAAAAAACAAAAAACATTTTTGATCCTCATTTACGCAACACCCTGTATATGCGAAAGTATTTTTATGTGGTAGACCAAATGATTCTGATCAACTTTTACATAAAGGTTTTTTTAGAAAAATCAAAACCAACAACAATATGACACTTTGTCACACTATTGCGCCACCCTGTATGTGTGGGTGATCGATTCTCGAACGTTCCTGTATGCACAGAATGTTCTTGCTATACGTCCAGTAAACGTTTATCGTATCGCGAATATTCCATCCAATGCGCCGATCCAAGTTTAAAGATACCGGGACATGTCCAAAAGTAGTTGTTTTGTAGATTTGCATTTTACATGGAATTAAATGATTATCTCCCTTATTTTAAGGCCTAGAGGGTTGAGACTTCGAATTAGGGGGGTAAGTTTGGGACACCCCTGGGATGCGGTGTTGCCAAGTTATGCACGTTTTCCCTAAATTTAGGGAAATTCTATATAGTGACCCCTCGTTTTTCCCTAAAATTCAGGAAATCTTAATCTGGCTGAGGCCTTTGTAACATTATTATTATAAGTGAAAGCAAAACTCAGAGTCGATCTCCACAAATATTTATTAATAAAAGTTGTTATCTGCCTAACATGTTTCGGGTGTATTCAGACACCCATCTTCAGAGGCTTAACTAGATCACTAGTCTGCTGACTGTCATTCTAAAAGGGGGGACAGCTGAACCCAGATGTACTAAGGTGGTTTTTTTATTCTGCACGGGGGAAAAAAACCTTGATCAAAAAACCCAGTTAACATGGCTTGGGTGCAGCAGGACATGGAGTCTCCCCTGCACGGTCACACCTCCACAGTGACAAAGGGAAAGTCGCCCCCCATTTTAATCTGTTAAATGTCGAACTTGTGAGTGTCCACCGCGGTTTTTTGTTGTGTGACGTCCCTTTCGTGTCCATTTGGTCTCCTTCAGATAAACATGCAGTTTTTACATCATTCAACTTCTTTGGGTTTTGATTAAGTTTTTTCCCCCTTCAAGAATTAAAAACCGAGCAACTAACTTCATTTTTTGACATCAACACTGGGTTTTGATTAAGTTTTTTTCCCCTTCGAGAATAAAAAACGGAGCAACCTGTCACCTCTGAACCAGAACTGGGTTTTTTGATCAAGGTTTTTTTCCCCCGTGCAGAATAAAAAAACCACCTTAGTACATCTGGGTTCAGCTGTCCCCCCTTTTAGAATGACAGTCAGCAGACTAGTGATCTAGTTAAGCCTCTGAAGATGGGTGTCTGAATACACCCGAAACATGTTAGGCAGATAACAACCTTTATTAATAAATATTTGTGGAGATCGACTCTGAGTTTTGCTTTCACTTACTCTCACTACTCCACTGTGTGCATATGGACTACTACTTTTCGATTATTATTATATTTACCTAACGAGTTTCCTAATTGCTGTTGTTTCCTAATGTATTATAAACAAACCTTGTTGTATAAAAACACAGAATATTAAATACATACCTTCGAATACTAACATTTTTTACCTAAAAATGAATTATGGAAAATAATGATGATGGCATGGATAATCAATTATATTTCAAGATGTCATAAACGTCAACTGAAGAAAAGAGTGACATGAATTTTGAGACGGTTAAAGTTGTGTGTCTCAAGTCTCAAGTTTTCAGGACATAAATTTCATATTTTTTGTGTGTTTTCCGATGTAGGTTCTATTTTTGTATCGGATTGATGAACGTAGTGTTTAAACGAAATGTGTTTTGTAGTTATATTAATTGATTTTTTATTACGATGTGTGTCTGAGATTTAATGTCATGCTGTCAGTTAAGTTTTTGGGGTGTAGAAAGTTAACCCTTAGTGGAGCCACTTTCTAGTTTCGTCAGGGAGGTCTAAAGTCTAAGAAAATCTTGACACCATAGAACCTCTTTGCCGCATCCTACTAGGACCACCACATTGCAATAGTTCGAAGTAGTTTACTACTAAATTACAATAGTTTAAAGTTGTTTAATTATTTTGAACGTTGGTGATGTAGTTTCTGAAGTGTAGAAAACTTACCCCTATACAGCTATACTTGCTTTCCGTAAGAGCTACTGCTAAAGTTAAATGGGGAATGTTTTACAGAATTTAATGGGCAATTCAACACCCTTTTAACCACATTAAATTTTTGCTTCGTTCTTGAGATATTTTATAGAAGATTGCATTATAAGGCTAAAGAAGAAGGCAGGCAGATAAAGCAAGTATAAGAACAATATACAGAAAACTAATATTATTGAAAAATCAATAAATACAGTGAAGAAGTCTGTTGCCGCCTAAATTGGCCAATATCAAGGTCAATTAAAAAAAATACTATTGAGATTGTGTGCCATGATTCTGATCATCAGTTAGTGGTAAAAGTGATTTGTGTAGTGAAAAGAATCACCTGTGCAAAAATGAATACGCAATCGTCCCAAACGTTTTGAAGACTACGAAACTAGTTATAAGTAGTATGTAATTACGCACTTTAGTTTTATTTTTCGTTTATTATATTTTTGGGGAAAGCGTGTAAAGTCATCAAATCTAGTCGGTTATCGAAACACTACAAACTCACTTAATAGTTCAGAAGACGGTTTAGTTTGCCTTTTATAACATGAAAACAACTGTAACTAATAATAACATATCAGACAATGTAAGCTACCTATCAGTCAAATTTTTCCAAGAAGAAGAGGCTATGCTATCAGTTGACGACGTCGAAACAAAAGATCGAGTGTCAGAGGAAGTCAATTCGGAAGTAGAAGCACAAAACGCTACAAACTATAGCCTGCTATAGCAAACTATTGATCGTGATTTGTTTTGTCTGAAATTGCAAGCTCTAAACGAGTCTTACGAAAATAGGGTCAAACAAGACAGTGATGATGGCACTAATACATCAATAAACTCACCACATAGTTCAGAAGAATTAAAAGTGATGGGAAAGAACACACAGCCTTCTCCACAAAAAATTTATTCAAGCCCCCCAAAAATGTTAGAGGGGTCGCTCGACATATGTTTCGGGCACATAAGTACCCATCTTCAGGAGCTAAAAGTTAGAAAGTCTACAATGTATTACCCCTAAATGGTAGAATCAAACATACCCCATATGACAAGGTGAAACGCCGGCTGTCTTTCTTCAAAGGGGAGACAGCAAGACCCAAGTTTAAAAAATTAGTATGCCGTAAGGCCAAACATTACTGTTGTGCTTAAAAAATCTGTAATTAAGACTAGAATACAGGGTGCGGAATAACACACAGTCTTCTCCACTATAAATTTATTAACCCACCAGTTAATGGGGGCGCGCTCGACTAGTTTCGGGCATAGACATGCCCATCATCAGGAGCTAAAAGAATTAAAACGCTCTAACAAAGGTGAACTCAAAAATGTGGACAATGGCGAAGGACATACCTTAAAAGCTGCTTAACACATTAGACGCTGTCTTTCTGTACAGGGATAGACAACGAGACCCATTAGTAGCAAAGAGTTAACTTATCATTAATGGAAGGCAACTAAACTGTAAAATGGTTGAAAAAGAATTTGGAATATAAAATTAAAGTATAAAAAAGTTTCATTACCTTATCATGGAGAAAAAACACTTAACTACACTTAGTAACTATTAACATTCTAAATATTAATTATAAAAATTATAAAAGTAAAAACCGCGTGGCGGGGGACCCAATCGTACAGGGGAGTGCAAAAACTTTCAGATGTATGTTGCTGAGGGCTGCCCCTGTACGATTGGGGCTCCCGCACCTACGGGATGGGGTCCCCCGCCACGCGGTTTTTACTTTTATAATTTTTATAATTAATATTTAGAATGTTAATAGTTATTAAGTGTAGTTAAGTGTTTTTTCTCCATGATAAGGTAATGAAACTTTTTTATACTTTAATTTTATATTCCAAATTCTTTTTCAACCATTTTACAGTTTAGTTGCCTTCCATTAATGATAAGTTAACTCTTTGCTACTAATGGGTCTCGTTGTCTATCCCTGTACAGAAAGACAGCGTCTAATGTGTTAAGCAGCTTTTAAGGTATGTCCTTCGCCATTGTCCACATTTTTGAGTTCACCTTTGTTAGAGCGTTTTAATTCTTTTAGCTCCTGATGATGGGCATGTCTATGCCCGAAACTAGTCGAGCGCGCCCCCATTAACTGGTGGGTTAATAAATTTATAGTGGAGAAGACTGTGTGTTATTCCGCACCCTGTATTCTTACACCTCCACTGCGAGACAATGGACTTCTACTTCAAACTAAGACTAGAATGTTATATAAAATAGAGAAAAATACCAAAATGTTTTACCTTATTATGGAGAAAAAAACTAAAACTAGAGTAAAACTAAATAATTCACATTATGTGTTTAGGTCTGGGCGACCCTTAGAATTTAGGATTAAAAGTTCAATCATCTTAAAATTTTTAACTAATGTCCGGTTGCACGAAGCTAACAGAACAAAATGGGCGATAAACGTTCTAGAATTTACAAAAAAGTTTTTCGTATCAACATTCGCACAGCGAAGCCGTTATTTTGATGGCGGGGGGATGGCGCAGAAAATAGTTGCAATGAACAACATAGGCGGCACAGCGATAGCACCCGGCAACACCGCCCGCACAAGTGACAGACGACAAAACGACAGTCGACGACTTAATGTCAACAGCGCAAACTACCGTAGATCAAGGAGGGGACCAAGAGGTATAAACAAACATAAGTGAGGTTAAGGCTATAAGCTGGTTGAACACATTGAAAAAATACATTGAAAAAAAACTGTAAAAAAGGCAAATCTGGGAGAAAATTGAACACTAAATAGTGCGTGCAGACCTGGGAAATGAAGCAGGTGAACAAATGTCCAGAGCATGTCAAGAAGATGCTCGAGTGTCAACACAATGTCCAAAAAAGAAGAAAAACTGAGTTTAAGGAAGGGGCTATTAGAAGTTCAAAGATCTGAAGAATGGAGCCGAGGTGTGGTTTAGCTGGTCATTGAGGCAGGTATGCCCGCCACTCTGAGAGGCCTTGTTAATCTCGAGGACCTCTAAGAGGTTCAAGAGATTATTCTTATCACAAAAATGTAAAGCCCTGAAACCTTGTTCAATATTAAATGTATGTTGATTGTAATAGAGATGTCTAGCAAAGTGAGACTTTATGGAGTTTGCATTAAGGTTGGGGTTGTTGGAAAATTTATCTGCCTCTCTAATATGTTCGTGGATACGAGTGGCGAACCTCCTACCAGTTTGGCCAATATAGAGTGCATTGCAGTTGGGGGTGCAGCAGGAGAGTTCATAAACTCCAGATCTGTGAAGTGTGGGTGTTGTGTCTTTGGAGTTGCAAAGGAATTGGCGTGAAGTGTGTAGGAGTTTGAAACAAATAGTGATGTTGAGAGGCTTAAATATTGTCACGATCTAATTTTTAGTCGTAACGCGGGGACGTGTAGGCTGGGGTCGTAGTCAAGTTAAACTCAAAGATTGGATAACAAAAACAACAACGTTTATTCATAGAGAAAGATTAAATGAATACTGAATTAATAATACTGAATTTATAAAAAGCATTGTCAGACATAAGTTGGTTTAATTCAAATTGTCTTGTACTTACATGATAATTAATTCACAAACCATTTTGGACGAGGGTAAGTGTCAGGGTAGAGTTCCCTCAACTTTCGCGACCGAACCGTTTAGTTTTCGCGGATAATTTCTGACTAACTCTTCCTTCCAAATTTCTCGGCTATTTATTGTAAGGTATTGCGATCCCTTAGTCAGTTCAATTTCTTAATTGCTTGTCTAAGCACTTGGATCATTGTCCGAACAATTGATGACTTATTGCTGACTGGCGATTGCAACACCTTAGCTAGCTTCCGTTCTAAAAAGGTTCGATTGCTTATTTTGCAACTCGAGTGGTCGACGACTTGTTTCGGTCAGTGGCCGATTATTTGCTGAATAAGTAATTAACGAAAATCTACTTGTGAGACATTCTCCCGGCCGACAAAAGGTAGTCCCTAGCTTTTCACAATATTAAAATTAAAAATAAATCATAAAATGTAGTATCTATGGACATAAGTTCCGATAGGTTGATAAAAAAAAAAAAAAAATAAATTCCGTTATTTTCGTTAGTATCCCGTTCATACCCCAAAAGAAAAATTATAAAAGAAAACATACAGTGTGACCCATTTAGAATGGAAACACCCCTATAAAATTTTAGGTTATTAATCGATTTCAATGATTTTTTTTTTTAAATAATTAGGAATGAAATGTCAGTTTTCAGGTCATATTACGATACTTTTTCTTGATAGAAAATGGAGAATTTTTATTAGCGATTTTTTTATTGAAAAAATTACTACGCCACTGGAATTATAGTGCTTTCAAATAGCTGTGACCAAAATTAAAAAAATATTTTTTTTTTTTTAATTTTTTTTATTAATTTTTTTTTTTAATTTTTTTTATTAATTTTTTTTTTAATTTTTTTTTGTTAAATTAATCAATTGATAATTAATAATAAACAAGTAAATAATAACACCATTTCTATGGCAACAGTTGATGCAGGATGTTCTTTTGTGACCGTTAGCTTAGAGGATTTTTGAATTTTAATTTGTCATAACTTTGTTATTAATGAATGGATTTTTATGAAATTTTGGTCACAGCTATTTGAAAGCACTATAGATCCAGTGGCGTAGTAATTTTTTCAATAAAAAAATCGCTAATAAAATTCTCCATTTTCTATCAAGAAAAAGTATCGTAATATGACCTGAAAACTGAAATAAATATTTAAAATTTTCTCCCGTAATAGACATTTCATTCCTAATTATTTAAAAAAAAAATCATTGAAATCGGTTAATAACCTAAAATTTTATAGGGGTGTCTCCATTCTAAATGGGTCACACTGTATAACAATTGGGATAAAAAATAAATGTTTTTGTTATTTTCTTACCTCTAGAGTTTGTAAAAAAAAAAAAAACTTAATGTCTCTATGCTTTAACACTGAGGGGGGAGACTTTTCACTCGCGATTCACTAATATTCCGCGCACTATTGTCTGTTCGGGGATTCTATCTTCTTTTCGCGGCACTTCACTGCACTAAACACGGCTTCTGAAGACAATTTGGACGGTGTCTGGAGTCTGGAACTACATATCTGTTTACTGCTCTGGACGTGCAAGTGGAACAATTCCCAGAACTGTATTTTCACGATTGCCATGGTGTGTGGTCCGTGATCTAATTAGTGACGAGCCGGAACGGGACTGAATTATATCGGGGTGACCACAAGGGTACACCGCGGGTATCCATTTGTTAGTTATATGGGGCTGAGGTGACCGCATGGATACACCTCAGGGATTATATTTGCATATTATTTCATTATATTATTATTTGTATATTATTTCATTATATTATTATTTGTATATTATTTCATTATATTATTATTGGTATATTATTTCATTATATTATTATTTGTATATTATTATAAGAAGGGAGTGAATGGAGTGTCTATTAGACTCAAAGCCAACTATTTTCAACTACTGTCAGCCCAACGGTGGGGCTTAAATCCATACAGGGTTGATTTTAGTGTGGACATTGATGACACCAAAACGAAAAAAAAAACTGCTGGCTATCGGCGTCCGTCAATTTAATTTGACGGGTTATTTGTTTGACGGCACCGTGCTCTACACTCCCCATCGGCTACATCCTGAGCCGTGCGAATGTGTCTTTCATTTAAGATGTTGAGGATTGACAGTTGCTACGACATACTGACGCAATGCGGCAACTCCAGAAACCCCCGTCAGGAATTCTAGCAGCGTCTTACCGGATACAACAACAAAACTTATCGTATTGAGAACTTGACGGGAGCCGATTTGGGATCATCCCCCGCGGCAGGTCACCACGGCCTAGTGTGTCTATTCCTACCGCGGCCACGATCGCAAACCGACTCAACTGTGGTCGCGGTCTGACGTTCCCTGGTTGGTTTTTCATCGTCAGCGTTTCCAGTCTCCTGTGCCTGTTGCTTTTAGCTTTTGCTGATTTCCGTTTCCATTTCCAGTGGCGTGTATTAGTTTTTACCGAGTCTGATCCAAAGCCTTGATCGCTCTTCATTTTGTAGTGGTTTCCTTCTGGCTTCTTCGCGTAGTAACTCCCGTCAGTGTTAAACGCAATAAAAAAAAACGTATTACTACCTACTGCTAATAAATCTTAATGTCTAACATTCCCGTTATAATCATAAAATCCCTCGTAAAATATATAGGCATATTGATAATAGCCTTAGTTAAGTTATGCACTAAAAAAAAAAAAAAAATCCCTTTGTTTTTCTTAAATATGATATAAACCTATATTATAAATTGTCCATTTGCCTACCACTGGTTTTATTTTGATACATTGTAAAGCCTTACTGTAATTCTTCGAAAACTTGCAATATGCTGATCAAGCTCTGCTTGCTCATATCATTTCATGTGAAAACAGTTAACGTCCTAATATTGAAACTTTGTAATCTTTTTCTTACGTGCCCCGTTTGACTTTTATAAAGTCTTCAAGTTACATTTGCAAGTAGTTACATGCAATCGTTTATTTATTACATTTAGCAACTCATATAATTTTTGAATTTGTAAACCCGTGGAATTTAACGCCCCATATTTTGACTACGGTACTTAATTACCGCATATGCTCGTAGTGTATTTTTTTGCCCCAATATACTTTTTCTTTCATTTGCCCCTTATTATTTTTATATAATTATTTTGTTTCTTTACATACCATTATGTAATTATTAATCTTCGCGCGCGCTTTTTATTAATTATTCTCGTATGCTGGATTGTGCAAGTTAGAAATGAAATAACGATGATATTTATTCATCAGCAGTTTTTTGTGAACGTTCGTACCGCGATGACTTAAATAACAAAGTGATTGTCATCCGCTTGCAGCATAGGAGAAGAATTAATTGTAGATACATGTATCATTTTTTCCTTTTTCCCTTACTAAGGAAAATCACTTGCGTACTTTAGTACACTCTATTTGGGCTAATACTGTTTCGCCTTGGGACAGTGAGCGTAATTCTTTATTTTCTTTTAATTCGAGCGTAAAAATTTTTGATTCTGTAGAGCTTTTATTTTCGCCCATCTTAGTCATTTCAATTCTTTCTTTTTCTTTTATAGGCGATTTTGGATTTCCACGGCGTCTGCTTTTCCTGCAGTTTACTACGTATTTTATGAGTTTATGTGCTATAATAATTACGAAAAGAATGAGGCACGCACAAGTAGTATAAAAGAATACATCATGTAGATATTCAGAGGATGCTTTCCCTTTTTTGTCTGCTCTTGCGGCAGCTACTAAATTTGACGCTACTATTACTCTATTTTGACTTTGTATCAAATATACTACAAGAATTGACAATATGATATTCCACACCAGGAATATTGTGTCACTGTGCAGACCGTATCTGTCACTATAAGTATTCTCTTGGCTTATTTCGTCAATTTGGTCGATTACTGTCCTGACTAGATTCTCGTTGCTAGTCAGATTCAAGTGCGGTATTTGCAGGGACCAATTCGTATTTAAACATTCTTCTATGTTTTTATAAGTGGGTACATTATTTGTTATTTTAGGGTTAAGTATGAAAGACTGTAGGTTGGACCATGTCGCTGGGATAATGTGGATAGCCATTGGTTTGAGAGTTACGACGTCGGGACAGGGAAAACGCTGAGGAATGATAGTTTTGCCTTGCGCTATCAGTTTGCAATTACAGGGCAGTTTTATCTTAATTGAGCCCTGGTGGCTGTAATTTTTTGGTATTGTTGAACTGGTTTCGCCGCATTTGATAATCGTTGTAGGGTCAGGGTGGGTAATAATGTATGTTTCTTCTGCTATTTCGGAAATTATTAGTGAACTTGACGTGTGGCAGTTCATTGGACAGAATTGACTTAACTCTTGTACCGTACATCCCTCGTACAGTTTTCTTGCACATTCAGGACCTTGGGTATTATCTGATGAGAATCGTGGGATGAAACATAATTTATCGTGATAAGGTTTACATTGGTGTAATCCGGAGCCCGAAATTTGACGTAGACTTTGTTTATCTTGGGTGGGTTCGTTGTTTACTGCCAAAAATAATGTTTGATGTGGTATTGTGCAAGTTTGGTTAAACCACGCAAAGGGTGAGGTTACTAATTCGAAAAGGTCCCAATGTTGATTTTTCTGTATCACTGGTATTTTGACTAATACTAGAATTCTGTTTTGGAAAAATGAGCATTCTGAAATTGGGAGTTCATAATACGTGGAGATCTGTTTAAGAGGGATTTCAATGTCTTGCTCGGATTTTTCAATCTCTAATTTTAGTTTTTTCAAATCGTTTCCCAGAACCGATGGGTTAATGATAAAGGGTGGGATTTTATGGTCCTTACATTGGTCAAGGATGGTGTGTCTTCGTAAGGCTCTTGTTATCACGATAATTCGTTTGAGGTTTTGAAATTCATTGTATGCCAGGATTGTGGTAAAATTGGCTTGTTGTCCCAAATTCATTATTTGTCGACGAAGTTCGATTGTGCTGCCTTCTATGTATTTTATTCTATTTTCTGTCTCTTTGAACGATGACCGTATAGCTTTATCGTATTCCTTAAAATGCATAGAGTTTTCGCTAATCTCTCTTAATGTGTTTGAAAGCCCTTTTCCTAGTGTGTTGAGTCGATTTTTCATTCTCTCTTCATTTTCCGTTAGAAGTGTAAGTTTCCTCTCTGTAGCCAAACCACAACACCACGCGAACCCTTCTCCGATAAAATCTAGTGCCCTTTTTCCTCTAAACTGGCTGTACTCTGTTTTCTCTCCTGCTTTTTCCAAGCACTCATGCTCTCCTGCTTGTCGCCGTTTGGTATTTAGAAGTTGCTTCGATGTAGAAGGCAAATTGACTTCGTCCTCATTTCTTCGACCGGTTTTCTGGATGCCCGTCATACTACCCGTTAAAAATTGGGCGTTTGGAACATTTGAACTCTGTTCTTCATTAATATTTTCAGAATCATAGTTTTGGTTAATTTCTTCTGGCGTAGGTTCTTGTAAATCTTGTGTTTGATTTGATGTTAATGATGAACTTCCAATAGTCTCTTTGTATCCAATGAAAGGGATTAAAAAAAGCATTTGATCGTAATAAACCCATTTCTTCTTCTTTCCTCCGGCTGAACCACTTTTCTCATGTCTTGATGCATAGAATTGTGGAAGACACTTGCATAGCTATCAAAAATGTAGTTATGCCATTTTATATTCCAAAGTTTAACAAAGAAAGATGGAGGAAAATACAGAGAGATTTTTTTGAAAAATGGATTTTTCCAAACTGCGTGGGTGCTCTTGACGGCAAACACATTCACTTGTTTGCACCCAAAAATTCAGGATCAACGTATTTTAATTATAAGGGCGGTTTCTCTATTGTATTAATGGCGGTTGTCGATGCCAATGACAAATATATCATGATAGACGTTGGTTCATATGGAGGCAACAGTGATGGTGGAGTTTTTGCTAACTGTGCGTTTGGAAAATCTTGGTTAAGCCACGATAAAAATTTAGAACTACCAGAAAGTCAAAATCTTCCATCGACATACATTTCTTTTCCCGTGGTATTAGTTGCAGATGAAGCGTTTCCCTTAAAAGAAAATTTACTACGTCCATTTCCTGGAAAAAATTTAACCGAACGACAGCGAATTTTTAACTATCGCTTGTCTAGAGCAAGAATAGTTTCGGAAAATGCTTTTCGCATTACCGCACATACCTGGAGAATACTACTTAAACGCATCGAAGTTAATGTTAAATTTGCTACTGTAATAACTGTTGCATGTTGCACACTGCACAACTTTCTAATAACAGAAACTACAAAAAGTCAGAATTCATCTAACTATACTTCTACAGCCCAATTTTCCCGAGAAAATTAAATACTGTAAATAAGTAATGATACAACTAGTGGGCTATATGCAAGACCAAACAGAAAATCTTTGGATGTACGTAATGCTTATGCAGATTGGTTTGTGTCACCCGCAGGCGAAGTGCCTTGGCAATTTGAAGCCATTAAACATTAATTGTTAACTAAATTAATTTTTTGTTAACTTTGTAATACCACTAAACTACTTTAAACATTATGCCTGATCCCGACTATTGCCACTTTTATAATTGGATAAACTTTTATCATATAGCACCGGGTGATTTTCAACGGCCAGAATCAATTTTTCCATTCCATTTTGTGACACGTCCAGTCCGGCAAACAAAATCCAACTGATGTTTTTTTTACTGCATACGACACTGCACTGCATAACGCTGTATTCAATTTGACGCGCCGGACTCGGTTGAATGACACTCATAAGTCACCATATATTTTAAAATGTTTGCGGTGACGCATTGCAACGCTACGGCGTTGCAGCATGCAGCGTCGTACTTAGTGGAATGTTCCCTTTATACTCTCTATACCAAATGTTTGCAGCGCCCTGCACGTATGAGTGGAAGTATAGGATTTTTAGGGCATCGTTCCAGCTTTTGGCCACCGCTGTCCGTTCGTATGTGCTGATAAATTGCGTGGCCGAATCACTACCCGGGTTGAACGTTGGCGGGCTGATGAATTGAGGTAATGCGGGTGTTTTTTCCCCTGCCTCAACGGCCGAAATGGTAATGTCCGCCATTTCCCTTGACCCCTTCTTGCCTTCTAATGCTTTATCTCCTTTTTCAGGGCGTACTTGTGCTCCTGTCTCTATCACCGTATTTTCCAGATCGTTTTCTGGTTCTTGTGGCTGCTCAATGTCTTCCCTTCTTGTATTTACAAGCGTAAGGGTTAGGTAATCTGTTTCTTGCATCCAAGGGTCTCCTACGCTTGAACTCCTGTGCCTTGGTTGAAAGGGGCTGCTAGGGTTTGCCGATCTCAAGTTGTACGCTTTTCTCATTCCTGTGGGGCGTACGGCTGGGTGTGGCCACGGATATGGAGATCAGTAGCCCCGGGACTCAACAAGGCGCCTCCACCATGTCACGTTTAGGGGGTAGCGTAGGAAGAGAAACAAGATCGTAGCTCAAGTATGTCTTCTTTATTTTGCACTAAGTTACTATTCGGCTAACCCTTACCCCCAGATTAGGAGGGCCGCTAGCACCGCCGCTGGCGGGACGCACATTGAACACTGTCCAAGAGAGGGTTGTGTGTGTAGGTGTAGGTGCGTAAGCCCTCCTGAAGTGTCGCCAAGCGAAACCCGCTCGATACGAGCAGGGAGCCCCTATGACCGACACGCCCAAAGGACTTACTTAAGGTACTGATAGTGTCAAGAGTTCGGACGGTCACCTCGTGGTATGCGTAAGAACTCTTGTCTTTTCAGCCTGGGCTTCCAAGAAGGTAACGAGCCGTCCGGACACTAGAAAGTTGGGACTGTTGCTCGAAGACCGACCTAGAGACCAGTAATCTTAGATGGTTTGAGACGCTGATTAAATACCCACATCATGACCCCAATTTGCCGGTCTTGCTGATTCAGACGGTGCACTGGGGGAGATCGGGGCCAGACTAGGTAACGGAACATAGTGCAACTTATGTTATTTCTGACAATATTCAGGATAGTAGTTTTTCACTGAGAGTAAAGCTTTTGCTAAATAAACTCCTTTAGTTATTTAAATTTCCGGGCAAATAACCATTTCCACTTTATTTTGGACAGATATGGAAATCACTGTTTCACTTCTAGGTTGTAAATAAGTATAATTTAAATCTGCATCGCCATGGTTCGTTGAATCGGAAATTTTTATTGGATTAGTTAGACATTTTAGATTAAGTTCAAGATATCATATTTAAATCAATTAAAGCTCCATTTGGAGATAAAAAATCATTTCCTATGATCCCGTCGAAGGGAATATTAGAATTTGGATCGCTAACAACATGAAATTTTATTAATTTATTATTAAGACTTCATTATTTATTAATGAAAGGTTTAATATACAGCTTCCAGCTGTATTGATGGGCATATTGGCTCCTAGGCCTTTTAGGACAATTTTATCGTTATGATCGATTTTATAATCGATGTGTTGCATTTTAGCAATTTTTATAAGAGACACGGACGCACCGGTGTCTGTTAGAAATCTGAATGGAAATCCATTAATTAAACAAGAGAGATAATAGTGGTTATCTCGAATAATGGTACCCTCTTCAGAATAATTATTAACACGTTAAGCGCCACAGCGGTCCCTAGGGACCTCATCGGTTACTTCTTTACAGGGCCAGTGTAGTCCCTAGGGACCGCAGTTGCTCTTTAAATTTGTATTGTTCTTGGGGCCAGGGGACCGCATTTACTGTTTGTTTGATGCGGTTATTTTTTTGTGGTTTGATGTGGACATTTGAATCATATAAGTAACCATAATAACTTGAATGATGCGGTCCTATGTAAGCAGAGTATCCGTGTACTAGCGGTCCGACAACATATTTTATACTGATATGATTTTTGTTACATTAGGTACACATTTAAAAAGGTAAATAATGCAAAAATATGTATTTTAAAATATTTACAAAATAAACAAATCAATTGTGGAAATTAGCAAAACACTCGAGGCAGTAATGAGGTTTTCCATCGCAATCTTCACAGTAGGTGGTTACCTTTGGAACCTTATTCCTTTCCGTATTACCGGTTTTTACTTTTGAGTAACACCCCCGGCAATATTTTCGGACTTTGTGAGCCACTCCTTCTTTTCTTCTAAATTCATGTTTATTTACTTTTCTTTTTTTTTTTGAATCGCTTCTGGAACTAGATCCGGCTATTGGTTTAGTTTGATTCTTATCGAAACCTAATAATAATTGCTCTACCACATTTTGGCGAAAGTCAGTAATGGAGATGGTACTATTATTGATTTCTTTATAAAGAAAATGGGCGTTAACCATGGATGTCCCTAAGAGCAGTTCTATTGCAGTCTTCCTATACCATTTGATTGTTTTTCGTAAAGCCGAGCTGTAACTAGACATTTGGTCTGATAAGTCTATCGAACTGCTATCGGTTTGTCAACAGTCCCAGTTCTGCGATTCACACTAATTGTATTGGTCGAATGTTTAGTGGATAACATCAGAACGTCCCTTTTGTCCCACCATTTCATTACGCAAATTCCGTCAGAGATCTCTTTACCGATCATTTCTCCAACTTTCAGTTTATTTTTCGTCACATCTGTAGGATTTCCTTTTCTGTTTACACGAAGTGTTCCCAATAGATGAGTTTTGCGTCTCAGTAGTTTATTTGCTAGTTCTATACTAGTATAGTAATTATCAGTTACGGCAGTTCTACCTGGGTCTAGCAATTTTTCAGATAAATCCATTACTATTTTTGTGGGGACAGTACAATCAACATTTCGTTCTCTACCAGAGTACATTTTCATGTTCCATGTATAGCCATTTGAGCAATACAATTTAAAAACTTTTACACCATACTTATGTGCTTTTTGAGGAATGTACTGTTTGATGATAAGCCTTCCTCTAAAGGGCACTAATGATTCGCCTATGCAAAACACTGGGCCTGGCGTGTAGGATTGTTGAAATTTCAGTAGAAGACTTGTAATAAGAGGCTCCAACTTATGCTGTCGATCACCTTCGGGACAATTGTCATTATCGTTGAAATGCCAGAATTTTAGGAGCATTTCAAAACGGTTCCGGCTCATAACGGTTGACAAGACACTAACACGAAATAGTTTTTTTGTTGACCAATAGTCGCGAATTGACGGTAGTCTGACAATTCCCATGTATGCCAAAATTCCCACAAATTTCTTTATTTCTGGAGCGCTGGTAGGTTCCCATGCATGGATTCGAGATGATTTGGGTATATCCTCTCCAGATGATAAAAACTGAGTGGCGTATAGATTCGTTTGATCCACCATCAATTTTAGTAAGTTGGAATCAAGAAACAGTAAATAAAAGTCAATAGGTTCTGACCCGACTAACGCTGCTGCAATCTCCGGATTAACCCCAAACGGTATATCAAAATCAAATTTCAAATGGTTTCCTTGTGGGTCTTGCCAGTTGACGTTTTAAGCAGTAGAAATCTCTTCTTCATTATCGCTGTCGTTATCTTTATCAGATGAATCGTTGGTAAGGAGATTATTGGTAGTTTCTGGTTCACCCTTATTTACAATCGATTCTTGGTTAGCATTCTCAATAAATGGATTATTTTGTGCCTTTCCAGAGGACTCTTCATCGGAGGAATATTCAACGTCAGTGGCGCTGCCAACATATGTCGGATCCAACAAAGAATCGGACGAATATTGCTCAGAATCGGACACTGAAGTAGATATAAAATAGTATCAAAAATATGAAATAAAACAGCGATGCTACAGCATACAAAGCATACCATACACACTATGCAGGAAACGTAAATAAGAAACACATAATTACTTACCGTCGATATTTTGCGCCATAGCTACAATTTGTTTTGAACGCGACATGATTTTGCATGCACCCTTAGGGCGTTTGTCCACCGCCGCCGTCACCGGGACGTCACCGATAAACGATTTATTCTGGCCGAACGTGACGTCCCGATGATGACAATCGTTTGTCCACCGGAACCGAACTTGGCGCTCGTCAGGTTCAGTATGATCTTGCTGTTATCCAGAGTAGGCGCAATTTTGTGAAAATAAAGCGAAGGAGGATGGCTAAGTTAAACCGGAGGCAACTTATGCTTCTCCTTTTGTACGTTCGAAGGCGTAGGCGACGCAAGGCATTCTGGATTCATCCTTTAATACGTGAACGATACATCACAGGGTCGTTTTATGTACTTCACGACAAGTTGCGGCAGGATGATAAGAAGTTCTTTAACTACTATAGGATGTCCACGAGTACGTTCGATTTCATTCTCTATCACATAAAAGATGTCATCACACTCCAAAACACAAACTACAGGGCATGCACAGTTACAGCCAACTGAAATGTTGGCTGTAACTTTAAGGTAAGTACTGCAATATCGCAATTAGAAGACGCATGTCAAATTTCACTTTTCACGTTTTGACAGATTCTCACCCAATCAATTAGCACTAATGGTGATTGGCCTGTCAACTTTGGCAAGCGTCTTGTAATTGAGGTGGGGTGTAGTAAGTAAATACTTTATGTATTTTTTGTTTTAATAGAGATAGGTATATGTAGTAAGAAAAGTAGTCAAACATACTAATAATAAGATGAATTTATTCACCTACAGTTCATATAAATCTTGAGAAAATAATTCAGCGACAGACTGTATAACAACCAGTGGGAAATCTTGCTGGGATGACAACTGAGGGGTTTCTTGCTGGGTTGCTGGCTGAGGTAAAAGTTGTTGATTTTCCTCCTGGGGTGAAAAAGGACTCTCTCTAGGTGACGTAATATGAGAATTGCTCAATGACGTTGAAAGCCTGCGGTTTTTGAAACTGCGAAGCAATTGCATAACTTCGATTCTAAATTCAAACTTATCATCGTCGTTTAATTTTTTTACTGTTGGCAAGAGAGACATCATAAATGCACGGTCATCGTCAACTAAGTCAGATTCAGCAGGTGTTGCTTGTATAGCCTTTAGAATTTCTGCATCGACCGTATTCCTGCGTGGATTTAGATTTGGATGGAAATGATTAGTCAAGGTGACTTGTTGATGACTGTTGGCTTTCAGGACGATCTTCAGAATCAGGTTGAGTTGGTATGCTTGAATCAGTTTCATCGGGTGTTACAGTCTTGAGTAGAAATTGTAGGTTATCACTGTAAACATTTTTTTTTTTGCGGCTTGTCCAGACTTTGTTTTGAGCGACTTTATAAATGTGTCTCTAATGTTACTCCATTTGCTCATCACAGCATTTGCTGAAATAAAAATCAAAATTGTCAAATTATAATTTCAATTTAATGTAGGTACAATAAAAGTTTAAAAGCAACAACTTTTTTTACAGATATCTTGCAAGTGGAAATACCTTCACCGATATGTCATACAGCTTTCAACTGGGTATCAAGACGGTAAACAGAATAGTGGCACAAGTATGTCACCAAATATGCACTATTTTAAGTGGTGAATTCTTGGCAGCACCTACTACTAAGCGATGGTTACAAATAGGGGAAGGATTTAAAAAAAGAGCTAATTTTCCAAACTGCATCGGCTGCGTCGATGGAAAACACATACGAATTCCGTAAAACACACACGTGGATTCCGATTACAGATTTGTATATGTTGATATCGGTTCATACGGTAAAGACTGCGACTCCGCAATTTTTCAACGTACAAATTTTTATCAGCTACTGACTGAAGGTCGGTTGAACATAGCCTCCTGAACCTGTTGCACTGCATCAGTCTCGAAATATTAGAATGCCACATGTCTTAGTAGGCGATGAAGCTTTCCAGCTCACTCAACATTTATTACGTCCTTTTGGCGGTAACCACTTAGACGTGAAAAAGCGGATATATAATTATCGACATTGTCGTGCACGAAGGTATGTAGAATGTGCATTCGGAATTATGGCCAATAAATGGCGAATATTTCATCGTCCTCTAAATGTAAATAAAAGTCTAAGCAAATCTATAGTAAAGGCATGCGTCNGTGNTCCNTCCGCTNCATGCGANCTCTAANTNCGTNNCNGCNNTGTNNATTTTGNGNCAGNNGCTGCCTGTNGNACANAGAAATNACTGGCTTCGCGATGANACGATAGNTTCGNNNCCNNGTATTNCTCCACCNCNGATCTTCCNACCTTAGTGCTGTTGTNCTCANCCGANANAACTAATTCTAAATNCNTCGTANCNCTTNCNCCTNCCGCNCAANNCTNCNNTTCGTGCNCCNANTNNCCGCCNTTTTCTGCTTNNCANGGNGACAAGTACANCGGNCGCANGACNCACGNTTNNNTATNTAGCAGAGNANNAGTAAAGACGCTCTANCGCGGGGNATGAGGACCCNNNGTNGNNCCNAAANNAGTCCGTNCNTAAGGTTGTGNGCTTCAANNACGATGCNACTTCNTGANTGCGGAATTGAATTATNAANTATGANTTGCAGTCNNNATTNGNGGACCGNTNNAANACGATNTCTCCTTCTNGACGACTTAGGCCAAAATCCGTCCGTACCGAGACTGCCGATAGTGCCGATGCAGATTATTGTGCTGATAGTGCGTATACCGACAAAGTCGACGCATGCAATGGATTCAATAAACATGGTTTTAAAATATCTAATAGTTCTTGAAATCTAGTATGCGACATTCGAAAATATTGAAAGAACTTTATGTCATCCTGAATTATATTTATATTCACCGAATCTTGGTCTTTTTATATTTATATTATGAACCCAGCATTTCTTTCTTTTCTTTTCGTTTTGTTCTTCTTCTGACAGTAAGCATATAATAACAAAATCTTCTTCATTCAGGGACGACATCGCTGTCTTCAACACCACAAAGTAAAAATGACAAATAGAAAATGCGATGCGAATTACCGATTCCGATAATCCGTGGTAGTGAACGCAGTACACAAAAAAATCCGATTCCGACGATGCGTACCGTCCGTGCGATACCGATTAGTGGACGCGTACCTTTTACTCCTTCTGCAACTTTTAGTGCCCACCAAATGCTGGATCAGCCTATTTTAATTACAAAGAATCTCACTCAGTTGTATTGATGGCAATATGTGATGCCAACTATTGTTTTACTTTAGTTGACATAGGATCAGAAGGACGAAACAGTGACGGAGGCATATTTCGACACTCAAACTTAGGAAAATTATTTAACAATAACCAGTTGGATGTACCTTTACCATCTTGTATATCTGAAGAGAGACCACTCATGCCATATGTTTTAGTAGGCGATGCTGCATTTACCATGTCTCATTTTCTTTTAAAACCATATTCTGGAAAGTGTATGATGACAAGAGAAAAAAAAGTTTTTAACTACCGATTATCTCGAGCTCGTCGATGCATTGAAAATGCCTTTGGGATACTTTCAGCACGGTGGAGAATTTTTAGAAGGTCCATAAATTGTTCCTTGTCTACAGTAGATAATATTATAAAAGCTACTGAATGTCTTCATAACTTTATAATGAGAGCTGAAAAAAATTATAAAACCAAAGTATATTGCAATAATGAATTTGTTGACAGGGAATTGGAAAATGGAGCTGTTATTTTAGGAAAGTGGAGAGTAGTACTTCAGGGAGCTTTCAAGAATAAAGCACTTAGAGAACTCCTATATTATTATCTAAGGTAAGTAATTTAATATCAAATAAATCAATAATTTGCTATAAATATTCTGAATAATTTATTTGAGTATATTACAGGTACTTGTACTTGTAGGAACTACACTATATATTATGGGCTATCTTGTTTAAGTATGGTTGCATGTCATTAGAACTTTACATTCACAAGGTCCACCTTTCAATATTAAATTTTAAATGACATGCAAAAATACTTATATTAGATGACCCATACCTGCCATACCACACATAACTAGTAATAAACTACCTATATACATTATATCTTATTACATTAGAAGGAACAGTATGTAAGTCTTAACTTATTAAATTTTAGCAATCTGGTTCATATTGAGCTTGTAAGAGGAGTTCTAGAATTTTAATTTCCAATACACTCCTTCTATGATAGGATACTAAACTTAACTTTTTTTACTTAACTCAGCATAGAAAGTTGGTTTTTAAATTAGATTTTATTTCCTTCCACAACTTTTCTCTGATGTGTTTGCTCCTCTCACATAGTGGCAACTTGAAATTAAACAAGGGCTTCCGAGCAGCAACTAGGGATATGAAAAGGTCTTCATCAATCACATCACCTGCAGATGTGGATGTAGAGGCTTCCAAACTTTCCTCAGTGGTAATGTCTACTTCTTCATGTTCCTCGTTGTGTTCTTTACTGTTATCTATTATCTCGATAACTTTTATTTCTTCATCTTTGTCAAATCCTTCAATAAGGTAATCTCTCAAAATATTTTTTATGTATCCAAAAAGAAAAGCATCATCTGAAGGAAAGTTAGTATATCATTTTTATAATCAAATCACTTGCAAAAGTGCACTTTTTACTTACTACTTTTTAGCAAATCCAGTATCGACGCATCGACATCTGTCTCCAATAACTTCTCATTAACTTTTACCGAGAATAATACCATTATAATGTATATTAATAATAATAATAATAATAATAGCTTTATTGTTCAACGATACACAATTAAAGAACAATCATAGTACACGTGTGATAACGTGCACTACAAGGAAAAAGACAGATGCGTAGGTTGCATAGCTTTTTCCAAAAGCGTGCGAAAAACAGATTTTGACAAACTGAAAATATCAATTTCTAAGCTAAAACTATTGTAAACATTACACATACTATATAGCGGAGATTGAACAGCCACACTAGTTCTAGCGTAAACCGTATAAAACAACTCTTTATTTCGAATATTTACGGACCTGGGAACTCGAATACTAATTAACTTTAAAAATTCAATATTATCAATTTCATTATTCAGTAAACCGTATAAATGCATTGTAGTTGAAATCCAACGTCTATTTTGTAAACTTATAGTCTTATAAACATTCTGCAGAAATTCCCGTTGGTGCCATATGTAACCTCCCGTAATTCTAAAGTGTTTACATTTTAAATACCTGCTTTGAACCGACTCAAGAGAGTATACGTATTTTTTTCATATATGGGATTCCAAATAACACAAGCGTATTCTAATTTGCTTCTAACAAGTGTCATATAAAGAAAGTCTAAAACATCTGTTGTATCGAACATTTTTGAGTTTCTGACAACAAAACCTAACAGTTTTGAAGCTCTATTAATTACATTAAAAATGTGTACAGAAAATGATAATTTACAATCAAACGTAACTCCTAGATCACAAATTTCAGTTACTCTATTCAAATCGTTGGTTACAATTCTGTAGTCAAATACTATAGGAGAGCGAGCATTCGAGAACGAAAGCACAGCACACTTCGATATATTAAAGTTTAAATCATTTATTCTACACCAATCCGACAACAAATCCAAGTCCTTCTGCAAGAGAGTGCAATCATAAAGAGAATCAACCCTCCTATATATTTTAAGGTCATCAGCGTATAATAAGATTTCCGAGTTTTGTACAGATGCAATAATGTCATTAAAATAAATTAAAAACAATAAAGGACCCAAATTACTACCCTGAGGTACGCCGGATGTACTAAAAAAAGGTTTAGATTGAAAATTATTTACACTAACATACAATTCCCTATTTAACAAATAACTAGATAACAGGTTGACCAAACCATCCGACAGGCCATACATTTGAAGTTTTCTTGATAACTTGTGCTGATTAAGTCTATCAAACGCCTTGGTCAGATCTGTGTATATGCTATCAACTTGGGACATATTAGAAATACAATCAGATATATATTGAGTCATACAGCACAAGTTAGTCACAGTTGATCGTTTAGGAAGAAAACCATGTTGTTTTACAGACAATGCGCTCTCTTCTTCTTCTTCTTCTTCTTTAGCCTATGTCCATCCACTCCTGAATGTAGGCCTCTTCCAATGATTTCCATGTCCGTCTATCCAGGGCAGTTTGAAACCAGTTTCTTCCTGCTATCTTCTGGATGTCATCCCGCCATCGCTTTGGGGGTCTCCCTGCATTTCTTTTTGTGGCTCTTGGGCGCCACTGCATTATTTTATTAGTCCATCTAGATGGATCCTGCCTTGCAACATGACCCGCCCATCGCCACTTTAGTTCGGCTGCTCTTCTCATAACATCGGTTACCCTTGTTCTTTTTCGGATCTCTTCGTTTCTTATTCGATCTCTGAGGCTGATTCCCAGCATGGCGCGCTCCATGGCTCTTTGAGTTGTTCTGAGCCTCTCTGCACTTCTCTCTGTAAGTGTCATAGTCTCCAGTCCGTATGTTGTGACGGGTAAAATGCAGGCCTCATAGACTTTCCGCTTAAGGTTGATTGGGATACTTTGGGATTTTAGAATGTAGCCTAGCCTACCGAATGCTGCCCAGCTGAGTCTTGTTCTCCGGGATATTTCGTTTGTTTGGTTTTGTTTTCCCAGTCTGATAGCGTGGCCCAGGTATATGTATTCCTCAACGTGTTCTAGAGTGCAGCCTTCTATGGTTATTGCCGTCTCTTCGCTGGTCATTATTTTGGTTTTGTTTAAATTCATCTTGAGCCCGATTTGTTTTGATGTTTCCTGCAGTTCTTCCAACATATCTTTCAGTCTATCAATTCATCTTTGCGCCCTCTACATGTTTCAAAATACAATCATATAGTAGAGATTCAAAAATCTTTGCTGGAAAACATAGAATTGAAATTGCCCTATAATTATTGATCAGACCCCTATCACCAGACTTAAATACTGGACACACTCTTGATCTTTTCCAAATGACAGCAAATATTCCAGACCATATTTCTTAAATAGATTTTTATAGTGAAGTTTATTCTTCAATGCAGATATAATTTCTTTATTGTACCATTTCGGATATCTATTTGAATATATTGTTTTTGGCACTGACTGGTCTATAATATTCCAGATTATCCTATAGAAGTGCGCAGTGTAAGAGTTTATGTCATTTTTAAAAGAACTTAAGATAGACCAATCTACGTTTTTCATCAGATTATACAAAAGCAAATAGTCACCTTTTGCAAAATTATATTGTTCAACTCTGTTAAGAACACAGTCACCAGCAGCAGTGGACATAGCATATTTAATATGAAGAGCAGGATGATGTACATCCTCACTTACTAGTGGATTAATACTTTTAGTAACTGTGCACTCAATGGACGATAGCACCAAGTCCAAAAAGACGTCAGAGACATTTCTAATTGTGTTGTACTGTATCAACTAAATATAAGACATGAATTCGAAAGTTAGTTGCACCACATTAGAATTACAGTTATGTTACAAAATTAAGGGATATTGATATCACCTACTAGAATGGTAATCTGGTCTGAATATAAAGCGAATGACTCAAATAAGAGAAACATTCCTCATACGTCCGAACATCTGAGGAAGGGGGAATGTATACAGAGATTATAACTATGCTTTTGGCACATGCTATCACCTTAACACATTTAATTTCAAATGAATTGTTGGTATATCCTGGATTCAAGTCAAATGAAAGAAAGCGTTTACAAACAGCAATCAGTACCCCACCACCCCTAATTTTGTCAACCGATGATCGATCGCACCTGTACACTAAAAATACATCGTTAAACAGCTCAGCACTGTATATATCCGAATGTAACCAAGTTTCAGTTAACACTATTAAGTCACTGTCAGATGTGAGTACATTCTCAAAAAAGGTTGCGGTTTTTGTTCTGAGTCCACGTACATTCTGATAGTAGACACTCAAGCTGCTTCCAATATCATTCAATCCAACTCCACCGGAGAGTCTTGAAGAATCTGCCCCGGAGGAGGTTGACTTCGGTGAACCCCCGTCAAAAAAGTCTTTTTGCCGGGTATAAATCTTCTAACGAGAACGCCCAGGGGCCAAAACTCCGCAGCAAGCAAACTACTTCCAATGTCAAAATCAGAATCGATTTTAAAAGAGCTGTACCAGTCACTTCTAGCGTTAAGTTTTTCAACCGCAAATGGTTTGGATGGAAATGCCTGATTTAGATATCCTTTAATGTCATTTTCAGATACCGTTGGAGAAAGGCGAAAAACATGGATGCTAAGCTTAGGAGGATTAGGTCGAATCGCAGCTTGTATAGCCGATGCTACAAGCTCCGAAGTAATCAATTTCTTTCCTTCTATTGCCCGACGATTTGGTTGGGTACGAATGGAATTTGGTTTTTTGTTATTAAAAGTGTGTCGGTCAGGTTCAACGGGGCCACCTGTTAAATTTTGTGTTTTTTTTAGGTTTCCCTTATCAGAGACGATATCTGCTTTATCAGGCACTGAATTGGTATCAGCACCTTGCAAAAACTTGTTGTTGTTGTACGAGACAGCTGCAACTGTATTTTTAAGTTCTTTGATGATGTTTGCTTGTTTTTGAATTACCTCACTCTGCTCTTTGATAAGCTTACTGGACAGGTCAATTTTCAACTCGAGTCTTTCTATGACTGTTCCAACCACTTTCCGAATAGACTCAACAAATGCAGGGCTGCCGAGTAATGTTTCGAGCAAGCCTGTCAAATCAGAGGAATCGCTACGGGTACGAGTTCCCCGGCTCATGATTATAACGTATGAATCTAAAATTTAGCGTAAAACTAAATGTCCCGAAATTCGCAGTGTACTCACTATTCGCGATAAGATTAAGACGCCCAAATACGATAAACTGTACTCGACCGGATCTCGACGAGAACTGATAACTGAACTATTAAATAGTAATTAACTAATAGTTTGTTTGAAATACAAGTTTCTACTTTTCAACTCAAACGAACTTTTTTTAGGTTATTAAAAAACTTTTAAATGTGAAATGTCAATTTGAGCGTTTTTTCAGCTCACATGTGCACAGTTGCCTAAAAAAAAGCAGCAAAAGCCGAAAGGAAGCGGCGTTTAAAAAGCTACATGGGTGCTAAGTCTAAAACGCCAACAATCTTAACTAAACCAATTAATTATTTAAATAAGCGTATCTTAAATCCCCCCATCCCCTTAATTAGTCGAGAACGAGAGTGAGAGTGTGCAACTTAGTTACGGTACGGGTCGGATGCGATGCAAGACAGGTCAACGGTGTAATGCAGAAAGTTAATTAATGTTACAGGTACAAGATGATTAAAAGTTAATTACGGGGACAATGCAGGTTTACGTTTACAATTAAGCAATTAACCGTCCTAGTGCAAACAAAGTTACAGTGTCACGGGTCGGTAAAAGAGTCGGCAGGGTGTACTGCTGCAACCACCCGGTCTATACGAGCCTTGTAGTGGTTCCTGTCGGCAACAGGATTTAGAAACTTACTTCCTACGCCCGGTCTAGCGAACCATGTAGCGTAGTCAACAAAAGAGAGGGCCAGGACGTGCGGCCGGACTGTTAACTGTCACAAACGCCCGGTCTATCGAGCCATGTAGCGTTTGTGTACAATGCGGTGCTAACGTGTAGCGCCCGGTCTTGTCGAGCCTCGACGCTACGAAACTAATAGGGCCGTAGAACGGCCGGACTGGGGGAAATGACTCAAACGCCCGGTCCATCGAACCATGTAGCGTTTGTGTGAAGCCTGCAGAAAACAGCAGTACGGGGTGAAGGGGGCGGTTCGGTACTAACGAGGGTCCCGGTGTGCAAATAACAGGTGCACAGTGCACTAGGAGGGCTAGCCACCAAACAGGTATACTTACTATGGTGCGGCGGTGCTGCTGGGAGGTTGAGATGTTGCTTGGGAAAGCTGGCGATCTCAACAGACCACGAACTGGCGGCGCACGCCAGTTTTATAGACAGTCCGGTTCCCCCCTTTCGGGTAATGGGAAACACGGCCCTACTCGAGTGACGCGTACAGAACCGCAGTACTGCAGGAAAACGGTACGCTTCGGCCAACCCAACCGGCTACGTCAACTCGCGAATCTTAATTACAAGGAAAGCCGTAAACCATTAATTTTCTAATACGCGCTATCATACTGTAGCGCTGTTGTAAACCCTGTAATTTTACCAATTGCTTCCAACAAGAATGGTAAAAATCCGACTGATCAATCCTGAGAAAAATATAATAACTTTAAAATACAGCTTATCGTATTTTGGCAATGTACTAGCACTGTTGTGGAATTGTAGTAGTGTTTTTAATAGCTGAGTTAATTATTGTACGGAGTGTTTTGGTGTAAATAAAGTTACTAATTGTTGAGTTAAACTGACTTTGTGTGAACCCACGGGAAAATCATAACAATTGGTGTCAGAAGTGGGATCAGACATTGCAAACATGGAGGCCCAACTTGCAGCTATTATGGAATTCCTTAAACAAGAAAAGGAAGAACACGAAAGGATTCGACAACAAAACAAGGAAAAACAAAAAGAAAGAATTCGACAACAAGAAGAAAGAATTCGACAACAAGAAAAGGAAGAACAAGAAAGGATTCGACAACGAGAAGAAAGAATTCGTCAACAAGAAAAGGAAGAACAAGAAAGGATTCGACAACAAGAAGAAAGAATACGACAACAAGACAAAGAAGAAGAAGAAAGAATTCGACAACAAGACAGAGAGCGGCATGAAAAGCGTAACGTAGAAATATTGAAAGTTCTAGCGGGGACCAAGACAGAAATCCAAGAGTATGTAACCCATAGTCTCAATAAAATTCAGAATGATGTTCGGGAGGACATTAATAAAATTCAGAATGATGTTCGGGAGGACATTAATAAAATTCAGAATGATGTCAAAATAAAGCTACGCGACTTAGAGCGGAAAATTGACAGCAGAAGAGTCAACTCTACAGTGATCACCGGAAACGGGCTCAACAAGATCAAGCCTCCCACATACGACGGTCAAACTTCATGGGCAACGTACCAACTCCAATTTGAGGCCGCTGCAAATGCAAATGGATGGAGTAACGAGGAAATGGCTGTAGCACTAATAGTGGCATTACGAGGACCTGCATTGGAGCTGTTACAGACTCTGCCTATCGCCCAACGAAGCAACTATGAAGCATTAGTAGCTGCATTAGAACGTCGTTATGGGGATCAACATAAGAAAGGAGTGTATCGAACGCAATTAATGGCAAGACAGCAGAAAACTGGTGAAAATCTAGAAGAGTTTGAAACCGAAATTCGTCGCCTTGTGCATCTGGCTTACCCAGCCGTCCCGGATGAAATCCAAGAAGAACTTGTGGCACAGTATTTTGTAGATGGGATTCAAGATCTGGAGGTAAAGAAATGGCTGAAGATGTTCAAAGGGAGCAACAGCGAATTACTGGTTCGAGCGCTGGAAATTGAAGCTGCGTGCAATGATTTAAAGCCAGAGCCTATTCAAGAGGAAAGAGTACCGCCAGCCGATCATGTTGCTACATTAATAGATGAAATTAAAGCAATGGGTAGGCCAATTAGTGCAACAAATGGCAGCATCAGGAAATAGTCAGTCCACACAATTACAACGATCACGCCCGATCACGAGAGTGGAGTGTTATCGATGCGGACGTACGGGACACATTAGAAGGAATTGCAGACAGCGGTCTTGTTCTCCAAACCCACAGTGCCGACGAAATCAGGACATTAGAACAAATCACCGGAACTCCTCTGCTAAAAGAAACATTACATGTTATATTTGTGGACGTAAAGGACATTACCAATGGAATTGCAGACAGCAGTCTCGTTTACCGACCCCGCAGAACTGGCGTAACCAGGAGCAGGAAATGAAGAACCCGGAAAGACATTTACCGCGATATGTAGAGGATCGTCAAGCTTTGGATAGTGACTTAAGGTACCGGAAAGGACAAATTCATAATGGTTGGAGGATTGGTCAAATCGCGATGGTGACAGATAAAGAGGCTACAAAAAGAATGGAGAGCAGCGTTTCTAAGGAAGACATAATAAAAGGGCAGCGCTCAGACTCTGATTTGAAAGTAATCAGAAGATGGTTGGAGAAGGATTTGAAACCGGATTGGCAACAGATTTCCAGATATGGACCAACAGTAAGGGGTTACTGGTTGCAGTGGAATTCGCTTCGACTGCGAGATGACTTAATTACTCGCAAATGGGAAAGTCCAGACGGAAAACGCTTTGTTTACCAAACAATAGTGCCCAATTCCTGCAAAGAGAATGTGCTGCGAGAACTACATAACAGTCGCGGAGGAGGACACTTTGGAGTAAACCAGACTTTGGCTAGAATAAGAGATCGATTTTACTGGATTAACTTCAGAAAGGACGTCGAGGAATAGTGTAAACGGTGTGACCAGTGTTCGTTACAGAAGGGCTCCATCACAATTCGGGAACTTGAGAGAGAGAAGATGAAACAAACAACGACCGTATGAAGATGACACTGGACCACAGACCAACTGGTGGCAATTATAAGGAAGGTGATGCTGTGTGGATGTTTCAACCCAGGAGGAGCAAAGGATTAAGTCAAAGATGGCAACGACACTGGGAGGGACCTTACAATGTGGTAAAAAGGTTAAACGACGTCGTGTACAGAGTCCAACGCAGCCCCAAAGGCAAGATGAAAATTGTCCATCTGGACAAACTCAAGAAATACCAGGGATTAGATGAAGCGGATCGGGACGATCAGCTTTAAGAGGGGGGGCAGTGTTACGGTCTGGGCCTACTATGCTCGATACTTCTTAACGAGCGCCCGCGTCGGGATGAAACCGATGCGCCGCAATATCTGGCCGGGCGCGTATTAAAGTAGGCCACAGTTAAGCGCTACCTGGAAGATTCTTGAATGGTCAAGGCAACCCGCGAAGCGTTTCGCGGTCATTCTAGAACGTGGTTTGCGAATATAAGAGAAGCGGCGTCGTCGACGACGGAGAGTAGAGTGAGGATAGTAGTGAATTTGGAAACGCGGTAAAGTTTAAATAGCGGAATAATTGTGGAATTGTAGTAGTGTTTTTAGTAGCTGTGTTAATTATTGTACGGAGTGTTTTGGTGTAAATAAAGTTATTAATTGTTGAGTTAAACTGACTTTGTGTGAACCCACGGGAAAATCGTAACATTATTTTAAATCAGGGTTTGAAAATATCATGATATTTATATAAATATCATATCACATGATATATATCGGATATATATCAGATAAATGATATTTATCATGATATATATCACTGGATATATATCCTCTGACCCTGTTTTAAATTTTACAAATGATTATTTTATAGCTGAACTTTTTCATGAATCTTTCACCCTCTTTAGGTTAGAATATGTCTAAAATACGTCAAAGCCAAAAACACATCTATGTCATTTAATTTAGCATATCTTGAAAAGTATAAACAACAATAATTTTCATTCAATTTTACATGTAATTAAAATTTAATTTAATTTTTTAATTTGGAGGTATAAACCGAGCATTACATGTAATTAAAATCAAATTAATTTTTTTAATTTAAAAGTATAAACCGGGCAGGGATGTGCAAATGACCACTTTTTTTGATTTTGACCAGGGCAGTGGTCAAAACTGGTCAAAATGGTTGAAACTGGTTAAAACCAAAATAAAAAATGTATTCCTAGAATAAAAAATTTAAAAATATATAAATTAGGTGTAGAAAAATGTAACAAACTGATTTCTGTATATAGAATGTTAAATTTAAAAATAAAACAAGATAAAAATTTTGAAAGGTAGGAAGACAATGATGACTGGATGTAGGTATAATAGGCAGGTTTATAATTTGTTGGCTTGTTGTTGTTTAAATGTTTCTTTTTGTTTAAAATAATTTTTTTTTTATTTTGAGTACAAATGTTTGTATATTTTCAGGTAAAACATTTCTTAAAAAATAATTAAAACAATTTGATATATATATTTTTTTAATTTTGAACTTTTTGGTTTTGACCTGTTTTGACCACTAAAGTTTCCAAAACAAATTTAACCAGGGCAGTTTTAACCGGGTTAAAACCAATGGTTTAAACCACGCTGTCCAAAACTTGCCAACCCTGAAACTGGGCAAAATACTTTTCAAGTTATGTTAAATTAGATAGCATAGATGTGTTTATGACTTTAGACATATTCTAACCTACCAAAAAACAAAGTGTACAATGATGATTTTTGTGTTAAAGGTAAAATGAAAACTGTGTTGCTTTTTATTTTTGTTAATGTTACTATCATTAAGCTGGATTCATAGTTCTAGTTGAGCAAGAAGAAGTAATCAGTAAGCTGCAGTAAAAATAAATAATATACTTGTAACACTCTAATTCATAGTTTGACAAATAAGTGCAAGCCACATTAACCGCAAGCAGTAAGCAGCAAGAAATAAATCATTTTCATTCTTACCTTGCTCCTTACTGCTTCCATCATAGACTACTGGTCTTTACCCCATTCATAGATTTTTGGAATATCATTTGACAAATACTTTCTTTTGCTTTTGCCCAAAAATGACAACCCACAAGATAATAAATAAAATTTTGATGGTTTATAAGACTTTGGGGTTATTTTATTTCCTTCTTACAAAGTCGAACTATGAATTGACATGGCTACTACTGCTTGCTGCTTACTTCTTGCAGAATTAGAACTACAAATCTAGCTTTAAAACAGTTAACTCACCTTAAAACTTGCTTTTTAATCCACTGTTGTACCTAATGTAGATAGTTTAATATATTGCACACAATTTTTCTTCTTCAACTTGACTTGATTGCAGTCCCTGGGAAATGTAGTCACTTTCTTCATAAAAGTTGTGCTTTTTTCATCCACATGGAAAAGTAGTGATGTATGCAGCATAGGTATACAGTGGCCTTTTTAAGTACTGCATCAATTTGATAAAATGGAAGGGACTTACTTTTCACAAAAACATTCCGTACCCTATGTTTTTATTTCTAATAGAGTTTTGTATTACTATAACAATTTTCAATTCTGTTCAAATAAATGTCAAAAACACTTTTTTTCTAATTTTTGGCATTAAAAGTGACACTTTTCAAAACTGATTAGAGTGACAAAACGTTTTACTTTTCGTAACTAGTTATGAAAAGTATCACTTTATGTAATTAGTTATGAAAAGTTCATTTCATCACTACCTGTTTTTATGCATTTCCGTAGAAACATATGGGCGCCATCCATCATAACATGTCGTTGTCACAGTTTATACAAGGTGCTATGAAAGTGAATATTTGTGTTAAATCACTTTAAAAGATGGTTTTTACCGCTTTTTGGTCAAAATTAGAAAAAATTATGTATGCAACACGTTTCGAAAATGTCTTATTGTGTAACTCATTCAAATTGTAGGTCCTCGCTGCGCTCGCCCTACAAACATTCATTTGTTACACAAAATCGATCTTTTCGTAACTGGTTACATAAATAGCTATTTCAAAACTATAGGTCTCCCAACTTTTATTAAAAAAAAATACCTAGTAAAAAATTAAAATCAGTTCAAAATGAATTCTATCGACTGTTTGACAATAACAAAGACTGTTTATTAACTTCTTTTAAATGTTATCAATAATTTTTGAGGATGTTAATTTGACTTCTTGGAAAATTATTGGTTTGAACAATAATTGTGGTACAACTTGCATGGAATGATGAATGATGTTTAGAATTGTTGCTGGAGTCTAGAAACTTATACAATAATAAAGAGGTGTTGCCATTTAAAAGATCAAACATATTTTAAATACTTAGTTTTTGGGACCTGTATAATTCCAATTACAACATTCATTCCAAACACAACAGCAGTTAATAAAAATAAAAACATAGGAGTTCAAGCATTTTTGAGAAAAGTTAGTCTTTTCAATTTTATTGAATTTAGGCAGTATGTACTTTATGAAAGCACTGTATGATAATATAATAATGTGCCACACTTAGTTCAGTAGGTACCTACTTTTTTTTTTAATCAAATATGCCTTAATAATTATACAGGGTGGTCCAGTTTTAAATGTCAATAATTCACCAATCCATAGCCAATTAAAAAATAAGTTGACATTCATTATGTCATTTTCCTGAAAAGTGCTTCCTAAGGAAAATACAGTCCTTCAAATTTCTGTTTAAAAAATCGATTTTTTTCTCATAACTGTCAGACCGTTGGAGCAATATTGATCAAATTTGGAACAAGCACTTTATTACGGTCAAAGACCCAAAACTAACCCAACCCAACTTAAAAATTGTCTTGGAAACGGAAAATTCACTTAAGAAGTTTAAAAAATATTATTGTAGCCATTTTTCATAGTTTCCAGACAAACTAAAAGACTTTAGTTTTGAAAATTGAATTAGAAAAGATAAACATTTCAGAAGCTTAAAAATTGTGTTTGTAACCAGTTTTCATGCAAATCGAGAGACTTTAATACTAAAAATTTACTTGTAGACATAAAAACTACTTTTTTCAAGAATTTGTTACTACAAATTCATACATTTAAACCTTAAAAATTGACTTGAACCCCAAAATGTGACTGAACTAATGAAAAGTGACGTCAGAAGCTTAAAATTTGCATTTGAAATAAGTTTTCATAATTTGAAGACAAATTTCCAATATTTTAGTCTTATATCCAATAAATAGTCTTAGATGCAGGACATTGACATTAGATTCATGAAATTTGTCTTTGCTCTTAATTTTTTTCGAATTCTGGACTATTTTTAGTGCTTTAAAAGTGCTTTCAGCTTGGAAAATCGAGTTTCAAGACTATCTTCACCAAGTTATTGACATAGCAAACTTAAAAAACAATTTTTACATTCTTCATAGACTTAAAATGGCATTCGAAGCTTTGTCACTATTAAATCGACTTCTAGACACCTCAGTGCTAAAAATTCGGGTATTTCTTACTAAACTAGACTATTTTTTAGTGTTTTAAGGCTGTTTTCAGTGCCTCAAATCGAGTTTCAAGACTATCTTACAAAGTTTTGACTTATCAAGCCTAAAAGCCAGTGTGTCCACTGACCATAGTCTTGAAAATGTTATGTCAAGCTTCTTCACTATTAAATTGACTTCTACACTCATAGGTGCAATAAATTGTAGCATCTCTAAGAAATTCAGACTGTTTTTAGTGCTTTTTAAGACTGAAAAATCGAGTTTAAGACTATTTCCAAAAGTCAAGTTTCTTCAGTAATAAAAGTAAAAAATGCTGGTACCAAATGCTACAATAATAGTCTTGAGAACTAATTTTTAGAAATAAAATCCGAAAATTTAATTTACTTCTAGACTTGTTGTCCAGTCCAGAAAATTCAGTTGTACACCAATGTCTTGAAAATATACTTTTGGACTCTCTTTAGTCCTAGTAAAGTCAGTTTTAGCATTAAAAGTCAACTTTTATATTATTTTTAGTAGTAAAAAATGAGTTTCATGCACAATACAATCTTTGTCTTGATTTTCGGACTTTTTTTAGTTCTTGAATGCCAGTTTCAGACACTCAACCAGGATGGCAGTCTGAGAAAGCGAATCATAGGACCATTCCTAATAGTAAAAAGCACGTTTTTAGACTATTCAGTACAAATTTGGACTTTCACAAATCTTGGATGTTCATTTTTAAACTATAAAACGATTTTTTAAAATTGAAATTTGGAGGACTGTAACTTCCTTAGGAAACGTTTTTCAGAAAAATGAAATAATGCAAGTCAACTTATTTTCACTTGTTTTGCTCTTTTTAACACTAAAAATAAAGCTGTTTCATCAAAACTCAACCACAAATTCAAACATGTGAGCATCTGAAAAGTAAATATAATTAAACAAAATAGTTATTTGTATACCTAGGCGGTGAAATGGTATTTTTTCGACTGAAAGAAAGTTTGACGTCCGAGGCCATCTTACGGCCGATGACAACAATCTTGAGGACGAAAAAATTATTTCACGGCCGAGGTGTACACACAATTTTTTGTTCAAACGATATTTATGAAATTAAATTAAATTAAATTTTATGAAAATTAAATTGGGAGACGAAGATTGCTGTACTGATATGGATGGGCGTACTGCTGTAATTGGTGCACACAGTGATCACATAGAGAAATCGTAACTAGCAACCATAAGCGTAGACGGTGACATTGATATTGTTAATTTACTTTCTTCCTGTATTTTTTTTTGGCCGTTGCTATTGACACCGTCCGTAAAAGTGCATTTCACGGCCGCTAAACAGTACGTGAAGTGAGTACTTCTCGTCCGTTTGAACAAAAACGTATTTTTTTAAATGAATGAATACCATAGAAAACTTACTCTCTTTTTCAAAGGAACAATGAACCTATATTATATAAAAATAAATTATCTTCTCATTATGACAACCACCAATCAATTTCAATTGCTTAATTTATTTAACAAACTTAAAGTACCAAGTACATAATACACTAGGTATATTTTCTTGACAAGTGTGACACATCATTAGTTTTGGGAGGCCTGTAGCGAGTAAGAAATTAAATAAAATGTTCAGGTCCATATTTGAAAAATTGAAATTGATGATGGTATTTAAAAAACTGAACCTCGGAACTAAAAACTAAAACAATTTTATTGAAGAGCATAAAAAAGTGATTTATTATTGATTGATTTTCCAAAATAATCAATAATAGTGGTAAAAAAATATAATAGAAATTTAACTTTTTTGGTTTATGTCGGAGATTGCATTTGCATTTTTTTAACAAATTATTCAGCAATCAAAAGCGCAACTTTGCTTCCATTTAACTAAAACTCTATCAACTATAGTTTCTGAGATAGCAATGCTAATGCATTGAATTTGTAACACCCTGTACAGAGTGGTGTATAAATTCGTGGCAGATAAAATATTAGTTTTTTAAATAGAACTACATATTTTTTAATACATACACACTTAATAGATTTTCTAATATTATCAATTATTAATATTTCAATTTTTTCGGGGGTAATATCCGTAGTGCATTTAATTTTTCCGGAAAAATTCGGAAAAACAAATTACTTACGAGAATGAAACTTACGAGAAATTATTATGAATTAAGAAACGAGTATTCCAATTTTTCCACAGAAAAAATTAGATCCACGAGGGATATTTGGTAAGATTATTTATATATATATATATAAAAAATGATATACTTAATCAGAACTAGAGGATGATGATCGTCTTCGTTTTTTTACCTCTCTTATAAGTTTCCGAGTCCAGCATCTTTTGGAAAATGTTAATTATCTGATCCTTTTGGTTTGTTTGTCTTTCCAGTAGAGCATTTTGTTGTTTTATTTCCTCAATCACTTTTTCTGTACACTCTTTTTGCACAGTAATGGCTTCCTTGTTGCATTCTTTAATAGTCTTTAAAATGTCTGACTTTGTTATTGCTACTTTGCTAACTTCTTCTCTTTTACTACTTGTGGTTGTAGAAGTTTCATTTGTAGACATTAATGTGCTTACTTGTGATGTAGATGCTTGTTGACTTTCATCTTCAAGATTATTATTTGAAGTACTTGAAATTGGCAATGTATCTGCAGTGTCCGCAAGTTTAATTTTGTCTTTTTGTCCTAATATTTTATGTAGCAAATCATCGTAGGGTGGTGGTGCTATTCTCGCATTTCCTGTTTGTTTGCATTTGGTGACAAATTCTATATATCTTTTTACCACATTTTGGTATTTTTGTCTACACTTTTCTGCTGTTACCAAATACCCTTGCTTGGTCAACTCATCTGAAATTTGCTTCCATAAAGAGAGCTTCACTGTCTTTTTGTCATCAAATTTTTTTATATAATAATCTGAAGCCCTTAACTCTATTAATAACTGGGTGACTGCTGGATCAATTTCTGGGTGGATCAACACATGGATCAGTTTCTAAAAATTCCCAGTCCACATTGGTAAATGTGGGGCTAAGGGATGCCATGGAATGTGACTCAATTTCATCTAAACTAAATTGAGAATGAGCATCTTCAACTGGAATGGTGTCATCATTGACAAATTCCAGTCTTTGGATGTTCAAATGTCCTTCAATATCATGGGTGCTCACTTTTGGTACCTCTCCTTTTTTAATTAAATTGATGATATAAGTTATTAAAAATTGGTCATCTACAACAATGATATTAAAATTTTAATTTGTTATAATAGCTGCCTAAACCAAAGCAAGTAAATAAAAATCAATATAAAGTACCTATAATATATAAATTACTTGATAAATTATAACTTACCTATTTTTAACCGCTCTATTATTTCAGAAGAATCATTTATTACAAATTCTTCATTATTTATTAATACTGGGTATTCCTGCATAGCGCCTCAGAATTTGCAATATGCTCTATAGGTTAGGCTAGTGGCTTTTGATAAGTATTTTAATTTTAAAATAAGAATTGTTATAGTTTCTAACCTTAAATATGTTACATCTGATCTGATTATCACAAACAGGTGA
Organism: Ips nitidus; assembly: GCA_018691245.2. NCBI lineage: Eukaryota > Metazoa > Arthropoda > Insecta > Coleoptera > Curculionidae > Ips > Ips nitidus. The sequence continues at coordinate 3,968,629 of CM042803.1, read as the reverse complement.
CAGTAACCTATTCAGCTAACTATCTTAAATAGCAAGTTACCGCTGTGGTCACGTGTGACGTCATTCTTATAACTACAAATGCAAAGAAATACGCGTGGTTACCGATTGACGTAAATAGGTATGTTGGGGTTACTCCAAAGAAATAGCCTTGTTGGCAAACTATTATAGAACTTAATACAAGAATAATATGGACCTTTTTCAGTTTTTTTCAGGCGGTGAGTTGGTAGAGGCACACTATTAGATCTGGTATTATATTGACGTATTTGGGTCATGTTGAACTTATCTTTATGCTTATATACAGTGCGTTTTTTTTAACGCGCAACATAGGATTTTACGTGTTAAATTTTTAAGCCCCTGTTAGACTATGTTATTTTGGAACTACAGGTCTAAAACTTGACAGGTGTGTCTTTAGTACCCTGAAGCTTAAGTAAGTTAACCAATTTGGTCTAAAAAGTAATTACAAACTGGCAAAAAATCCTTTTTTTCGAAAAGATTTTATCATTTTATACTCCTTGTATGCATTGTTGTTTTTGATACTGGCAGGGCGGGTAGCAGGTAGAGTGACATATTTTGACTGCATCAAGACCTGACATCTTTTGAACGTCAAAAGGGCATTTTATGATTGTTTGGAATACTGTTTGGCTTCAAACGGAGGTCACTTTGAACAATTCACTTATAAAAATACTTCTTTTGTTCTTAACTTTCTTGATACAAAGTTAATGATCAACTTGTTTTACTTTCTACGCCAAATTTTACCTGCTACCTGCCGTGCCAGTCTCAAAAACAACAAGCACCTATCATACATACAGGGAGTATGGAAAGATAAAATCTTTTCGAAAAAAGATTTTTTGCAAGTTTTTAATCACTTTTTAGGCCGAATTAGTAAACTTACTTAAGCTTCAGGGTACGAAACAGCCACCCGTCAAGTTTTATACTTGTAGTTCCAAAACAACAAGGTCTAACACGGGCTTAAAAATTTAACACGTGAAATCCTATGTTGCGCGTTAAAAAAAACGCACTGTACAAACATTAAACATTCAAAAATGTACACACCAATTGTTGTTAACACATTTAGTTCTTTACAAACACCTCTACAGCTAATTATTGGACACATTTTCCGTATTATTCGAATAATCCTTTTTTGTATTACAAAAACCTTCTGTATTCTAAAATCACTTCCCCAAAAAATTATTCCGTATCAGCAACAATGACCTGTTTATCCGTTGCTCGACAACCGCTTATACAGTGCAGGCTAAAAGTTTAAATTTTCTCATTTTTGTTCGTCTTTTACCACAAAAGGGCTCAAGTTAGAGATGTGAAAAAAATACAGAAAAGTAGTCCGTGATAGGTACTACAACTTTCATTAATACGATTTTTCAATCAAATCAACCGAACAGGCGCAAAAAAAACAAAACCGTTTTCCCATGTTGATCTCCTATGTCCAAGTTTACATATTGCGAGTTTGTCTTTATTCCGTAACCTATTCTGGCTAACATTACGGTCAAGTGCTCAATATGTCTCTCCCATGACAAAAACTCATCAAGTGTAATTCCAAGAAACTGTACGTTACTGTTTAGTCTGTAAGTTTTACTATTTACATGTAGTGAATCATTAACAGTTAGACGTTTATTTTTTGTTTTAAATATTGCTAACTTTGTTTTTTCGGTGTTCAGTATTAGCTGATTCTGTTTGAGCCAATTAAAGGTTTGGTGTAAGGCATCCTGAGCCTTGACCACAAGGCCAGGCAGGTCTGAGCCAGATAGTAGAATGTTGGTGTCATCTGCATAGCTCGTTAACATAAATTCTTCTCCCATATTGTACATGTCATTAATATAAATAACAAAAAGAACTGGACCCAAAATGCGTCCCTGAGCAACCCCCGTATTGCTTATACCTATTTCGGATTTTGCCGAATTTATTACCACTCTTTGCGGCCTATTTGACAGATATGATTTGATCCATTCACTTGCTTTTCCCCTTATCCCATATTTTGATAATTTGACTAGCAGATTCTCGTGATTAACACAATCGTATGCCTTGCTCAGATCCAGAAAAATAACCAAAGCAATATTCCCGTGCTCTAAGTGGTCCATGTCCCGTGTTTGTAGATCTGCCAGTCAAATATCCATGCTGATTATTTGCCAACAAGCTATTGCAATTTAAGAAATTTAGAATCCTAGTACTCATTACTTTTTCGAATATTTTGGAGAAACTGGGTAGTATAAATATCGGCCTGTAGTTGTTAGGGTCTTCTGTTTGTCCCTAATTTTTGAATAAAGGCTTTATGTTGGCAATTTTCAGCTCGTCAGGGAAGATGCCAGCACACAGTGAGTTGTTAATAAGATACCTCAATATATCCAGGAGTTGTATTATACTTGATTTAACAATACATATTGGGATATTGTCATCTCCCGAAGTATAATTATTTTTTAGTTTACCGGCGATTTCTAACAATTCATCTTTCGTTACAGGCTTGAAAAACATTGATTGATTGTTTTCATTTATGTTACACTGAAATGGCAATAGTTTTTGTTTGCTTAATAAATTTGGTACTATAGTTAGAAGGGTTTATTCATTTAGTTTGATAATGCGTGGTCACCTCCAGTAACATCATTAGATTTATTTATCTTCCCTACCAGCTCCCTACATAGGCTCCACATGGTTTTTATCTTATTATCAGACTGTTTTATCTTTTGCTCATATTTTTTAATTTTTTCAGTTTTTAATAAATTATCATATTCATTTTTCTTTGTTTTGTATGCGGATTGAACTTGCGTAAAATGTTGTTTCAACATCCACAAAGTATCCAACTCTTTTTTACAAGCGAGAGTTTTATCATTATTTCTTATTTTGGAAGCTTTACCATGCACGAGAGTAAGAGGAAAACATCTGTTAAATAAACTCTGATACATGGAATTAAACACTTTCCACTGTGAGCTGACATCACTAGGTACCGCAACAACATCTCCCCAATCCTGAATGCTGAGAATTTTACAAAATGATTTTTTATTATCTTCAGTGAAAAAACGCCTAAACATGGGTTCTTGAGTTGCCTCATGTTTTAAAGTAAAAGTTATTTTCTGGGCTGTGTGATCTGATATATGATATTCCACTACTTTTGTTTGATATTCCACAAGGTTGGTGAAGATGTTGTCCAGGCAGCTGTTGCGCGTTGATCTCATTCTTGTGGGTTCATTTACGGTTCTTTCAAGATTATATAAACTCATTAAAGCAAACAGATCGTTCCTGTTCTGATTTTCAGAAATCATTTCTATGTTAAAGTCCCCTAATATTACTATGGTACAAAGCTCCGGAATTGTTGTTAATAATACTTCAAGCTTATCTAAAAATAAATGCATGTTACCTTTAGGGAGCCTGTAAATAGACACTATTAATAAATTTGTTTTATCTTTTTTACACTCTACCACAGCACACTCAAAATGCCCCTTCACCGACAGGGCATTCATAGATCTTGGTACACTAAAGTTGAAACATTTTTTCACGTAAATTGCGCATCCTCCATGTTCATTCTCCTCTCTACAGAAAAAGCTCGCTAAATTGAATCCATCTACGCCAATTTGCTTCAGTTGTTCTTCTGTTTTCCAGTGTTCAGTTACAGCTAGAACGGCACATTTTGTATTGTATTGCAACATCTTTTCTATACGGGGAACGCAGTTTCCAATTGATTGCACATTCTGATGTATCACTTCATACTTTATGTGTCTTTTTGATTCGATGTTCTCGTTTTTCTTTGCAGGAATGTTAGCTTCATCATTTTTGGTTGTACTTAAGCTTAGGTTAAAAAAGGTTGAGACTGGCTGTAGTTGGTGTATGGTTGAAGGCGCTTTATTCTCTGCTTGACCCCCAAAATTCCTTGCCGTGTGGCTTCTTTCAGTTATTCTTGCTCTTATTAATAGATGAATACCACTTAAGTTAAGTGAGGAAGAGTCAATTTTTTAAAGTATTTCTTACAAAAGTGTAAGCTTTCGGTGAATAGAATGCAAGTGCAATGCAACGAGAGAGACAAACTATAATATATAAAAATTTCTCGAAACATGGAGTATTTTGGCAGTAAATCCTGGTAACAAATTTGGTTGAAATAAAAACATGTTTAGGCATTGTAAACTAGAAGGTTGGTAGGTTGTCAGAAAGTTAAACTAGCTGTAAAAGAACAATTATAATGGGGTATAAACATAGTCCAAAAAACCTTGAATTTATGAACTTTTGTAACTTAATTTAAAAATACTCAGATATCATTTTTTGACACGAAAATAACTTTCTGACAACCTACAGAGATTACCTACCTACCCTACCTACTATTAACCTACATCTACCTAGTTTTGAAAGATTTGATCAAATACAATAAGTAGTTTTTCTGTAATTCACTGCCGAAAAAGCACCAAAAAACGCATGATTTTACGGGTGAGCGTATAACCTTAAGCACATTGAAGCTAAATCACATCACTTTTGAAGGAAGTATTTGACCCCTTTGTTGTTGTCCCTGTACAGGGTGAGTCAACGATAGAGTAAAGTTGATTATTTCACTTGTGTCGATATTTAGGACAAAATATCGCTTACAAAAGTTTTAGAGAATGTTCAGGTGCATAGTTTAAATTATTTCTGAGTATACTGGGTGGTCCAATAAAGCGTGGCAAGTATAACTACTTTTTTTTTAATGGAACACCTTGTATATTTATACATATTTGGGTTCTCTATGTTATCATAAACATTTTTTTATATAACATGTCCTATGCTTATCTCTAACCGTTTTTGACATATTAATTTTTGAATATAGCAAATTTAAAACTTTGTAAGGCTATAGCTCTCAAACGGATCGAGTCAGAACAAAACGGATTGCATGTTCCTATCTCAACTTTTCATGCCCTATCTAACCGCGGTATTTTTAAATTTGACAGCTGTATTTTTTTTTACTCTTTCGTCAAATTTAAAAAATACCAAGGTTAGATAGGGCATGAAAAGTTAAGATAGGAACATGCAATCCTTTTTGTTCTGACTCGATCCGTTTGAGAGCTATAGCCCTACAAAGTCTTAAATTTGTTATTTTCAAAAAATAATATGTCAAAAACGGTTAGAGATAAGCATAGGACACGTTATATAAAAAATGTTTATGATAACATAGAGAATCCAAATATCTATAAATATACAGGGTGTTCCATTAAAAAAAAGTAGTTATACTTGCCACGCTTTATTGGACCACCCAGTATACTCAGAAATAATATTAAAACTATGCACCTGAACATTCTCTAAAACTTTTGTAAGCGATATTTTGTCCTAAATATCGACACAAGTGAAATAATCAACTTTACTCTATCGTTGACTCACCCTGTACAGTAGGAAACTTATCTTCAAAGATCTGGCTTCATTGTCCACTGTTTTCATCACTTTAAATCGTTTGGTAGTGTTATGAAGAGGCTTAAGATAGGTGATTCGGTCGTCCTCATTATACCAGGTGTCCAAGAGCACCCTGGACATAGGAGATTAACATGGGAAAACGGTTTTGATTTTTTTGCGCCTGTACGGTTGATTTGATTGAAAAATCGTATTAATGAAAGTTGTAGTACCTATCACGGACTAGTTTTCTGTATTTTTTTCGGATCTCTAACTTGAGCCCTTTCGTCGTAAAACACGAACAAAAATGAGAAAATGTAAACTTTTGGCCTGCACTGTATAGGCGGTTGTCGGGCAACGGGTAAACATTTCATTGTTGCGGGTACGGTTGCTCGGCAACCGCTTATACAGTGCAGGTAAAAAGTTTAAATTTTCGCATTTTTGTTCGTGTTTTACGACGAAAGGGCTCAAGTTAGAGATCCGAAAAAAATACAGAAAACTAGTCCGTGATAGGTACTACAACTTTCATTAATACGATTTTTCAATCAAATCAACCGTACAGGCGCAAAAAAATCAAAACCGTTTTCCCATGTTAATCTCCTATGTCCAGGGTGCTCTTGGACACCTGGTATATTTGCAAGCAAAACCAATGTTTTGATTAGAGAATGACGGACGACAATTTGTTATGATTTTAAAAGGTTGGTAGCACGGCCGGATATTAATTTTACTTAACGACCGCTTGGCGCGAGATTTAAAATTTACGAATTTTAGAGCCATTTTGCGTCTTAATGGTCAAATCTACGGTATTGAAAAAATTACAAGTTGATAGCCGACAATGTGCTCTACAACTTTTATCTAAAGCGTTTTTCCATTAAATGAACCGTACAGGCGCAAAAAAATCAAAACCATTTTCCCATGTTAATCTCCTATGTCCAGGGTGCTCTTGGACATCTGGTATATGATTTAATACAAGAAAAGGTCCAAAAGAATAATAATTTTAAGTTTTGTTTCAGGTTCTATTAATTGCTGTTATTAAGGTCTTACTTATGAATAACTTTGCTAATTGCGTGTCCTTAAAACAACGATTTCCTTACCTTCCCCCTTCCCAACTGTACTTTAAGGCAAATTCGTTACTGAGAATTAGTTGTAGAATTCGCTTCACTGCATCCGTTTAATGAAAACTATTTAATGATGAAGGTATATATTTTCTTACTCCATTCATAAATTCAGATTCACTTTGAAGAAGAAGTTCTAAATTTTTTAAATCTTTATCTGAATTAATTGGAAATTCATTTTTCTCGAGAAAGCTCTTACATTCTGGTTTGCATTCTCCTACTCTCTGTTTTGTTACTTTCTCTTTTAGATCTCGAACTTCACTAAGTGTATCTAGAAGTAATCCTCTCAATTCCTGTAGTTGTAGTAATACAGATTTTAAATTTCCTTCTAAAAGATTTTTTTTTTAATTTATACATGTGTTCAAGTTTTAGAAGCAGTATAAATTTTACTCAAAATCATATTTGGTACCCACTATCACTGCAGCAGTTTGGACACCTTGAAGGGGTTTGATTGCCTTGAATAGTAACTGAACTGTTTTCTCTTATGGTTACTTGATGGGTAACTGGAGTAGTAAAACGTAAAACATAATGTTTGAAAATTAGTTAATAATAGTAAGACCTTTTAACTACACAATTTATTACTGCGGCATCAATGCGGCTGTTCCTAGATTTGGGAACGCCATCTGTACTTTCTAACTCATAGAGCTGAGTACAGATGTCACCAGATGTTGCACAACAACTATCATTTCTGGCATCCAGTTGACTATACTGGAATGAAGGTTTTGTTCTTTGGTTATCAAGCCCTATAGCCTCTCTGATGAGCCGTAATACGGCAAAACCGGTCAGAGGATTGGGATTGATAAACAAAAAACAAAACCTCACCATTTTACAATAATAATATATATTTACCAAAAGTTGAATTTCGAAAAATTTTTACGGTATTTGCAGGCCAACAAGTGTTCACATCTTCAGCCTTTTTCAATGCGTTTCGTAGTTTTTGTGATGGATAGGGTGGCCAATGGCATGCATTGTCTATAATCCACGAAGATGGGACTGCATCAACTGAGCCATCTTCCATAAATTGCACCACAGTCCAAGTACACTCCATTTTATTTTATTTTTTGAATAGATGAACTAGGCATTATTGAAAACACGTAATAAAAAATTACATTTTTTGAAATATTAAAGCAAAGAATTTCGACAGGATTTGGTAATAATACTAACTAAATTAAGTTCGACAAAATCAATAAGCATATTTAGCACAACACTCATCAATACATAATTTTAGCTGGCTTAACATTATTTATAACTTCTGAAGCAAAATAATCTTCTTGACAATCTGATGAATGCAACCTTCAGTTATCGTTTACCCTTCATCTTTGTTTCATAGATGGCAGAAGGTAGCAGTCCGCGCCGCTGTCGAAGGATTAATTTCCTTCAGTACCAACTTTCGTTCACTCTGAAAGCGTCTTGTCTTCAGCTCAGCAATGAATACCAACAGAGGCAGCCCAGCCCAGCTGATGAAGTTTGTAATTGTAAACTAGAGATGGAAAATCCAGTTCCTTTATAGGAACTAGTTCTTCAGTTCTAGTTCCTCAAATAGAATACACAGTTTAAGATCAATTTATCAGTGACCGATGTCTATACTATTATCATTTATATTATAATACTGACTAAAGAAAATGACACATAACTACAAAAACCACAAACTACTGACAGTATTGACAGACGACAGTTAACTGTACCAACTTTTTACGATTCGATCATTATCGCTAACCTAAAATGCGCTAAGATATTTATCAATTTTACATATTAATCATGTAACAATTACATAACTGCTATATCAATAAGTGAACTTCAAATTTATATTACATTGATATAATGTAATGAAATAAATTTTATGTTACTCGGTTAACATGTTATTTATATTCACTTGAAATAACCAAAAGTAATATAACGTTGACTGGTTTCTTTTATGTAACATATTGTTACGGTTTTCCCGTGGGTCTACACAAAGTCAATTTAACTCAACAAGAAATAAATTTATTTACACTTCAAAACACTCCGTACAATAATTAATTCAGCTACCAAAAACGCTACTACAATTCCACAATTATTCTACTATTTAAACTTCACCGCGTTCCCAAATCCACTACTAATCCACCGTCGAAACCGCTCCTTTATATTGCACAAACCACGTTCTAGAACCACCGCGAAATGCTTCGCGATTTGCGTCGAACATCGAAAACGCTTCCCGGTGTATCGCTTTCTAACGGCGGCCTACTATAACACGCGCCAGGCCAGATATTGCGGTTCATCGGATCCATCCCGAATCGAGTGCTCGTTCAGTAGTATCGAGCATAGTAGGCGCCAAACCGCAACACTGCCCCCCTCTTAAAGCTGATCGTCCCGATCCGCTTCATCTAGTCCCTGATACTTCTTGAGTCTATCCAGATGGACAATTTTCATCTTGCCTTTGGGCCTGCGTTGGACACTGTACACGACGTCGTTTCACCTTTTTACCACATTGAAAGGCCCCTCCCAAACCGGTGTTAATTTCGGTGATTTGCCTTTCTTCCTCTGAGGGTTAAACAACCAAACTTTATCGTCCTTCGGGAACCCTCCCGAATTGGCCCTAAGATCATAACGAGCTTTCATCTTGTCGCTAGCTAGATTCAAACTTTCCCTGACAAGACCATGGATGTTCAGTAATCTTTCTTGCAACTCGTCATCGTAGTCCTCAATGTTCGTGCTTTGGCCTGTTGGAGATCCGAACACAACATCACCTGGAAGTCAAAGTTCTTGACCAAACAGAACTATGGATCGTGACTGTCCCGTTGAGTTGTGGACTGCTGCTCTTTACGCCATCAAGAAGAGCGGAATATGCTGGTCCCAATCTTTCTGATGCTGATCAACAACCTTTGAAAGATGTTGCTCTACGGTCTTTTTAAATATCTCGACCATTTCATCCGACTGAGGATGAAGCGGCGTTGTTCGGGTCTTCCTAATGCCTAGCAGGTCACAGAGCCTCTGAAAGAGCTTGGACTCAAAGTTTCGTCCCTGGTCAGAGTGTAACTCCAACGGCACACCGAATATACTGAAGACATTTTCGACGAGAATATCAGCGACTGTGCTGGCTTCTTGATTTGGAATCACAAACACCTCAGGCCATTTGCTAAAGTAATCCATAGCAACAAGAATATACTTGTTGCCTCTGCTGGTCTCTTCATGCTTACTGCTTCATAGGTCCCCGGGATCGTGTCTGTGTTCCGTGGCTAGCTGCACAAATGGAACATTGTCGACACCATGATTTCACGTCTTGGCAGTAGTTCACCCAGTAAAACCGTTGCGGGATTTTGTCCAAAGTCTTATTTACTCCCAAATGAGCACCAATCTTTCCATTGTGCATTTCCTCCAGTACGTTGTCGACCCTTCCTCTGGGAACTACCAGCTGCTTCTTTATCTCTTTTCCATCGGCACTCTCCCAAGCTCTTTTTAGTAAACCTCCTTCAACCACAAGCGAGTCCCACTGAGCCCAAAATGCTTTAAACGTCAGGCCTTTGCTAGAGATTTCTTGCCATGTTGGTCTTGGCTCGCTTTGTTCCTTTCTCAACAACAATGGGCCTATGTCGCTGTCTTCAAGTTGATCCTTCCTAATTTCATTGGGACTCCATTTTCAAGTTCATTTAAGAGTTTGTTTTCTTCCAACTGCTCCTACTGTTCTGGTAACCCATCGCAATTGGTTACTTTGACTACAGGCTCGAATACCCCAATAATTTCGCCTTTGTTTATTTTGACGTCGTGTGGAAAAATGTTTGCAACTCTTATTGGGACTTCACTTCCTCCATTTACAAGTGATTTCCTAATGAGGCATCTTCCTGGTCGGTCCGGGTTTCGTACAAGTCCAACACAGCTCCGAGAATTCTGCTCCAATTGTCCAATGATTTATTCGCTCGAAAATTGCCGCTTATTTTTACTGTCTGAGATGCCAAAACATTAATGGGTGGCTCGTAGTGGTGGTTGGTTGACAGGATGAACTCTTCACCTCCAAACCTTAGGATATTTTGCTCGTGATCAAAAGAAAATCCATGTTGACGAATCAGGTCCATTCCCAGAATAAATTCATCTTCAATATCTGCTACTAGCACGGTGTGGTAAAATGTAATCCTCCCAAGGCAAATCTTGACTGTTATTTCTCCTAAAACTTTACCCGATCCTCCATTCACAGTGCGCAAGAGAATACTTCTTCGTAAAGGCTTAATCTGACTTTTATCCACAAGGTTTGACCGGATCAAAGATACTGTCGCATCGGTGTTCAAAGTAAAAGTAACGTTCATCGCATCCACCCTTCCATCTATGTTGAGGCTTCCCATCGATCTACCGAGGCTTCTGATGGAGATAATTCTGGGGGCTTTGTCTTCTATAGTCAACATTCGCCCCGTAATGTTGACTAGTGGGAGTTTTCCTGGTCCCTTCTGGATGGTTGTACGTCCCTCGTTGGAGAGCGGGACCGTATCCTTACTCGACAATGTCGTTTAATGTGTCCCGTACGTCCGCATCTATAACACTCCACTCTAGTGATCGGGCGTGATCGTTCTAACTGTGTGGACTGACCGTTTCCTGATGTAGCAACATGATCGACTGGCGGTACTCTCTCCTCTTGAATAGTCACGGCCCTGATCTTTGGCTTTAAGTCATTGCACGCAGTAATCCGCTGCTGTTGCTCCCTTGAACATCTTCAGCATTTTCTTTACCTCCGGATCTCGAATCCCTTCTACAAAATACTGTGCCACAAATTCTTCTTGGATTTCCTCCGGGACGGCTGGGTAAGCCAGATGAACAAGGCGACGAATTGCTGCTTCAAACTCTTGTAAATTTTCACCAGTTTTCTGCTGTCTTGCCCTTAATTGTGTTTGATACACTCCTTTCCTATGCTAATCACCATAACGTCGTTCTAATGCAGCTACTAATGCTTCATAGTTGCTTTGTTGGACGATAGGCAGAGTCTGTAACAGCTCCAATGTAGGTCCTCGTAATGCTACTACTAGTGCTACAGCCATTTCCTCGTTACTCCATCCATTTGCATTTGCAGCGGCCTCAAATCCTCCTTTATATTCCGAAAACCACGTTCTAGAACCACCGCTAAACGCTTCGCGATTTGCGTGGAACATCAAAGACGCTTTCCGGTGTATCGCATTCTAACGGCGGCCTACTATAACACGCGCCAGGCCAGATATTGCGGCGCATCGGATCCATCCCGAATCGAGGGCTCGTTCAGTAGTATCGAGCATAGTAGGCGCCAAACCGTAACAATATATATGAAAGTTAAAATAATGACGTAAATCTTATGTAATTCATTTTACGTAACTTAAATTCACATAATTCTAACAACTCGTGTTTACTGGGTTCTTTCAAGCTTTCTGGTACGTCATTACTGGTTCTGCTCTGATAAGAGTCTTGATGTTACATTCCAAATGAAGGTTGGTTCATGTTGCTCTATTCAAATATTCTCAACTGAGAGTTGGCTCATGCTAAACGTTGTTTTTTGAGTTTGTTTTTGTCTTCTTGAAGCGGTAGTTCATTCTATCCTTTACCACTATTGCAGTATTCTTTTGGTCCCAGGCTGGTCTCAGTACATATAATAGCTTCGATATTACCAAGTTGATCACTTTAGTTACATATTATTTGTCAAGGGAATGTTTGTCCAGATTAAGTTCTTCACGATTTTGACTTGTGGATAATTGCTCAGTATTGGTTATACAAGGCAAACTAATTCTTCTGAACTATGTGGTGAGTTTGTTGATGTATTAGTGCCATCATCACTGTCTTGTTTGACCCTATTTTCGTAAGACTCGTTTAGAGCTTGCAATTTCAGACAAAACAAATCACGATCAATAGTTTGCTATAGCAGGCTATAGTTTGTAGCGTTTTGTGTTTCTACTTCCGAATTGACTTCCTCTGACACTCGATCTTCTGTTTCGACGTCGTCAACTGATAGCATAGCCTCTTCTTCTTGGAAAAATTTGACTGATAGGTAGCCTACATTGTCTGATATGTTATTATTAGTTACAGTTGTTTAGATGTTATAAAAGGCAAACTAAACCGTCTTCTAAACTATTAAGTGAGTTTGTAGTGTTTCGATAACCGACTAGATTTGATGACTTTACACGCTTTCCCCAAAAATATAATAAACGAAAAATAAAACTGAAGTGCGTAACTACATACTACTTATAACTAGTTTCGTAGTCTTCAAAACGTTTGGGACGATTGCGTATTCATTTTTGCACAGGTGATTCTTTTCACTACACAAATCACTTTTACCACTAACTGATGATCAGAATCATGGCACACAATCTCAATAGTATTTTTTTTTTAATTGACCTTGATATTGGCCAATTTAGGCGGCAACAGACTTCTTCACTGTATTTATTGATTATTCAATAATATTAGTTTTCTGTATATTGTTCTTATACTTGCTTTATCTGCCTGCCTTCTTCTTTAGCCTTATAATGCAATCTTCTATAAAATATCTCAAGAACGAAGCAAAAATTTAATGTGGTTAAAAGGGTGTTGGATTGTCCATTAAATTCTGTAAAACATTCGCCATTTAACTTTAGCAGTAGCTCTTACGGAAAGCAAGTATAGCTGTATAGGTGTAAGTTTTCTACACTTCAGAAACTACATCACCAACGTTCAAAATAATTAAACAACTTTAAACTATTGTAATTTAGTAGTAAACTACTTCGAACTATTGCAATGTGGTGGTCCTAGTAGGGTGCGGCAAAGAGGTTCTATGGTGTCAAGATTTTCTTAGGACTTTAAAAAACCTCCCTGACGAAATTAGAAAGTGGCTCCAATAAGGGTTAACTTTCTACACCCCAAAAACTTAACTGACAACGGACAAAATAATTAAACTATTTCGAACTGTTGTAATTTGGCGCTACTAGTAAGGTGCGGCAAAAGGTTCTATGGTACCAAGAGATTCGTAGGGTTTCAGAAAACCTTCCTGACGAAACTAGAAAGTAGCTCCACTAGGGGTTATAATAATAATAATAATAATACTAACAAATTTATTGCCATCAAAATAATACTAAGATCACAAACCAACGTCACATATTGGGTTACCTTGCTACACCACAAAAACTTAACTGACAACAGACAAAACAATTAAACTACTTTAAATCATTGTAATTTGGTGGTACTAGTAGGGTGCGGCAAAGATATTCTATGGTACCAAGATATTCTTAGGACTTTAGAAAACCTCCCTGACGAAACTAGAAAGTGGCTCTACTAAGGGTTAAATTTCTACACCCCAAAAACTTAACTGACAGCATGACATTAAATCTCAGACACACATTGTAATAAAAAATCAATTAATATAACTACAAAACACATTTCGTTTAAACACTACGTTCATCAATCCGATACAAAAATAGAACCTACATCGGAAAACACACAAAAAATATGAAATTTATGTCCTGAAAACTTGAGACTTGAGACACACAACTTTTAGCGTCTCAAAATTCATGTCACTCTTTTCTTCAGTTGACGTTTATGACATCTTGAAATATAATTGATTATCCATGCCATCATCTTTATTTTCCATAATTCATTTTTAGGTAAAAAATGTTAGTATTGTATATAAATAGTTAGTATTCGAAGGTATGTATTTAATATTCTGTGTTTTTATACAACAAGGTTTGTTTATAATACATTAGGAAACAACAGCAATTAGGAAACTCGTTAGGTAAATATAATAATAATGTTACAAAGGCCTCATAGCCAGATTAAGATTTCCTGAAATTTAGGGAAAAACGAGGGGTCACTATATAGAATTTCCCTAAATTTAGGGAAAACGTGCATGACTTGGCAACACCGCATCCCAGGGGTGTCCCAAACTTACCCCCCTAATACGAAGTCTCAACCCTCTAGGCCTTAAAATAAGGGAGTTATCCATTTAGCCCCATGGAAAATGCAAATCTACAAAACAACTACTTTTGGACATGTTCCGGTATCTTTAAACTTGGATCGGCGCATCGGATGGAATATTCGCGATACGATAAACGTTTACTGGACGTATAGCGAGAACATTGTGTGCATACAGGAACGTTCGAGAATCGATCACCCACACATATATAAACCGACCGAGCCGACGGACAGTCAGTTGTGAAATAACAGTGGCGCGATAAAGCAAAGGACGAAGTAGTGAAGTGGTCAAGGTGACTTTAGTGGTTTAAAAAGTGATCTCTAGTGTTGTAAATTGTTGTGTATTTAGTAAATAAAGTTGGTTGAGTTTATTCAAAGTCTCACTTATCAAAAAGAACCCAGTAAAGTGTAACAATAATAATAATAATAAATTACTTTATTTTCAAACGTCTTATAATTTTTTTCTACAAACAATGCTAAATAATTTAATACAATTAACTTATTGCGTAGATACCTACTCAAAAACAAGATCACAATCTACACACAATTGAATACTGACATCAAACTACATTTTCAATAATGGTTTGGATTGGACGTACTAGAAAGCAGGCGAAATTTGTAATTTAACCTAAATTAAATGCAAAGCAAAGGTGTTGTTAAACTTACATAATGTTTTCTTAGAAAAATACACGCAGAAACTGTTTCAAAATTNTTNTTGTATAGANAGTGNGTCCCCGGTATAATNNATGTTGANANGTTNTNNCTAGTNNTAGCNTAGGGACCTNNACGGCCACCCNAGGCNNTGATNNNATTGCTCNTNCTCTACNCNCGTGNCNAGAGTGTACGGTNNCGTGCCCA
Organism: Ips nitidus; assembly: GCA_018691245.2. Taxonomy (NCBI): domain Eukaryota; kingdom Metazoa; phylum Arthropoda; class Insecta; order Coleoptera; family Curculionidae; genus Ips; species Ips nitidus. The sequence goes on along the minus strand of CM042803.1, from coordinate 3,953,441 downwards.
CTCNTNNCNCAACGNGCGCATATTTGCGTAANTTCTNACANNCNCCAAGNCGNAANNTAGNTCTGAAGNGCNNACTNCGCGNAANTCTAGGNGACCNTCTTTGCTGNCCGTGATTTCTACGTTNNANNCGTGATANCNNGNGAATATTGTTCTTGANCNGANCGTGCGNTNCCTTANCTNCNNCATGACAATATTANTNGTCAACGACNTCTACTNGTNGNANTAGANTTGGCTNCCTAANTTGNTTNGGCAANCCNCANCCNCGATGTGTTCATATNCCACTGGTNTCNTNCGAGCCAAANTNTGGCTCNATGTCATAANGNTCCCGNGNANTCTCTGTCCGACCNGATGAAAAAATTACTACGCCACTGGATCTATAGTGCTTTCAAATAGCTGTGACGAACATTTTTTTTTTTTTTGTTTTTTTTTTTTTTGAAATTAATCAATTAATAATTAATAATAAACAAGTAAATAATAACACCATTTCTATAACAGTTGATGCAGGGTGTTCTTTTGTGACCGTTAGCTTAGAGGATTTTTGAATTTTAATTTGTCATAACTTTGTTATTAATGAATGGATTTTTATGAAATTTTGGTCACAGCTATTTGAAAGCACTATAGATCCAGTGGCGTAGTAATTTTTTCAATAAAAAAATCTTTTTTCTCCCGTAATAGACATTTCATTCCTAATTATTTCAAAAAAAAAATCATTGAAATCGGTTAATAACCTAAAATTTTATAGGGGTGTTTCCATGCTAAATGGGTCACACTGTATATAAACTTTATTTTTATAACATTGGCAGAATGACCATTGGAGGTCAATAGTCGGTTTCCTCGGAAATAGACTGTTTTTTATATATACAGGGTGTTCCGCGAGGTAAGGGACAAAATTTCAATACGTGTTCTTTAGGTAAATTCGAGTCAAAAATGTCCTATGAATATGGGCCCGCAAATGCTTTCTTACCAAAATACGTTTTTTTTTTATTTTTTTTGAAAACTAAAATAATGCCAAAAAATAATTTTATTCATCAAAAAATTAATACTATTGTTAAAATAGCTTAGTCCACCTTCACATCGGAAGCATAGTCTAGCCCTTATAATGATGTGGCTGGTAGCTTTTCCCAACAACACGGTGGTTATTACTTAGGTCGTTAGCGATATTATTGAATTTTAAAATATCATATATTGGTAAGGAAGCATTTGCGGACCCATGTTTATAGGACATTTTCGATTCGAATCTACCTAAAGAACACGTAGTGAAATTTCAAAAAGGTGAGCCTGAATGTTGGGAAATCCAGACATATAAAAACTTGCTTATTTGGAAATGCCGACTAATAAAATGTAAAATAGTAGGTGTGGCTCAAGTTTCAAAATCAAACTTTCTCTTAAACAAATTTTTCATTCGATCGTGATATCTAACTTGGTTCTGTAAGTATTTATTTTATTACATACAAAAAAATCAAATTACTTTTTCGGGTCAACACACTAATTAAATGAAAGCGGTCGGACAATACAAATACACCAGTTTTAATGCCGTCATTAGTAACTTTAGTCATATCGAACCTATGCAAGTACCCATCGTTTCTAATCATATTAATATGATAAATGTCGATTTTAATGTGTTTCAAACACTCTTAACCAATTAACAATTTATCATGTCAAGTTAATCAGGTAATCATAATGCGTTTATTCAAGTGCATGTTATTGGAGTTTCCATTAAATGCCCAATAATAAAACAAAACCGTTACTGTGTGTATGTCATACAACTTCCGGTTCCGGTTAAATAACCTTTTTAAAGTGTTCTTAATGAAGATCCAAAAGCTAATAAACATAAAGAATGTTTGGAAAATTATTTTAGAGCTGGCTCATTGGTTGTTAGTAGCACCAAAAGAAAAACAAACTCTACAGTGTTATCATTATACTACGATTCTCTTAGCTAGTTTAGCACAAAGTGTGCTATTTGCTGTATCTCAAATAATTTATTTCAGTAAAGGTTTATCAAATTGTGATGCAATAGCCAAAACTCTGAGCGGTTGTCAAATATCAGGATTTTTGCAAGTTATGATTATGTTTATTGGTTTTTTAAATTTACTTCTGAGCTACCATACTTACACAAAAACCAAGCAATGGCATTTGTTGTATTCTATTTTAAGTAAGCCGAAGAAGTCACGAGCTGCTAATGCTGAATTAGTTTGGTTGTCACTAACGCTAATCATACATTTCACTTTTATTTTCTATTTGATTTTTACTATTATCACTTTTCGTTTCATGTTGGATGTTTCCATATTTTTACGACTTGCAGTCCTTGTAGCGGCTGGGTTCCAGGTTTTTTATACTTTGACCATAAGCAGTTTAATGATTTTAATCATTCTTGGGATTCACAAACATTTAACACAAATAAAATTTACTTCAAAATTTGGTCAAACTCAAATCGTTCATTTAAAAGTGCAGTTTTATGATACCTATCAGTTGATGAATTTGTTTAACGAATTATTCGGTTATCATCTACTTGTAATACTTTGGCAATGGATGGTTCATATTGTAAGCTTGTATATTAATATCTCTTTTATGGACTACCTGAAAGGGTTTTATTCTTTTACCACACTGGAGATCATAGTGCAAGTTGGCACCAGTATCATTGTAACAGCGGTAAGTTTTAATTATTACTCGGTACAATAGGCGTTGAATGGAAAGCAACTAAGAAGTCAAATTGTGAAGGAGTAATTTGAGTGCTCATAAATACACAAAATCGGTTTAAGATAGTAGGCAGTCGAATTACTAGTGTCCATTGATTTAGTTAAAACTGTGCACAACATGTTTTTTCCACATATGGCAAAGTTTCTTTACAGCTTGTTTACCTTAGAATATTTTTTATTAAGTGGCTTAGAGTCTAAACTCAATTATTTGGATTTGCATAATTTGTAGCATAACGCCAAACGTAGACTTGTTTGTGGCCATTTTAACTAAAGTCACTATATGATGCTGTGAAAATAAGATTTTGTAACAACAATCTCAAAAGCATCCGGCAACAGGTCGAGCACACAGCAACAGGTCGAGGCTATCGCTGTTTACATTCTGATTGGATCAAATGATAGGCTTTTTCTTATTTTGACGTCGTTTGTCAACTTCTTGAAAGCGCCTGAAAATATGCTTGATAAATTCTCTAACAAGTTCATTTTTTGTTGAGGCTATAATCTCGATTAAAGTCGCTAGATTTTCCCGTAAAAATGAAAAATCTGTACTCTCAAATTGGGATTAGAATTTTTTTTCGGCACACACTTTGTTTTCTAAGGTTAGGTTAGGTTAGGTTATCTCCTTTGTAAGTAAAGGTAGTAAAAGAACGCAAGAAAGATAAGTTCAATATCTACAAGAATTAAAAAGCCAATTTATAATTTTTTGTAAGCTTTTTTTTACTTTTAAAAACGATACACACAATTAACCTTTATTTGATATGACGGTAGTTTGCGTACGATATGGTTTCCCATTTTATTGTATCTACACAACAAATGATATTAACTGTTGATTTTTTCTATAAATAACATCTGTTCGCTTTTCATATAGTTAAGTATCTCAATAGCATTTTTCTGCTACATAATAGCAATAATCACTTAAGCTTGTCGGCGTTAAGTGATAGTGCTCAAAGCTATAACGTATATGTGTGTACATATAATTGATGTTAACGTAGGAATTGCCAAAAGATTGTTTTCAGAAGTCAAAGTTATCCATTTGCCTTTGGCCGAATTGTTGACTTATTACTTTTAAATTTAGTATTCATTGCTTACTTTGTAGGTATTTCCTTTTTCATTGCATTAAGTTATTCATAGAAATCTTTTTCTAATATTCGATTTTCTGTTTTTGTTGGTACCAGTTTGGTCCTTCTGTAATTGCTTTCGCCTGCGATGCCGTCACTGAAGAAATCGATAAATTGCTAGCAATATGTTTGGAAGCACAGGAAAAGTTTGATTATCGCTCTACAGAGTACCAGGAACTGCAATCGTTATCGGCATACATTGGCAGCAATGTGATTCGATTTACCGCTGCAAACTTTGTGGAAATCAAGAAGTCAACACTAATTTCCATTGTGACCACTGCTACAACTTACTTTATTGCGTTGGTGCAGTTTTATTAGTAGGGTTAGGTTAAGCGTCTTGGATGTAACAAAGTGTCACAGACATTAATTGGATGAGGTGAGCGAAAAAAAGTATAACTTCAAAGTCATACTTTTGAGAAGAACGATATAATAATATGTTTTGTGGGAAAAGTGTACATGTTACCATAAATAGATGTACACATAGAGTTTTAACTAAATATAGAGTCCTTCATTTACATTTTGCCTTCAGGCATCATTAAACAGACCCAATGCGGCATTGCCAAACCTACGAGACTGGAAAGTAACACTTCGAATGCATATTATATAAATTTACAGTATTCAAGTCAATATTCGGCTGACAAAATGTACAAAAATTCATCTACTCTTATTACTAATGAAAAGACTCAGATAAAAAAAATATTCCGGTCATTTGTGGCAAGAATGCTACATGCGTTTCTGTATTAATGACTCACTCATTTTGGAAAACATAATTGAATTGGCAACACTGTATTAACGGTATCTCTCTATTTTACTAAGATTTTAGAATTCGGGCCGTTTCCCGCACTTCGGTTCCATTCATATTTTCTGTGGTGGGAGAAGTATGTATTGTTTTTATTCGTTTATTTGCTGTTTTATATGTTTTTTGTGCAACCATGGTGAGACAGTGTTACACAGGGTGCCCGTTTTACGCGCTCAACCATGAGAATCTCGGTTATTTGAAGAGATACCAAGTCAAACAAAAATTACAAAGTTCCGACTACTTCCGGAATTATCTGGAAAAAAGCGAAATTTTGTAAAAAATGTATTTAATTTTTTCTGGACTTATTTGAAGAGACAAATAAAAATGACTGACACATCGTCACAGCCACTTTTTCTCCTCTACAAGATGGCGGAGTCAAATTTGGAATCCGACGTTTCGATTTTCCCAAACCATCATCAGCTTTATTTTTTCATATGGGCGCCATCTTGGATTTTTCATTTTTAAATTCAGCTTTTTTTCTGGTTAAGATGATGTATCACATGTTAAGATTCGGACTTGCAGTTTAAAGGAAATATGAAGAATACTTTCTTTGCGAAGAGGACAGAAAAGACAACTCTCGTCTGTACTTACAGCAAATACTTACGGCGACGGTCACTTTAAGAAACGCAACCTATATTGTTCGGTGGTTCGGGCGTGTAACGGTGAAGAAAACTAGCTACGGACCCTTCACTACTGTTTAACCTGACTACTGTTGGTTATGTCTGTTTAAAATACGGTGCTTGTACGGCGGTACGGTACTGTTACGTAAAACTGGCTACTCGACGCCGGAGTTCAAAAAGGAGACTCCAAAAACCCAAAATGGTCCAATTACGTTACCGGCGGTGTTCCAGTCGGTGTTTCCGTCACTCGACCTAATATCTATATGTCGCACCAGTTTCCCCGGAGACCGAAAACAGAGCCCCCGTTGCACACTAGTTCCCCAGAATCATACAACAGAGGTTATAAGTCTCGTGACGTTGCCACTCACACAGCCGCTAATCCCCCAGTTCCCAAACTTGCTTACCACACCGATTCCCCGGAGCCAAGTAAACGAGTTACGGGATTCGCCGTTCCTGCTTGCTCCACCACTTCCCTGGAGTCAAACAAACACGAACAGGTCCGGAAAGGTTACCTGACTGTTTTCAAAAAGTTTACTGTAACCGGCGTCGATTTACCAGAACTACCCCAAACGGAAAACCATGGAATAATACTGATAGTGCCCCAATTTACAGTTTAAATTTTTACTACGGTTATGCATCCGAGGGATTTTAGGTGCAGCACACTGTATATTAACTTGTCTTTAAATGTTTTTATTTGTAGTTTATTGTAATTTGTTATTGCAGCAGTATGCAATATACGTAGCGGATGGCGCTTACAAATTCAACATGCAAAAAAAATGTGAAAAGCCTAACATATTTTAACAAGAAGGAACATAATTCTTTTGATGTTGGGGTGATGTTTTTGGCTGACCTCGGTTTCCCTTTGGTAGGAAACATGTTGCCGGTTGTCTCTTTCTTTTAAATAAAAATTGCATCCAATTTTCAGAATCAAATATTATATAAACTAATTTCTTATAATCATTTTTTACTTCTTTTGAGTCAAAGTGTTTTAAGTTCGCCTATTAATCATTGGAAGATATCAGTCCTTATTAACCATTATTAACTTTAAACCGATGTTTCAAAACAAATATTTGATGTGGTCTGAGATACGGCAACGTTTTTCAACAACTGACCAACCAATAAAACTCCTGATATTCAACGGCCAAAGCCGTTATCAGTCGATTGTCAATTTAACTTTGGTAGGAAGAGTCCATCTCTTTCTAATTCGCTTTCTCTTTTCAACTGTCTGTTCTTGTTAAATAGCTATTCTTTGATATTAGCTACTAAATAGTATTCAAACAATATTGTCTAAAAGTTTTATAGCAATCCATTCAAGAATGGTATACTTTTACTACTATACTTTTATTTTACTGGCTCTTAACCTAGTACATAATTACTGTCAAAATAAATGAACGTAAAAAATTATTTCTGTCCATTTGACAATTTTTACATTTTTGGCTGACATTTTTGTACAACAAAATACTGAAATTTTTCACAACACTAAGACTTTAAAACCGTAAAAGCTAATTCGTTAGATATGTTTAAGTTGGTTATCCTTCTACGTTACTTTTCAAAAACTGCACTCCTACTAGTCAATTCTCCTAATGGTGGAAGTGTTCGAATTAAGGTGCAACACCATAAAATGTAATATTAAAATAGACATTACGCTTGCAAGTTTGTTTTTAAATAGCTATTCTTTGATATTAGCTACTAAATAGTATTCAAACAATATTGTCTTAAAGTTGTATAGCAATCCATTCAAGAATGGTATACTTTTATTTTACTGGCTCATAACCTAGTACACAATTACTGTCAAAATAAATGAACGTAAAAAAGTAAAAAATTACTTCTGCCCATTTGACAATTTTTACATTTTTGGCTGACATTTTTTACAACACTTAGAGAGCTTGAACTAAGACTTTAAAACAGTAAAAGCTAATTAGTTAAATATGTTTAAGTTGGTTATCCTTCTAAGTTACTTTTCAAAAACTGCACTACTAGTCAATTCTTCTAATGGTGGAAGTGTTCGAATTAAGGTGCAACACCATAAAATGTAATATTAAAATAGACATTACGCTTGCAAGTTTGTGAATTAAATCTTAAAATTTTAACCTTTTACTATTAGAGAACTAAACAGAAGACATCTTTCAAAAATACACCGTAATTTAAAAATTTCGAAACATGTTTAGCAATTTTTAAATTTTAAAAATCTCTAAACGTGTGTTTTGAGATACCATTCAGACCTATTATTGTATATGACACAACTAAAGTTCTAAAATGTTCCCAGCTATTAAATAAACTAGGTTGTATGCAAAAACGTCTAGTACAATAATTCTTACCCTGTATTCTGTAATTAATAAAGGAATTACTTTTATTGAAAATCAATCTGTGCATCTCATCTTATAAGAAACGGTTTTTCGAACCCCTCTTTGCTATTAAACGTAATTTTGGAGATTCAGGTCGTTCAAAATAACCAGAAATTTTGCTGTTTCAAAAGAAGGTCGAAAATTATATAACTTATAATAGACAGAATAGCACAGAATTAAGAAAATTAAGTCAACCAGTTGGTCTCTACTTCCGACACGAATAAAAGTGCCTTTTTCTAGAAAATATTCTAAATGAGTATGCCAAGTCAGCTAGATTGAGACATAACTTTTTAAAAGAACACACATTCAATTAATGAAGCCGATATTGGTGCGACACTCTGTGTAAGACAGCAAACTAGTTAGGACGCCCAGTATATATTAATATAAGTTGAGTGGCCTTCAAATTCGTTATGTACTCTCGATCATCTGGCCTCCAACCCCTTACTCTTATATGCAACTACAAAATTTGGTATATGCTCTCGATCAACTGGCGTCCAGTGAGTAATGCCGCGGTGTTAGTATGTAGTACGAGGAAAACCACGAACCAGAGAACCAATCGATTTGTACGTCATTAATAATCTGCAAAAGGCGGCCGCACTACTAGTGCAGTCACGCCATCTACCAGAACAATGGATGGAGGTTCTCCATCCATGTTTAGTAACCAGCAGTGCTGCAATGGTACGATGGAGAATATGCCACTGCCTGGGGTACAAAGGCTAACTGATGACGAGTACAGGCTCAGAAACGTCGACGTCTTAGCAGGAGTGCCCCATAGCTAACCGAAGAGAACCACGCGATTTGTATGTCATGATTAATTTTCATTATCGACCGATCTTCACCATACAATAACGTTGATTGATTATTGTTTTTTTTATTATACATATATTGTGGAGAAGATTGCGTGTTTTTTCACCCACCACTTTCAATAAAATAAGAGTATATAAATGGACAATCAGACCTGCCATAACGTATGCAGCCGAAACAAGACCGGACACATCGAAAACATTACAAATTATGCGAACGGTTGAAATGAAAATAATAAGAAGTATACACGGAAAAATACTACACGACAGAATTAGAAGCGAAGACCTTAGACAACGAAGCGAGATACAGGACATAGGAAGGTGGGTAAGACAGAGAAAAAAATACTGGAATAAACACGTAAACAGAATGGAAGACAACAGACTTGTAAAAATCGCAAAAACAAACAATACTGTCGGAAAACGAACCCAATGCAGATCTCCAAAACGCTGGCAAGAGTGCTGGTCATCAACGTCCGTAGAGGCATAATACGACAGGCCTACCTATACAGGTGTCCCACGACGAAAGACATCGATTGATATTGGAAAAAGTATAAATAGGAGAGTTTTGAAAATTTGGCAGGATACTGATGTGGGCGTGCCCAATCTAACTAAAATATTGTTACGGTCTGGGCCTACTATGCTCGATACTTCTTAACAAGCGCTCGCTTCGGGATGAAACCGATGCGCCGCAATACCTGGCCGGGCGCGTATTAAAGTAGGCCACAGTTAGGAAGCGGCACACCTGGAAGAATCTTGAATATTCGAAGCAAATCGCGAAGCGTTTCGCGGTCATTCTAGAACGTGGTTTGCGAATATAAAAGACGCGGTGTCGACAGTAGTGTAGTAGTGAATTTGGGAACGCGGTTAAGTTTAAATAGTGGAATAGTTGTGGAATTGTAGTAGTGTTTTTAGTAGCTGAATTAATTATTGTACGGAGTGTTTTAAAGTGTAAATAAATTTATTAATTGTTGAGTTAAACTGACTTTGTGTGAACCCACGGGAAAATCGTAACAATTGGTGTCAGAAGTGCGATCAGACTTTAGTGCGACGTGAATTTGAACTAAAACTTCGGGTTAAAGAACAGGAAAGGATTCGACAACAAGAGAAGGAAGAACAAGAAAGGATTCGACAACAAGAGAAGGAAGAACAAGAAAGGATTCGACAACAAGAGAGGGAAGAACAAGAAAAAATGAGACAACAAGATATGGAAATGCGTCAAGAAGATAGAGAGCGTAACGTAGAAATATTGAACGTTCTAGCGGGGACCAAAACAGAAATCCAAGAGTATGTAACCCATAGTCTCAAAAAGATGGAGTGTGATGTTGAGGAAAAATTAAATGATGTTCGGGAGGACATTAATAAAATTCAGAATAATGTTGAGATAAAGCTACGCGACTTAGAGCAGAAAATTGACAGCAGAGGACCCAGCTCTACAGTGATCACCGGAAACAAGATCAAGCCTCCCACATACGACGGTCAAACTTCATGGGCAACGTACCAACTCCAATTTGAGGCCGCTGCAAATGCAAATCGATGGAGTAACGAGGAAATGGCTGTAGCACTGGTGGTGGCATTACGAGGACCTGCATTGGAGCTGTTACAGACTCTGCCTATCGCCCAACAAAGCAACTATGACGCATTAGTAGCTGCATTAGAACGACGTTATGGGGATCAGCATAGGAAAGGAGTGTACCAAACACAATTAAAGGCAAGACTGCAGAAAACTGGTGAAAATTTACAAGAGTTTGAGGCCGAAATTTGTCGCCTTGTGCATCTGGCTTACCCAGCCGTCCCGGATGAAATCCAAGAAGAACTTGTGGCACAGTATTTTGTAGATGGGATTCGAGATCTGGAAGTAAAGAAAATGCTGAAGATGTTCAAAGGAAGCAACAGCAGCGAATTACTGGTTCGAGCGCTGGAAGTTGAAGCTGCGTGCAATGACTTAAAGCCAAGGATCACGGCCGTGACTATTCAAGAGGAGAGAGAACTGCCAGCCGGTCATGCTGCTACACCAATAAATAAAATTGAATCAATGTTCGGCCAAATAGTGCAACAAATGGCAGCATTAGGAAATGTCTTTCCACACAGTTAGAACGATCACGCCCGATTACGAGAGTGGAGTGTTATCGATGCGGACGTACGGGACACATCAAACGAGATTGTCGAGTAAGGATACCGTCCCGCTCTCCAACGAGGGACGTACAACCATCCAGAAGGGACCAGGAAAACTCCCACTAGTCAACATTACGGGACGAATGTTGACTAGCGAAAACAAAGCCCCCAGAATTATCTCCATCAGAAGCCTGGGTAGATCAATGGGAAGCCTGAACGTAGATGGAAAGGTGGATGCGATGAACGTTACTTTTACTTGGACACCGGTGCGGCAGTATCTTTGATCCGGTCAAACCTTGTGGATAAAAGTCAAATTAAGCCTTTACGAAGAAGTATTCTCCTGCGCACTGTGACTGGAGAATCGGCTAAAGTTTTAGGAGAAATAACAGTCAAAATTTGCCTTGGAAAGATTACGTTTTACCACACCGTGTTAGTAGCGGATATTGAAAATGAATTTATTCTGGGAATGGACCTGATTCGTCAACATGGATTTTCTTTTGATCCCGAGCAAAATATCCTAAGGTTTGGAAGTGAAGAGTTCATCCTGTCAACCAGTCACCGCTGTGAGTCACCCATTAATGTTTTGGCATCTCAGACAGTAAAAATAAGCGGCAATTCCGAGCGAATAATTATTGGACAATTGAAGCAGAATTATGGGAGCTGTGTTGGACTTGTACGAAACCCGGACCGACCAGGAAGATGCCTCATTGGGAAATCACTTGTAAATGGAGGAAGTGAAGTCCCAATTAGAGTTGCAAACATTTTTCCAGACGACGTCAAAATCAACAAAGGCGAAATTATTGCGGTATTTGAGCCTGTAGTCAAAGTAACCAATTGCGATGGGTTACCAGAACAGGAGGAGCAGTTGGGGGAAAACAAGCTCTTAAATGAACTTGAAAAGACCTGGAAACATCTGTCAACACCACAACTGAAGAAGGCTCGGAAACTGATTTTGGACCATGCTAGCATATTTGGAACACCGAACAATATGGGAAAAACTACCATTGTAAAACACCGAATTAACACCGGCAATGCACAACCGATTCGACAACCACCTAGGAGACTACCAATAGCCAAACAATAGGAAGTGCAGGAATTAGTGGACAGGATGCTTGACGACGGAGTTATAGAAGAATCCTGCAGCCCTGGGTCATCACCTGTTGTTCTGGTCACTAAGAAAGATGGATCAAGCAGATTTTGTGTAGATTACCGAAAACTGAATGACGTGACCAAAAAGGACAGCTATCCACTTCCCCGTATCGACGACACACTGACGACTTTGGCAGGATCCTGTTGGTTTTCTACTTTAGATTTGAAGAGTGGGTACTGGCAAGTTGGCATTGAGGAGCAAGATAAGGAGAAGACTGCTTTTTCTGCTGGAAATGGGCTGTACCAATTCAATGTGATGCCCTTCGGACTTTGTAATGCTCCTGCTACGTTTGAAAGACTAATGGAAATTGTGCTTCGTGGCCTTAACTGGAAGACTTGCTTGGTTTATCTGGACGATATCATGGTGATGGGAAAAACTTTTGAAGAACATCTGGACAACTTGCAAGAAGTATTTGCTAGAATAGGTGGTGCCCATCTTCGATTGAACGCCAAAAAGTGTTGGTTCTTCCAAAAGCAAGTCGAATTCCTTGGGCATGTGGTGACGGTCGACGGAATCCAGACGGACGACAAGAAGATCCAAGCAATTAGAGAATGGCCAGTACCAAAGGATAAACACGAACTCAGAAGCTTTCTAGGACTTGCCACCTACTACAGACGGTTTGTGGAAGGATTTGCCAACATCGCAGCTCCGCTACATCAACTTACTGAGGACAAAACACCCTACTGTTGGAATACCCAATGTGATCAGGCGTTCAGAAGATTAAAGGCATCACTTTGCTCCAGTCCCATCCTCAGTTATCCACAACCAAAAGGAAAGTTCATTTTAGACACAGATGCCAGTAATTCTGGTATTGGAGCTGTATTGTCTCAAGTCCAAAACGGAGAAGAACATGTCATAGAATACTGTGTAACGAGAAAAGAGCTACTGGCAATAGTAAAATCAGTCGATCACTTTCACAAGTACTTGTACGGACAGGAATTTTTGATAAGGACTGACCATGCGGCACTCAAGTGGCTCCTCGGAATGAAACAACCGGAAGGACAAGTAGCAAGATGGCTTGAAAAACTCCAGCAGTATAATTTCAACATCAAGCATCGACCCGGAAAGCTGCATAATAACGCAGATGCTCTATCAAGAAGACCTTGCGCCGAAGAATGCAAACATTGCCAGAAAGCGGAACAACGTGAAGGCGTTGTGTCCATCAGAATGGTTCAGCTGAAGACCAATGATGAATGGAGTACCGATGAGATTAGGAAGGATCAACTAGAAGACAGCGACATAGGCCCATTGTTGTTGAGAAAGGAACAAAGCGAGCCAAGACCAACATGGCAAGAAATCTCTAGCAAAGGCCTGACGTTCAAAGCACTTTGGGCTCAGGGGGACTCGCTTGTGGTTGAAGGAGGTTTGCTAAAAAGAGCTTGGGAGAGTGTCGATGGAAAAGAGATAAAGAAGCAGCTGGTAGTTTCCAGAGGAAGGGTCGACAACGTACTGGAGGAAATGCACAATGGAAAGATTCAGCTCATTTGGGAGTAAATAAGACTTTGGACAAAATCCCGCAACGGTTTTACTGGGTGAACTACTGCCAAGACGTGAAATCATGGTGTCGACAATGTTCCATTTGTGCAGCTAGCCACGGAACACAGACACGATCCCGGGGACCTATGAAGCAGTACAACGTAGGACTGCCATTCGAACGTTCGAGACCAGCAGAGGCAACAAGTATATTCTTGTTGCTATGAACTTGTTGATGGAATATGCTTGTCCAATCAAGATTGGGACCAGCATATTCCGCTCTTCTTGATGGCGTAAAGAACAGCAGTCCACAACTCAACGGGACAGTCACCATCCATAGTTCTGTTTGGTCAAGAACTTTGACTTCCAGGTGATGTTGTGTTCGGATCTCCAACAGGCCAAAGCACGAACATTGAGGACTACGATGACGAGTTGCAAGAAAGATTACTGAACATCCATGGTCTTGTCAGGGAAAGTTTGAATCTAGCTAGCGACAAGATGAAAGCTCGTTATGATCTTAGGGCCAATTCGAGAGGGTTCCCGAAGGACGATAAAGTTTGGTTGTTTAACCCTCAGAGGAAGAAAGGCAAATCACCGAAATTAACACCGGTTTGGGAGGGGCCTTTCAATGTGGTAAAAAGGTGATCCATCTGGATAGACTCAAGTATCAGGGACTAGATGAAGCGGATCGGGACGATCAGCTTTAAGAGGGGGGCAGTGCTGCGGTTTGGCGCCTACTATGCTCGATACTACTGAACGAGCACTCGATTCGGGATGGATCCGATGAACCGCAATATCTGGCCCGGCGCGTGTTATAGTAGGCCGCCGTTAGAAAGCGATACACCGGAAAGCGTTTTCGATGTTCGACGCAAATCGCGAAGCATTTCGCGGTGGTTCTAGAACGTGGTTTGTGCAATATAAAGGAGCGGTTTCGACGGTGGATTAGTAGTGGATTTGGGAACGCGGTGAAGTTTAAATAGTAGAATAATTGTGGAATTGAAGTAGTGTTTTTGGTAGCTGAATTGCTTGTACGGAGTGTTTTGAAGTGTAAATAAATTTATTTCTTGTTGAGTTAAATTGACTTTGTGTAAACCCACGGGAAAACCGTAACAATATGTTACATAAAAGAAACCAGTTAACGTTATATTACTTTTGGTTATTTCAAGTGAATATAAATAACATGTTAACCGAGTAACATAAAATTTATTTCATTACATTATATCAATGTAATATAAATTTGAAGTTCACTTATTAATATAGCAGTTATGTAATTGTTACATGATTAATATGTAAAATTGATAAATATCTTAGCGCATTTTAGGTTAGCGATAATGATCGAATCGTAAAAAGTTGGTACAGTTAACTGTCGTCTGTCAATACTGTCAGTAGTTTGTGGTTTTTGTAGTTATGTGTCATTTTCTTTAGTCAGTATTATAATATAAATGATAATAGTATAGACATCGGTCACTGATAAATTGATCTTAAACTGTGTATTCTATTTGAGGAACTAGAACTGAAGAACTAGTTCCTATAAAGGAATTGGATTTTCCATCTCTAGTTTACAATTACAAACTTCATCAGCTGGGCTGGGCTGCCTCTATTGGTATTCATTGCTGAGCTGAAGACAAGACGCTTTCAGAGTGAACGAAGAGTTGGTACTGAAAGAAATTAATCCTTCGACAGCGGCGCGGACTGCTACCTTCTGCCATCTATGAAACAAAGATGAAGGGTAAACGATAACTGAAGGTTGCATTCATCAGATTGTCAAGAAGATTATTTTGCTTCAGAAGTTATAAATAATGTTAAGTAATGTAATAAGCTAAAATTATGTATTGATGAGTGTTGTGCTAAATATGCTTATTGATTTTGTCGAACTTAATTTAGTTAGTATTATTACCAAATCCTGTCGAAATTCTTTGCTTTAATATTTCAAAAAATGTAATTTTTTATTACGTGTTTTCAATAATGCCTAGTTCATCTATTCAAAAAATAAAATAAAATGGAGTGTACTTGGACTGTGGTGCAATTTATGGAAGATGGCTCAGTTGATGCAGTCCCATCTTCGTGGATTATAGACAATGATGCCATTGGCCACCCTATCCATCACAAAAACTACGAAACGCATTGAAAAAGGCTGAAGATGTGAACACTTGTTGGCCTGCAAATACCGTAAAAATTTTTCGAAATTCAACTTTTGGTAAATAAATATTATTTTTGAAAATGGTGAGGTTTTGTTTTTTGTTTATCAATCCCAATCCTCTGACCGGTTTTGCCGTATTACGGCTCATCAGAGAGGCTATAGGACTTGATTACCAAAGAACAAAACCTTCATTCCAGTATAGTCAACTGGATGCCAGAAATGATAGTTGTTGTGCAACATCTGGTGACATCTGTACTCAACTCTATGAGTTAGAAAGTACAGATGGCGTTCCCAAATCTAGGAACAGCCCCATTGATGCCGCATCATACGGCCGGTATGCTGACCGACGGCAAGCCCTATAGCCTCTCTGATGAGCCGTAATACGGCGAAACCGGTCAGAGGATTGGGATTGATAAACAAAAAACAAAACCTCACCATTTTTAACCAATCAGATCGGTGTTTACCGAATGATGCGGCATCAATGGGGCTGTTCCTAGATTTGGGAACGCCATCTGTACTTTCTAACTCATAGAGTTGAGTACAGATATCACCAGACGTTGCACAACAACTATATATTATTATTGTTTTCTTAACTAAAATTTATACAGGGTGCTCACATTTTAAATGGTAACACTTTTTTGGATAACTATATAAAAGCCAGAATGGCTGAGGAAACGAGTGACTTAGCGTCGGATATCGAAAATCTAACTAGACGCAAACGAAAAAAAATAATATCAAGTTGTGGTAATGCCAGATGACCAATCTATTTTATGTGAATCACCTAAGTTACCTAACGCAAAGAAGGTCATATTCAATGAAGGTATTTATTGTTTATTTGTACTTTGCCATTTCTACTTTATTGTGTTTTGCTTTACTGTTATTGTTTTTTTTAGTTAGCAATACTTGTGAAGAACGTGGTAGTGTGCACCAATCTCCTTCAACCACTAGTAATAATATTGTGTAGTTAAAAGGTCTTACTATTATTAACTAATTTTCAAACATTATGTTTTACGTTTTACTACTCCAGTTACCCATCAAGTAACCATAAGAGAAAACAGTTCAGTTACTATTCAAGGCAATCAAACCCCTTCAAGGTGTCCAAACTGCTGCAGTGGTAGTGGGTACCAAATATGATTTTGAGTAAAATTTATACTGCTTCTAAAACTTGAACACATGTATAAATTTAAAAAAAAATCTTTTAGAAGGAAATTTAAAATCTGTATTACTACAACTACCTACAGGAATGGAGAGGATTACTTCTAGATACACTTAGTGAAGTTCGAGATCTAAAAGAGAAAGTAACAAAACAGAGAGTAGGAGAATGCAAACCAGAATGTAAGAGCTTTCTCGAGAAAAATGAATTTCCAATTAATTCGCAAGAAGAAGTAATCAGTAAGCTGCAGTAAAAATAAATAATATACTTGTAACACTCTAATTCATAGTTTGACAAATAAGTGCAAGCCACATTAACCGCAAGCAGTAAGCAGCAAGAAACGAATCATTTTCATTTCTTACCTTGCTCCTTACTGCTTCCATCATAGACTACTGGTCTTTACCCCCATTCATAGATTTTTGGAATATTATTTGACAAATACTTTCTTTTGCTTTTGCCCAAAAATGACAACCCACAAGATAATAAATAAAATTTTGATGGTTTATAAGACTTTGGGGTTACGTTATTTCCTTCTTACTAAAGTCAAACTATGAATTGACATGGCTGCTACTGCTTGCTGCTTACTTCTTGCGGAATTAGAACTACAAATCTAGCTTTAAAACAGTTAACTCACCTTAAAACTTGCTTTTTAATCCACTGTTGTACCTAATGTAGATAGTTTAATATATTGCACACAATTTTTCTTCTTCAACTTGACTTGATTGCAGTCCCTGGGAAATGTAGTCACTTTCTTCATAAAAATTGTGCTTTTTCATCCACATGGAAAAGTAGTGATGTATGCAGCATATACCAGTTGCAGATCTGTTAGTAGCCGAATTAGTTACTAGAACCACCCTTAAAAAATGTTAGTACAAAAATGTGTAGTAATGATGCATCAGCAATAGCATGGTTTATTACATAGGTTAGGTATGAAATTGTCATTGTAATCTTACCTGGGCCAGCAGCTGTTGTATCCATTATGTCAATAAAAAAATATACATTTACTTGATTTTAGTGTATAATCTTCACCAATTAAATTGTTAGATTTTGTCATAAAAATATAATTAATTTTAGCAGCATGCTAAAACAAATAAACAAAAGCAAAGTGACAAGTGGCAGGGATGTTCCTACTCAAAAATAATATGTACTGAAATGTGCGTGGCAATTGTACTGTTATTCCAATCAATTGTACTGATGCCGGCCAGAACCACACTTACATTTCTGACAGTTAAAGTTTACACTGGCCGTAAAGCCGGATTTATAAACTTGAAGTTCGATTTGGATTTGGCGTTCGATTTGGATTTGGCGTTGGCTTTGGCGCTGAAAGATAATTCCTATAAAACTGCATAGGCCAATTTATAGTCGCCGTCGGACCTGAAGTTGGCGCTGAACCGCCGCTGGGCTGCCGGCGAACATAAACCAACTTTATCTTTCTGAGGTTGGCGCTCCTAGCAACCGTAGCAGCCTGCATCGACCAATAGGAATTTGTTTCTGACAACACGTGATTATGTTTTTCGGCAAAATTTGGGGTTAGGTCGTTAGGTGATTGACTGATTGTTTATTTACATATTTACCAGTTTGTGAGTATTGGTTGAAAGCAGAGATGAGACGATGATGAGTGATTCAGAATCCCAAGGTACTTGTTTATGTCTTTTTACTAGTTTACACTGATAAAAACGCTTTGTTTTCAGCTCAGTTTCCTGTTTTGTTGGAAGAAACCGAAACTAACATACAGGGGTGGGCCTATAAGTCACCTGGCAGCCTTGAAAACAGACAAATCTTGTGGAGTGATGAAGCACAATTCAAGGTTGATGGCAGGGTAAATAGGCATAACGCCGATGCTCATCCTCATGAGATCCTCGAAAAGGAAGTGAATTCTCCTGGAGTTATGGTTTGGGCCGGAATGAATTATCGAGGGATAGTTGGCCCCTATTTCTTCGACGTGTCCGTTAATTCGGAAACTTACTTGGAGCTTTTACAAGAATTACGCGTCACCTTGGATGAGGACGACAGATTCGAAGGACGGAACATAATTTTGCAGCAGGATGGCGCCCCGCCGCATTTCAGCTTGGAGGTTCGCGCTTTCCTCAACGAGCACTTCCCAGGATGGATTGGTAGAGGTGGTTGCATTGGTTGGCCCCCAAGGTCTCCGGACCTCACAGCGATGGACCTTTCAATTTGGGGCCTAATGAAGAACCGGGTTTATACGCATCCGATAGCAAATGTCGAAGATCTCAAACATTGGATAACAGTCGAGTTCGATATCATCAATGAAGACCTCGCGATGCTCGCCCGTATTGTTAATTCGATCGAAAAACGTTATTGGAAGTGTATCGAGATGAACGGTGACCATTTTCAACACCTATTATAAATATTTTTGTGTTATAATGAAATAAAACGAACGTTTCTTAAACTTGTGTTTCCGTTTTATAAAATTTCTTGAATTTTTGCAAATTTGCCAGGTGACTTATGCCCACCCCTGTAGATGTAGGTCTCCTTTGGAGACAATCCAAAGATACGAATTTATATATAATATGGGGCACCCTGAATATAAAAATGCAAAAAAAAAGAATTTAGCATGGGAAGCTCTTATAGTAAATCATTCTGGTAATATTATTTTTAATAGAACAGTTTGATACAAATAGGGAAAAAATCCTTTCATTTTTTAGTTGCAGAGTGTCAAAGGACTTGGAAATGGTTGAGAGACAGGTTCACTAAGGAGAGAAACAAGATGAGGTCGGGATCTGAAGCACATGAGTCTTGGGTGCATTTCAATGCTATGTTATTTTACTCAAAATTCTCCAAACCTAGAAAGTATTTACTGATAATTTTATCAATAATTTATATTATTAACACTAAATTTTTGCTATCGTATTTAGAACATATACAAACACGAAACCACCACTTAAAGCTCTTTCAGTTGAAAAACAGCCAAGTATACCCTCTTGTTCTCACTCAGTCTGGTCAGCGGAAGAGACCATCTTTTCACCAGTGTCAACTCGCCACTCGGTAGATGATGACTCTAGAGGCACGCCCTCCCCACCAATTGAAAAATCAATAATCAGCCCCACACCCACTCTTAATAAAGGTTAGTCTGATAATAACATAGTGATAATGAAGTTAAAATTATAATCTGACATATGTAATAGGACTAGGTGTGTCAAAGAAGCAGAGAAGGATGACTCCAAATTCTTCCAATGAGCCAGAGGGCATTTTAGATCTTGTTAAAAACATTTCATCAAATTTACAGAGTGTGACTGCTGCTCGAGTCTCAAATTCAAATAGAGCATTTGCAGAATACATATATATATGCGACTGGATGAAATGAATCCAGAAGTTGCAACCACAAAACGATTGGAAATATTTCATGTTTTAGAATCATAAAACCTAATATTAAATATAAACATTTAAATAACTAATTATTATATACTAACCTACTAAAGTTAAACGCGGACTAATTAATATTGTCGGTAAAGTTAACAAATGGTGGTATGTTCTATATGTTTGTTGAGACAAGTTACTCATTTTTTTCTTTGTTTATTGGGTCTTCTGTCTCACACAAAAAAGGTTTGTTGGGAAAATGGAATTTCGCACTATTTTCAACTAAGTTGAAAATAACATTAACCTAGTCGTCCCAACACAAGACCACTGACTTAGACTCGGTCTTGTTACCTAAAAACGCTGACGTTTCGGTGGAAAATCTACCACCGTCTTCAGAGAATCTAAAAAAGAAAGAACAAAACGGCAACACGTTTCTGTGTTCTGCCGTTGTGTTCCATTTTCCCAACAAACCTTTTTTGTGTGAGACAGAAGACCCAATAAACAAAGAATTAACAAATGGTTATTTGGTACTCTAGATTCTGATGACGAAGATAGATTTAATAACTATTTTAATACAATCTTACAAAACGAACAAAAAGCACAAGATGACTTAAAAAGTGAACATACTGTCTTAACATCAGTAGTAGAAACTTATAATGTACAATTGAAAAAGCTGACTAAAAACCAAGACCTATTACTAGATAAAATCAATCAATTAATACACATGGAATACAATATAGGTAACGCATTGTATATGTCACTAATTTTGGATAATATTATATTTCAACTAAATACCGTAAATCAACTTGTCAGTAATATTGAAACCGCAATTTCGTTTGCTCATGTAAACACTATGCATAACTCAATATTAAATCCATCTCAATTGAGGAAATTGATTAGTGATCTCCACAGTCTCTATAAGTCAGATAATCTTCCAAAATTTAGCGAATTAATTAACTACTATAAGTACTTATCAGTGCAAG
This sequence comes from Ips nitidus, assembly GCA_018691245.2. NCBI lineage: Eukaryota > Metazoa > Arthropoda > Insecta > Coleoptera > Curculionidae > Ips > Ips nitidus. Next base: position 3,932,731 of record CM042803.1, on the reverse strand, counting down.
TAATGATCAAAGAAAACATAATATTATTTTCTATACACACACCAATTACTGGACCAAATCAATTTCCGTTGCCGATCCTTATATCCTACTTACGAAAGAAGAATATTGGACAGCACAAGAAGAATGCCCGCAACTGGAAAATGTGTTCATTTGCCAACAAGAAGCTTTATCAAAAGAAGCTAGCTGTGTATTTAAGCTGATCACCACTAAAGTGAATGAGTGCCCTTTAGTAGACATTTATTTTAAAAGAACAACCGTACATCGCCTGAATGGAAAGGAAATCCTGGTGATTCCAGTAAATGAAACTATCATCAAAAGTACTTGTAAAAAAGGATTGTACAGTTTACGAAATCCCAGTATAATCACTATTCCCGAATGTGCGATTAAAATTGGACACCGTGTATATGAAAAAGAAACCAGTTCAGATCTTCAATTCATAGTGGACCTGCCTGACTTTTCGTACACCGAACAAAGTACTGCCATCCCTAAACTCCAACTCGACGAGGTAAACATTGAAGAACTCAATAAAGCCCGGAAGATCCTGGACTCAGTTAAATTTCATTTCTTGAATGAACCAACTCAGTTTTCACCCACATATTGGACTCTTTTTGCACTCATTTTAGGCATACTGATCTTGGCAGCCCTTATCTACCTGTGGAGGACTGTTCGCCAAAGAAGAAAGTCTAGACGAACCCCTTCATCTAAAGACATTGATCTGAACTTAGGTGATCGAAAAAACAAGGAACCTTTGTTTTCCGAACTTACGGAGGGAGGAGTTATGTAGCCTATAATTCCGATAATGCTGACTATTAGATTAGACTTTGCAGAATCTTATTTTATTGTTTATATAAAAATCACGCTTTCTAGATTCAAGCTAGGGCCCGTAGTCAGTCTGTAAATCACTTTGCAATTGATCTTCGTTTAAAACAGTCATATTGTGAGTCATATATTGTTGTAATCTTTTCTGTAATAAAGTTTTTTTAAAAGACTTATCGCGTGGAAGATTACTTAATTCCTGTCACCGTGAAAACCAGAACTGGGTTTTTTGATCAAGGTTTTTTTCCCCTGTGTAGAATAAAAAAACCAACCACCTTATGTATACCTGGGTTCAGCTGTCCCCCCTTGTAGAATGACAGCCAGCAGACTGTGACTCTAATTAAGCCTCCGAAGATGGGCGTCTAAATACATTCGAAACATGTCAGGCAGATAACAACTTAATAAATGAAGACCCGGCGGGAAGAACCATACATGTCCATTTTTCGATTACAATAATCAAAATCAGTATCTCGCAGGACTTATAACGGTTTTGCCAGTGGTACGTCGACGTCCCCGTACACAAAATATAGAAATGTTACACAATGCTTCTTATGCGTATCGAGTTCGTTATCTTCAAGATGGGTATCTTAAAGATGTGCAAGTGTGTCTAAATGCCTTTGCTGCATTCCACGGGATTTCCAAAAATTGGGTTCAAAACATAAGAGAAACCTTGGTATTTCAAGGTAAAGCACCAGTGGACCGTTGAGGCAAACATAGAAACAGAAAGCATGTCATATCGGAAGAAACCATCACAAAAGCATGTGAGTTTATTGCTTCCCTGAAAGGAAGAAAGTCCCATTACTCATTGAAAAAAAGTAAGAAATTATACTTGCCCGAAGAACTCAATATTACGTTACAAATTATTCAATATGTATACAGCAAAGAATCGAGACAATCCGGTTTCATATGATAAATTTAGGGATATATTTAACACAAAGTTTAACATTGGATTCGGGTACCCAAAGAAGGACACTTGCAGTCTTTGTGACACGTTCAAAGCTGAAATCGATATTCTTGAACAAAAATCGGAAAAGCTCGCTCAAGGAGAAGAAAAAACAAAAGTCATTCACGACCTTAAAAATAAAATGACAGAGAAAGAGTCCATTTAAGAAAGAGCGAAAAATTTTATTGTTTGAAGAAGAAATACAGAAAAGTTGCATCGAAAGAAGAAAGCGAGTGATAGACTTTGGACTTTCAAAAAAATCTCTCTACACCGAATATAACAACCAATGATGTATACTACAAACGTCAATTGACTTTTATCAGTTTTAATATTCATGTACTTTTAAATTCCCAGTCTATTTTTTACACTTATGATGGCGGTTGCAAAAAAAGGCGCTGACGAGGTTGTCTCAATGATGTACCATTTTCTTAGCCAATATTTTGTGATTCATGTTCCGGGCAAAATAAAAACTTTACAGTTATGCGTTTTGTCCACCATCCCGTACATAATAAGCAGCGTTTTGAGAGTGTGAAAATGATTTTTCCAATTCGAGGACATTCGTATTTAGAGTGCAATCGGGATATGAGCCTGGTGAATCAAAAGGCCTATACTGAAGTACCAAATGACTGGAGAGATGTCATTCGTAATTCAAGACAAAAACCTACACCATTCATGGTTCTTGATTGTGAAAAGGAAGTAGAATTTTTAAATTGGTCAGACTATTTTATTGACAAGTACCCAAAGAAAAACCCAATTTCTACAAGGCCAATAAGGGTTTTGGAAGTTAGAAAAGAAAATCCTAGTCTAATATTCCATAAAAATGCATTTCATGGGCCGTAGCATAGTGATGTTTTTATTGTGAAGAAAAAACAAGCCAGGAAGGGTATAAATTCTAAGCAAGGGTCTAAAACTATTGTCCAACAGCAAGATTATCAAAAGTTAAGCCGAAGAAACGGTACGAGGAAAAACTTAAATAAAAACTGAAAAGATTAAAGATTTACAACATTTGAAAAAGTAAGCAAAATTTCATCTTCTATAAAATAAAAACATAACTGATGATTGTTTTTAATTGTTTATAGGTTCCTCACAACTCCAGAATCCAAAGAATTTTATGAAAACCTGCTTGTGATCGAAGATCAAGTTACCAATTATGACAGCGATGCAGAAGAATTTGCAGAATTGGTGGAAGAAATGGGGAAATAACTATCTTCTTCTGTATAAAAAAAGCTTAGAGACTAATTTTTGGCAGCCTGCCAAAGCCTGCCCTTAGCACACACGTGCATAATCTTGAAACCCTGTTCAGCATTGAAATTAGAATTCTTATAGGTGGTATTTGGTGGTATTTAGGTTAGAGTTGTTGGTGAACTTCAAGTACTCCCGAGTGTGCTCGTGAATACGAGTGGAGAACCTCCTGCCCGTCTGACCAACATAGAGAGCATTACATCCGGGAGTGCAACAGGACAGTTGGTAAACGCCTAATTTGTGCAGTCAGGGAGTAGAATCTTTGGAGTTAAAAAAAAAATGTTTGGAGGTATGGGAAACTTTGAAGCAAATATTTATGTTATTTGACCTGAAAATGTTTTTCATTTGAAGTGAAAGAGGGCCTAAAAAGGGAATGGAAAAGAATTTTGGATTTTCAGACGTGTCTTGGTGTATTAATTTCTTATTAACAAATTTTTTTAAATGGTTAAAATAAATTTTATTGACTAGTGTATTGGGAAATGTATTGTTGGTTGCAACTGTTTTGATCCAAGAAAGTTTTAAGTTAAAGTTTGTTTCAGACATTGGTATGTTAAATAGGCGGTTAAAGAAACAGTTTAGGGACGCAACCTTCTGATTGAGAGGATGATTGGATTGGAAGGGGATAATGCAGTCAGTACTGGTGGGTTTGTGATAAATGGAAAACTCAATGTGATTATAAGACCTGTAAAGCAAAATATCAAGGAAAAGTAGTTTATGGGATGACTCTAATTCCATGGTGAATGAGATTGATTGGTGTAAATTATTAAGAAATATGAATAGTTGTTGAAGGTCATTAGGGGACCCGTCAAAAATACAAAAATGTCATCCACATATCTTTTGAAAAATACTATTTTATTGAAGGAGCGGTAGGATTCTAGGGAATGTTCAATGTTGGACATAAAAATTTCTGCTAGTAGAGGGGAAAGACATGAACCCATAGCCAGGCCCCCGGACTGTAAATAGAAGGTGTGGTTGAACTGAAAAGAGTTTTGATCCAGTACCAGAGCCACTAGGGTTAGTAAGTCTTCCACCTGGAAAGGGTCCAGACCTTCGGAGGCAGACAACAGATCTCGGACAAAGTTTAAACGATCGAGTGGTGGGATGCTAGGAAAGAGGTTGAAAACATCAAATGATACCGTGATTGCTGTGTCAGGAATGGTTATGAGTTGGGAACCTGTTACGCCAATACACACGATTCTCGAATGTTCCTGTATGCACAGAATGTTCCCGCTATACGTCCAGTAAACGTTTATTGTATGGCGAACATTCCATCCGATGCGCCAATCCAAGTATAAAGATACCGAGACATGTCCAAAAGTAGCTGTTTTCTGGATTTGCATTTTACATGGGGTTAAATGGGTAACTTCCTTATTTTAAGGCCTAGAGGGTTGAGACTTCGTATTAGGGGGGTATGTTTCGGACATCCCTAGGAAGCGGTTGCCACGTTGTGCACTTTTTTCCTAAACTTAGGGAAATTCTATATAGTGACCCCCTCGTTTTTCCCTAAATTTCAGGAAATTTTAATCTGGCTATGAGGCCTTTGTAACAGTATCATTGCATGGTCGGTTATTGGCTGTTGGAGGTTTTAATAACCGTCATGACAGTTTAAATTCGGTCTAAGAGTTTGATGTTAAAACCAATAAATGGACATTAGTCACATGTATGCTTTCCCAAAAAGGTGGATTTGGAGGAGCAGTGTTGGATTTGGTCAATTTAGAGCACCTCGTGGGACAAACTAATACCTAGTTAATGAGAACAATGTGATATGTACACGGTGATCATTTATAATGTCCCCCCTCTCAACTTTTTTATTTTTCACATTAGAAAAAAATTATGAATAGAAAAGTTGTACGAGATGATGCAAGCTATTTGCAGAATATATTGTTATTTATACAGGACGTTTCAGAAATGCGTGACAAGTCAAAGTTATATTTTTTCAAATGGAACACCCTATATATTTTCAATTATCAAACAAGTCTGAAATTTTTTTTTATAGTATGTCCTATACCTAAATGTAATGGTTTTCGAAATATTCGCATTTCCACTAAGCTGCTAGATTCTAGAAAATATTTGATAGATTCCAGTTCTAGGTGGCGGTGAATTACGCGGTCACGAAAAAACGAAAACTTTGTTTATTACTGACAGTAGTACGTTGCGGGAATATAACATTATTTTTATTAAAATGCCTTATTCCAAAAACGAAAAACAATTTATTCTGCAAATATTTATTAAAACAAATAATAAAGTTAAAATTGCTCAAAGGGTACTCCATAGAATTAACCCCCGGATGCATATTCCAGATAAGAAAACATTTTATAGGATCTATGAAAAGTTTCAACGAACATCCAGCCTATTGAGACGAAAAAGAACAATGGAAAGAGATGAAAATATGGATTTGAATATTCTGCTAAAAGTTGAAGAAAATCTAAACATTTCTCTGAGAAAAATATCGAAGAGTTTGGAAGAAGAGCATGGCGATAAAAAAAATACCTCTTATGGGAGGATACAAAACACTCTCAAGAAATCAGGATATAAAGCATTCAAAATAAGGCCCACAACAAAATTAACGCCGAGACAAAGGGAAAAAAGAGTTGAATTTTGCCATAACATGTTGGAAAAAAATAACTTGAATAACAAGTATTTGAAAAATGTATTCTGGACCGACGAGTCATCATTTGCGACCAGCGGTATGATTAACAGGAAAAACACCAGACAGTGGGCCACAGTAAATCCCCACTGCTACAGGGAATTTCAATTTCAAGGTCGCCAAACTGTCAATGTTTGGTGTGCTATCCTGTATAACAAAATAATAGGTCTTTCTTTACCGTTACTTTGAACGGAGATGTTTATTTGAATTTTCTCCATCAAGAACTAGAGGACTTTTTTGATGAGCTTCCGTTGGAACAAGAGAGAAACATTGTTTTCCAACAAGATGGCGCTCCACCTCACAGTGTCGTAGCTGTTAGAAACCATCTAAGTCAACGGTTCAATGAATGAATTGGGAGGGATGCACCGATAAAATGGCCTCCTAACAGCTCTGACTTCGATTGATGCATTTTTATGGGGAACGCTAAAAGATCGAGTGAATGCACATAGCATTGAAAATACTGAACATTTGAAAGAACTTATTAGAATGGAAATTCAAATTCTGAATGAAGATTATAACCAATCGCTCACTCCGCGTTAGAAAGGTTACGAAGAACGTATATCAAATGTATTGAAGAAAACGGGGGCCCACTTGAGCAATTTGATTTGTGAAAACTACATGCTTTATTATATATTATTATATCTATAGTTGTTTCAGATATTGAATTTCACTCCACAATAAAATCATTGACATTTTCTTTATAAAATTTATTTTTTTTAGGACATATTATAAAAAAAATTTTCAGAATTGTTTGATAATTCTAAAAAATTTAAAATATAACTTTGACTTGTGACGCCTTTCTGAAACGTGCTGTATAAATAACAATATATTCTGCAAATAGCTGGCATCATCTCGTACAACTTTTCTATTCATCATTTTTTTCTAATGTAAAAAATAAAAAAGTTGAGAGGGGGGGGACATTATAAATGATCACCGTGTACACGGCGTTAATTATTTTAACAGATTATTAGGCTAGTTGCTATATTACAAAACCAAAGCTTTAATTTTGCAAAAGAAAAACGAAGCAGTGTGTTCCGTGATATCGTACTCTACTTAATAACCCAGCACCCCCTCTTCCACCATCCCTCCTTCAACAGCGTGTTGGCCGGTGTTCGCACTTTTTCTGGGGTTTACCACCTTATTTGAGCCCTTAGCTACCCTCATCTTGCTCATTGCGTTGTCCACTTGCCACCTGTTTGCTAGTTTGGTGCATTGTTTGTCTAATTTTAACTTTACATCTTGTTGTATGAATGGTTGCGGCTTTAACCTTTTTATTGTTAATGTTTGATTGATTTGTGGGTTGCAGAACTATCTACCTGTCGTCACTTAGGTTATTGATTTTATTGTAATCCCCTCTTAAACGCTCCCCCTGCCTTCGAATTAACGGCTTATTATTGCGGTTTTTTCAAAAAAATTTAGCATCTTCATTTTGTTTCCTGTTTGATCGCCTCTGCCGTGGATGGTGAATTAAATCTAAAGTTATCTTTTCTCTCCCCATAGGGTCTAACCCAGCCCTTAAAAATGGGTCTAATTTAAGGTTTTAGTTTTGTGATTAAATATGTAGTGTCAGTTTTTTTTCCATAATCAGGTAATTATTCAATTTTAAACCTTTTTTATTCATACTACATGTGTTAAATTTTATAGCTTTATTCCCCCCTTTAAACAACTTTTTAAATTCACAAAGTCTTTATATGGGTCTCACTGTCTCTCCCTTTCTAAAAAGTAGGTAGTAGTAAGTTCTCGTTTCTTAAACATCTGTTACACATAAGTAGAGTAAGTTATTCTTGTAGCACCTGAAGATGGCCATTTATATGTCCGAAACTAGTAGAGCAGGCCTTACCCTTTAAAGGTCGAAATAAAGTATTGTGGAGACGACTGCGTGTCATTCCTTTCCTTTTGAACTTAATAAATTACCCTTCTTAACACACAGTATAAATTCTTGTTTAAAGAAATCGTACTTTTCAAAAAATTGGAAACACGCTAAAGTTATTCCTCTGCCAAAGAAAAATAATCCAACAGAAATGAGTGACTTGAGGTCGATACCAGTATTTTCAAAAATTCTTGAAAAAGCGATGTATTACCAAATAGCTGAGTTTGTGACAACTTGTGGTGTAATACCCCCTAAGCAATCTGATTTTCGTAAAAGTTACTCGTGTACTACCGCGTTATCTGATATAGTGGACGACATTGTTGATGCTCAGGATAAAAATTTAGCTACTGCTCGATTATACTAGAGCATTCGACATGATAGATCATAAAACTATGATTGCAATTTTAAAGTTTATAGGGTTTTTTTAGAAAGAGCATTGTCTCTTCTCGCATCTTTCCTTGTTGATAGACATCAAACAGTTCAAATAGGTGATAAGGTCTCTGAAAACTTACACAGTTTTGAGTAGAGTGCCGCAGGGGAGCATCTTGGGACCTCTTTTGTACAGCATTTATACTTTTAATTTTACAAATACCCTTTCTTTCTGTAAATATCATATGTATGCTGATGATCAAATATAAAGGGTAATTCAAATTCGACCCTCACCATTGGGATCCCAGAAACCATAAGAGATACGAGAAAGTTTAAATTAAGGCAAAGTTGCGCAATTTAAATCTTAACCAATTGCCGTTTTAAAAATTTCAATTTTCCGAGTGCTTCCGAAGATATCCGAAAAAAACTGAAAATTTGATTTTTCGTTTTTATTTATTTCTAACCTTAATTGAAGAGATATCCCAAAACTTAAAGCATCTTTTCATTGCCACTTTTCACCAGGTATTCGATGATGGATTGAAAATGATGAAAAAAAATGATGATGAAAAATGTATCTAGAAAAGAAACCGCCGCACAAAATGTAATTATTATTTAAGCAATGCTGAACTATTTAGGTTAATCAGAAGAACAGATTTGTTAGCATTATCTTTAACTTAAACCGCTCATTTATGTTTACAAGAGAAAGATCATCATTTTAGGAAGTTTATTTTAAATAATTTAATATTGGATTTTGAAAAACACCAAATGGAGCCATGTTTTGGTTAAGTTTTTATTAAATAAAGTTATGTTGGGCGGTTGGCTTAATGATTACAGTTGGCTTGCTCTCATATTATTAACTTAATATCAAATTTGTGATGAAGCTTAAAATAATATTTCCTCGTTTTTCCTCATTATGACTAAGTATGTTCAAGCTAATTGCGTGTGACAAGTACTACCAAGTAATCTTCATAAAACGTCTCATTAACTCAAAGCCAACTAAGGTAAAATTCGTTTTTATTGAATTATTTTGTTATTTATGAAGCAAATCATAAGTTATTATACATCACTAAAATCAGAATAAAGCGTACTATTTGGTGGGCTAAAAATCCAATATGGCACCCATAAGAAAAAAGAAAGTTGATGATGACTGCCAACAAACGAAGCGTCGTGTGGCAAATTTGAATCCATCACCGCGTAGCTGGGAAAAAGTGGCAATGTAAAGTTGCTTTTAGTTTTGGGATATCAGCGTAAAAGGTCAAAATTAATATTTTTATTTAATTATTTACAAACACGTTCTAAGTTTGTATACATAAAAAAACGCGGGTTTTTGAAGTTCTAATATACATTCTGGCTCGTTTTAGAAAACACACGTGATAAAAGGTTGATTCTTCGATATAAATCGGAGCTGGGCAGACACAAAATAGTTATTTGTATACCTAGGCCGTGAAATGGTATTTTTCGGCCGAAAGAAAGTTTGGCGTCCGAGGCCGTCTTACGAGGGGTTTCTTAAGAGGGGTTATTCTTACCCCCAGAATAGAAGGGGTACTAGTGCCGTAATCACGGACGTCTTCATGGAAATACGGGGAGGGTGAGTCTAGTTCAGCCCTTCAGCTACACCGTAAAATAAATTTATTAATTGTTTGAGTTAAATTGACTTGTGTAAACCCACGGAAAAATCGTAACAATTGGTGTCAGAAGTGCGATCAAACTTTAGTGCGACGTGAATTGGAACTAAACTTCGGGTTAGAGACTTGTGTTCAGAACCGGACTAGAGATTTTCGGAACAGTGGTGTGTTAAATTTATTTTATGCCAATAACAAGACGTCAAAGTGCAAACATGGAAGCCCAACTTGCAGCTATTATGGCAATGCTTGAAAAACAAGAAGAAATTCTCTGCCTATCGCCCAACAAAGCAACTATGAAGCATTAGTAGCTGCTTTAGAACGACGTTATGGGGATCAGCATAGGAAAGGAGTGTACCAAACACAATTAAAGGCAAGACAGCAGAAAACTGGCGAAAATTTACAAGAGTTTGAGGCCGAAATTCGTCGCCTTGTGCATCTGGCTTACCCAGCCGTCGCGGATGAAATCCAAGAAGAGTTTGTGGCACAGTATTTTGTAGAAGGGATTCGAGATCCGGAGGTAAAGAAAATGCTGAAGATGTTCAAAGGAAGCAACAGCAGCGAATTACTGGTACGAGCGCTGGAAGTTGAAGCTGCGTGACAAATTATTGCGGTATTCGAGCCTGTAGTCAAAGCAACCAATTGCGATGGGTTACCAGAACTGGAGGAGCAGTTGGAAGAAAACAAACTCTTAAATGAACTTGAAAAGACCTGGAAACATCTGTCAACACCACAACTGAAGAAGGCTCGGAAACTGATTTTGGACCATGCTAGCATATTTGGAATACCGAACAATATGGGAAAAACTACCATTGTAAAACACCGAATTAACACGGCAATGCACAACCGATTCGACAACCACCTAGGAGACTACCAATAGCCAAACAACAGGAAGGGCGGAATTAGTGGGCAGGATGCTTAACGACGGAGTTATAGAAGAATCCTGCAGCCCTTGGTCATCACCTGTTGTTTCTGGTCACTAAGAAAGATAGATCAAGCAGATTTTGTGTAGATTACCGAAAACTGAATGACGTGACCAAAAGGACAGCTATCCACTTCCCCGTATCGACGACACACTGACGACTTTGGCAGGATCCTGTTAGTTTTCCACTTTAGATTTGAAGAGTGGGTACTGGCAAGTTGGCATTGAGGAGCAAGATAAGGAGAAGACTGCTTTTTTCTGCTGGAAATGGGCTGTACCAATTCAAGGTTGATGCCCTTCGGACTTTGTAATGCTCCTGCTACGTTTGAAAGACTAATGGAAATTGTGCTTCGTGGCCTTAACTGGAAGACTTGCTTGGTTTAATCTGGACGATATCATGGTGATGGGGAAAATTTTGAAGAACATCTGAACAACTTGCAAGAAGTGTTTGCTAGAATAGGTGGTGCTCATCTTCGATTGAACGCCAAAAAGTGTTGGTTCTTCCAAAAGCAAGTCGAATTTCTGGGCATGTGGTGTCGGTCGACGGAATCCAGACGGACGACAAGAAGATCCAAGCAATTAGAGAATGGCCAGTACCGAAGGATAAACACGAACTGAGAAGCTTTCTAGGACTTGCCACCTACTACAGACGGTTTGTGGAGGATTTGCCAACATCGCAGCTCCGCTACATCAACTTACTGAGGACAAAACACCCTACTGTTGGAATACCCAATGTGATCAGGCGTTCAGAAGGTTAAAAGCATCACTTTGCTCCAGTCCCATCCTCAGTTATCCACAACCAAAAGGAAAGTTCATTTTAGACACAGATGCCAGTAATTCTGGTATTGGAGCTGTATTGTCTCAAATCCAAAACGGAGAAGAACATGTCATAGAATACTTCAGTAGGAAACTTACCAAAGCAGAACGGAACTACTGTGTTACGAGAAAAGAGCTACTGGCAATAGTAAAATCTCGTCGATCACTTTCACAAGTACTTGTACGGACAGGAATTTTTGATAAGGACTGACCATGCGGCACTCAAGTGGCTCCTCGGAATGAAACAACCGGAAGGGCAAGTAGCAAGATGGCTTGAAAAACTCCCCNAGTNCTATCNANTCCCNGAGNNCCATTNCAGNNTTTGTAAGCTTNTTATGGTGCTCCGANACAGNTCNNGNGCNCACCCTNTCACTANCCGCCCTCGANATAGGNTACTGCGCCNNCNNGCCTGTCACCGAATGGTGNCNAGCTTTGGTCNTCCTATAGAGNACNCNNCAANNGCACCTAGTAANCTTACGTTATTTTANNCNCGTTGAACNGGTGAATCCCNCNGGGGNCACAGTTANCCTAGCGAGNTCTGCNTCCNAAGCACAAGGTNNANNNAATAGACTNGCCCTCCAGATTCATNTGNANGTNCTGTANNGATGTGCANTNCNNCATTTCCGCTCNCTAATTANTATTACCANAGTTNNATNTNCTAGNGAACTCATGAACTGGNANAATGCATNTGTGCTAGCTTAGTNGGTAGTGNNCCCACTATATTNCNCGGCNANNNTGTGGANNAAGGNTTCCAGTTNTANCCNGACGGNGTTCGANNCGATAAACTTAAAAAATAATTAAAACTATTTGATATATATATTTTTTTAATTTTGAACTTTTTGGTTTTGACCCTTTTGACCATGAAAGTTTCCAAAACAAATTTGACCAGGGCAGTTTTAACCGGGTTAAAACCAATGGTTTAAAGCACACTGTCCAAAACTTGCCAACCCTGAAACTGGGCAAAATACTTTTCAAGTTATGTTAAATTAGATAGCATAGATGTGTTTATGACTTTGGACATATTCTAACCTACCAAAAAACAAAGTGTTAGTGTACAATGATGATTATTGTGTTAAAGGTAAAATGAAAACTGTATTGCTTTTTATTTTTGTTAATGTTACTATCATTAAGCTGGATTCATAGTTCTAGTTCCGCAAGAAGAAGTAATCAGTAAGCTGCAGTAAAAATAAATAATACAGGGTGGTCCAGTTTTAAATGTCAATAATTCACCAATCCATAGCCAATTAAAAAATAAGTTGACATGCATTATGTCATTTTTCTGAAAAATGCATTCTAAGGAAAACACAGTCCTTCAAGTTTCTGTTTAAAAAATCGTTTTTTTGTCATAACTGTCAAACCGTTGGAACCATTTTGATCAAATTTGGAACACGCATTATGAAATTAATACTCATTATGAATGAGGTTTGCCAAAATTCTCCAGTAGCCTAGATACAGGAAGATGGTTTTAATGTTTTTGCCTTATCTTCTACGTCTCTAGATATTTTTCAAAAATTACGTTTTTTTTTAATTCATTGTTCACGATGAAAAAGAAATTATCTCTTATAAAATTCTGATTTGAAACTTCCTTTACCAGATAACTCAGTTAATACGTTTAAAGACCCAAAACTAACCCAATCCAACTTGAAACCTGTCTTAGAAACAGAAAATTCACTTAAGAAGCTTAAAAAATTTAATTGTAGCTAGTTTTCATAGTTTCCAGACAAACTGAAAGACTTTAGTTTTGAAAATTGACTGAGAAAAGATAAAAATTAATTTCAGAAGCTTAAAAATTGTGTTTGTAACCAGTTTTCATGCAAATTGAGAGACTTTAATATTGAAAATTGATTTGTACTTGTAGACATAAAAAACTACTTTTTCTAGAATTTTTTACTACAAATTCATACATTTAAACCTTAAAAATTGACTTCAACACCAAAAAGTGACTATGAACTAATGAAAAGTAACATCAGAAGCTTAAAATTTGCATTTGAAGTAAGTTTTCACAATTTTAAGACAAATTTCAATATTTTAGTTTTGAAAATAGTCTTAGATAGAGGACATTGACATTAGATTCATAAAAATTGTCTTAAAAACTAGCTTTTCTTGCTTTTAACTTTGCTTTTAATTTTCTCAGAATTCTGGACTATTTTTAGTGTTTCAAAACTGCTTTCAGCTTGGAAAATCGAGTTTCAAGACTATCTTTACCAAGTTATTGACACAGCAAACTTAAAAACAATTTTCACATTCTTCATAGACTTAAATTGCATTCCAAGCTTTGTCACTATTAAATCGACTTCTAGACACCTCAGTGCTAAAAATTCGGGTATTTCTTAATAAACTAGACTGTTTTTAGTGTTTTAAGGCGGTTTTCAGTGTCTCAAATCAAGTTTCAAGACTATCTTTACAAAGTTTTTGACTTATCAGGTCTAAAAGCCAATTTGTACACTGTCCACAGTCTTGAAAATGTTATTTCAAGCTTCTTCAGTATTAAATTGACTTCTACACTCATAGATGCAATAAATTGTAGCATCTCTAAGAAATTCAGACTGTTTTTAGTGCTTTTTAAGACTGAAAAATCGAGTTTAAGACTATTTCCAAAAGTCAAGTTTCTTCAGTAACAACTACAATAATAGTCTTGACAACTAATTTTTAGAAATAAAATAGTCCGAAAATTGAATTTACTTCTAGACTTGTTGTCCAGTCCAGAAAATTGAGTTGTACACCAATTAAAGTCTTGAAAATATACTTTTGGACTCTCTCTAGTCCTAGTAAAGTCAGTTCTAGCATTAAAGTCAACTTTTATACTATTTTTAGTAGTAAAAAATGAGTTTCATGCACAATACAATCTTTGTCTTGATATCCGGACTTTTTTTAGTTCTTGAATGCCAGTTTCAGACACTCAACCAGGATGGCAGTCTGAGAAAGCGAATCATAAGACCATTCCTAGTAGTAGAAAAGTTTTTAGACAATTCAGTACAAATTTGGACTTTCACAAGTCTTGGATGTTCAGTTTTTAAACTATAAAACGATTTTTTAAATTGAAATTTGGAGGACTGTACTTTCCTTAGGAAACGTTTTTCAGAAAAATTACATAATGCAAGTCAACTTATTTTTTGATTGGCTATGAAATGGTGAATTATTGACACTTAAAACTGGACCACCCTGTATATTCCAATTATTGAAAACGCTCGTAGAAAAAATTATGTACTGATGTGTCGTTGTCGTACCAACTTCAGCCAGAGGGCGGGAAAGTATCACTTTTCGCACTTGTTAAGAAAATAACGATTTTACTTCGCTAAGAAAATGCGGGTCCGGGTGTTAACAAAATTTCAAATTTAGCTATGTAAACTTTAGATATAATACTCGAATCGTAATATGTGTATATTATGAGTGTGTATATCCCATGTGAGTATATCCTTTTTGTTCGAAGCTTTTATACAATGTGTTAAATAGATATTGGATTTCAATACATTACGTCAGCTTATTATCAAAAGCTCCAAAATCTGATTTTTTGGAATTTAGAAGTTATAACTTTTAGAACTCCTAAATCTTTCTACATCTAAAATCAAGATTTTTTTTCCAAAAAACACTTCAGTATACCTTTCAGTGCATTTTATAAATTATGAATGCAACATATAATGTATCAGCGCATACTGAACATTTTTTGCGTTTCCTGTAAGTTCTTGTCAAAATTACTGGAGTTTTTGATAGTAAGGCGACGATTATGTATTTTCATGTTATATTATGTATTTCATTAAAATGCGTTGTTTACTTTGTAATTCTTTTACTTTTTTAATATAATCTTTCCACGTACATGCTACTTTGCTGATTTATTAATTTTTCAGTTTAATGGGTATGGTTTGCGTTTTAACCAGTATTAGTGGGTAATCTCTGTGTTAGTTTAAACCAAGTGTTAGCTGTAACGTATTTTTAGCAATTTGGAAAACTATGTTATAGTTAAAAGTTTGGTTTAACTAACACAGGGCATTCCCCTTAACTGGTTAAGATGAGGCAAATGAAAAATTATTGGTAGGAAATGAATATTTCATGTTTATCCGCCATTGTCAAGAAACCTAAAGCTTTTCCTTCCTACGTAGAGAGGCGCTGATGTTAATGTCTATTTAAATGTTCACAAGTTTCCATTCTAGTAAGGAAGTGTTTTGTGAACAAAACATAGAAACGCAGAAACGCCATATGTCAATAGCGCCAAACAGCGGTAAACTGCCAACAATGCTGTCAACTGCAATAGAAGCCAGGGTTGGGTAAACTTTATCATAAAGCTAATTTACTACATTTGCGACATTTTTACATTTGCGACGTCGTAAAAAATGTCGCGACATATTTTGACAATTATGACAGCACTAGCATAGACACTACAGACAGTAGTGAGTATTAAACTGACGCTAATGACAGCTAAATGCCGAATGCTAATTAGTGTCATCATGACAAATCACTTTGCATTCGCAGTTATCGCACCCCCATATACCGCCGTCCCGCCCTAAAGCTTTAGCCATTCCGTCCTTCCTTAAAGTACACTTTTTTCTTATTAATGTGACGTTAGGAGGTAAAAAGTGTAATGGAACAACGCGGAAGGAAACCACATTCAGTTTATGAAAAATTACATTATAAATATGTCCACCTTGACAATAAAAGGCAAGCTGCCATATGCCATAGCTTCAATCTTGTCAACACTTTACCATCAGATGGTAATAATACGAAGATTGATTCAAATGTCAAAATGCTCACTATGGACCCAGAACAAATAATGCTTGACAAATTTCAAGCCTTAATATAAAAATCAAGAAAATTTCTATTATGGACCCAATGTTTGTGGTCACTGGTATTGAGAAAGGCTTTAACAATGAGGATTTCTTAGAAGAAATAGAAAAACTTAATTACGAAATTGTAAATGAATTAGGACAAACAGTCAAAGACAAAATAAAAGTTATAACAAAAAAGCAATGTCGCAATCAGTCAAAGGAAAATTGGATTTTGCAGGCAGAACCAGCAATATCAAGATGGTTCTTAAAAAAAGGCATTATCAATTTCAACCTAGTGAAGGTACATGTCATGGAACATCTCAACTTGGTCATGTGTTTTAAGTGTAGCGGTTTTGGACATGTAGCAAAACATTGCTCTGAAGAAAAGTGCTTTTTAAATTGTGGTGGTGAACATGAAGCCCGAAACTGTAAATCAACTACCCTAAACTGTCCAAATTGTGAAAAGATGAAAATTGAAGATAGAAATCACTCAGGAAAAAATTTGGAGTGTCCAGTATACAAGAGAAGAATGTTGCGTTATAAAAACAACATAAACTATGGTAGTAATCCTTTTTAGTGAAGGTCTCAAATAGCAGCAAAACTAAAAGGGAAATTTCAAGAAATGATTCCAAGAGCAGCAAGAAGAAGACATTTGGAATTTTACACCAGAACATCCAATCAATAGGAAATTCGTTAAATCAACTGAATCACTTAATCCAGGATCTAACAGACGTAAGAGTACTTTGTGTAACGGAACACTGGAAAACAAAAGATGAATTACAATTTTTCACTCCACATAACTTTAAATTGGTCTCTTCTGCATGTCGTGAACGTGGGGAACACGGGGGTAGTGCGATATTTGTTCATCAATCAATAAAATGTAAGTCTAGAATTAAGATAACCAAATTGTCTAAGAAACAAATATTCGAATGCTCCGCAGTTGATTGCGACATTAATGGGAAGGAAGTAGTTGTTATTTGCATTTATAGACCCCCTGCAGGAAATATAGAAACTTTTTTTGATTGTCTTGAACGCGCATTGAGCATTATATTTGATGTAAACAAAATGATAATAATCACTGGTGATTTTAATATTGAATTTCTTAAGGACAACAAAAACAACATAGAATTTTATCACTTATGAACTGTTTTAATCTTCAACATACAATTACAACAGCAAATACCAGAATAGAGTCAAAGTCAAAGTTGCATAGATAACATATTTGTTAATTTTCCTTACATAGAAAGTTCTGTAATAAACACGCACATATCAGATCCTTCTGCCAATGCGTCACGTTCCAGATGTCAACTAAGGCTATTAATACAAGCTATTACACTCGTATCTTTTCTGAACAAAACAAACAACAATTTGTAAACCTCCTTAAGAGTGAAAACTGGGGAATAGTTTTCAGTTCATTTTATCAAACCATCGACGAGCAATGGAACTTATTTTTGTCGGAATTTACAATCCTGTTTAATCAATGTTTTCCTCAGAAATTAGTAACAAATAAAAGCAGAAATAAGTGCAAAACATTATACAAATCGGATGAATTAAATGATTGCAAGAAAAAACTAGATTTGCTACTTCAGCTGTCAAGACATAATATAAGATTTAAACCTCAGTATATCACTGTAAAAAAGGAATATGACAACATTTTATTAAAATCAAGAGCGGATAGTTATAAAAAACAAATAGAATCTTCTGACAATTGTAACGAAGTTACTAACTTTTTTGTTAATATGTAGTATTAGTTTAAAGAAAACAATGCGCAGCCTCACACTCTTAAGTTACAATGCGTCTTCGCGACAGAATGGTGAACGCACCGCCGCGATCGATAAAGGTTCAGCGCGCAGCCGCGGTAGCGTAAACGAAGCAACATCGCGCCGTCGCGACTCGCGAGCTGGTAACCAGGTAATGCGCCGCGCGCTGCAGAGTTAGTCAGTTAGTCGGTTCATCCCGGACCATCGACTAGTGACTACCGACCGACGCTTCAGCCAGCTGAACGGTAAATTTTATTGTTCCTGGGGGCAAGCTTTGAAGGTAGAGGTATTTCGGAATCGTTTCCTTCGGACCGCCAGTACAGGATGTTATAACACTGCTGGTTAACTTCGAGGGCCACGACTCCGAAAACCACTCGGTGATTTGAGTTGTTTCCTCTGGACTGCCAGTACCGGATGTTATAACACTGCTGGTCAACTCCGGAGGCTACAATCTCACTATCACCTCGGTATTTCCGAACCGTTTCCTTCGGACCGCCGGTACTTTACCTCTTACCCTTAACCCTATCAGTTGACTACTTGGTCCTTAAACACCTTGCGTGTCCCCCTTTACGGTGTAGCTGAAGGGATGAACTAGACTCACCCTCCCCGTACTTTCATGAAGACGTCCGTGATTACGGCATTAGTGGCCCTACTATTCTGGGGGCATTCCTGTGACCTGAGTTGTTTCTCTACCATCCCTCACTACGCAACCCTAAACGTGACAATATACATGTTGACCTTAAATTAATGGGTACATCATTTAATACGATCAAGATGTAGGTTGATGCACTTCAACTGTTAAGTGACTTCTTTCATGGGTTACCTACTTGACCAGAATTTATTTTTAACGCCATTAATTGTCAGTACTTAATCAATAGTTTTTTGTATTTAATTTTAGCCTCCCAAAAGACAACCAAGATGATGAAAATATTGATGTGCTTTTACAATGTACTGTGGAAAATAAATGGTATAACATTTCATAATATTTTTTAAAACTTAATTAAAGATTTTCTTAAATTCGTTTTAGCCACACTTTTGAAATTTTAAAACCACAAATGGAACTCCAGCCTGTGCCTCAAGCTGGGCCATCACAGACAGTCACTTCGGCTCATCTTCAACAACAAATACAGCATCAAGTACAAGAAGGCAAATAGTTGCCGAACTGAAAAAAAATCCAGCTGATATCTGAAACTGCTTCAAACGCAACCCAAAAGTAAAGATATTTCAATTTTCAATATTTTTTAATTATTTTTTAAAAGTATTTTTGTTTCTATTAAATATAAGATAGAAACAAGTGTGTCACATGATATATTGTCATATAATTTTGACTATTATTTACAGTAGAGTAAGTATCAGTGTACTACAATTAATATGTTTTAATTGTGCTTAACTTCATAGACTATCATCAGCGAGGGTCTTCACCAGTGTTGCAACTAAAACTTAAAATGATTCAGTGTTGATATCTGACTTAAATCTCAAAATTTGATGTGCCTGTGAAATGTGAATAATCTTAAACTGGCTATAAAACCTCTGAGAAACCCCTTCTAAGAAGAGAATATGGACACACAGTCAAATTATCAATCAGGTGACAAAGTTTTTGTATATGGTTAGGTATTGTCGAAAAACCAACTTTTCAATTGACCTATCTACATGAGTTGTTCTATTCTAGGTTTATTAACATTATAATTGTGTTCTTTTTTCCACACACTCAATTGTTCCAAATAAAACTTTGTACACTGAATGTTTGTATTCATTATTTATTCACAATTCAAGGTACAGTATACATTTTCTTCAAGTGAAAAGCTTAGGTACAATAAATAGGTGGCAAAGAAAACTGGTCTTACCACATAAACAGTGATTGTTCCACAGATTGAGTGTGACTGGGTGAACCTGTCACCATACAAGCTATGCTAAAAACAACTTTGTCTTACTAACCTAATGTTTGTTTGGATAATAGTGGAGTTCCAAATTAGCAAAGGTAGGTGAAATGTAGTGATTGAAAGTCTCTAAAGAGAAACAATTTGCTTCTAATTCAATACACCATTTCACAGGACATACCTTTACTAATCAAATGTGAACTCGAGTTACACATTACTTGCAAATAAACTATTTTTGGTTAGTAGACATTTTACAAGTATCCTTGTAGGTGAATGATGTTCAAGTTAACTAATGGAGCTAATTAAATATCAGTACTTACCTTACCCTGTAGAGATGGGAAAAAACATTGACAATCAGTTATAAAAAATGCCTTTTTATTAACATCATACAATGTAAAACCACTTAATCACTATGGTGTGTTGATAACACTACAAAACAGAAGGATACCATAAAACTGTCACATAGGTCACTTGTGGTCCCTGTATAGTAAAGCAACTTATCTTCAAACATCTGCAGGCCTTCCTAGTCCATTGTTTTTATCACTTTAAATCGTTTGGTAGTGTTATGAAGAGGCTTGAGATAGGTGATTCGGTCATCCTCATTAAATATTTGCAAGCAAAACCAGTGTTTTCTTAAAGAATTTTGCTACAAAGTAAATAAGTTTAGTAGAGACATTGAATGAGGTTATGAACGCAACTTTTTGGAGTGTGGCTCCTGATAAAGTGTTTTTATCTCGATTTATTTGTATTTTCTTCGCAGTATGTGGGTAGTAACTCAAAATTATTACTAAATAAACTTGTTTTGAATGTTTTGATTACAGAATGACTGACAACGATTTGTTATGATTTTGAAAGGTTGGTAGCACGACCGGATATAAACTTTCCTTAACGACCGCTTGGCGGGAGATTTAAAATTTCCGAATTTTAGATCCGTTTTTCGTCTTAATGGTCAAATCTACGGTATTGAAAAAATTACAAGTTGATAGCCGAAAATGTGCTCAACAACTTTTATCTAAAGCGTTTTTCTATTAACTGAACCGTACAGGCGCAAAAAAATCAAAACCATTTTCCCATGTTAATCTCCTATGTCCAGGGTGCTCTTGGACACCTGGTATATTGGAGAATTATCGAGTGATGATTTTGCAATTCCAAGGAAAAGAATAAGAAACTTAGCAAATGTCAAAGCTGCATTTAGGCAAAAAAATCGTAGGATCAAGACAATGCAAAGTCACATTCTACGTTTCAAAAAATCCGTAAAGGATTTGAAAGGACTGCTGGACTATTTCAAACAAAAGTCATTTTAAAATGATAATTCTGCATCGTTTGTTAAGGTATTTAGTTAAGTTAACCACACAATAAATTATTAAGCATGTAACGTTGGTTTTCGTTAGTATTTTAAAAGGTGGGGTCAACGGGTTTAACATGAAATTAGAGGAAATTAACTGTAAAAAACTTGTATTAAGGAAAACTACTACAGCGTTATTATGCCTTTTTATAAGCGGGAACTTAGTCGACTGTCAACAGTGTCAACCTACTTCTTAAAATCTAAGGTTAGAGCGTACTCCTCTCTGCGCGTAGGAGGGCGCTTAGTTTACACAAGTAATAAAAGTATATGCTACAGTCTCCCCCTTTGCACCACGTCAAACGTCCGCGGATGTGGGGCAACACGAGAATAGTTCAAACACTAGTCTTCGACACAACACGGGCACCTCCTCCTCTTCGTCAAAGTCCTCTTGCGGCGGCCCTCAGTCTCTTGGTGCCTGATTGGAGTGTCTGGTCGTCTACAAAGCTCTGATTCTGAAGAAGCCAACTCTTCATGGGTATCCTCTTGTATTGAATCTTTGCTGTTAGTACTTAGACTAGCGGGTTGTTGACCAGGTGGTCGCCCTCTTTTTCGTAAAGGTATCATTGGGGTTGGTCTGTTACCTTCAGCTTCCTTGTACGGTGTGAACGCAGACACATGGTACTTCCCCAAGGGAACGTCTGGTCTCTCTTCGGAAGCCACAATGTAAGTGGTTGAGGTCACAACTTTCATTATCTGATATGGTCCATCTCGTTTCGGAGTGAATTTTGCTGTAAATTTATGGCTGGCATTGGACAAATTATGTGAGGTAATTAAGACCTTGTCGCCAACATCATAACTTTGGTCTCGGCGATTTTGATTCTTCGCTTCAGTCCTGGCATCTTGCGTTTTCTCGTGAGTCTCTCGAGCTTTCTGAAGGGTAGAACTGAGGTTAAGCAAGTAAGGAGTGATTTGACACACGAAATTATCATTTTCAATGATTGCGCGCATGTCACGGGTCACGTCATCGGTAGTTCGCAGTTCTCTTCCAAATGTTAGATATGCTGCAGTGTAGCTGGTGGATTGACACACAGTAGTATTCATGGCAAATCTTACGGCTGCCAGATGTTGTGACCAGGCTGTGTGCTCCTTGGAAGTTAGGATGGCCAGACGGGTTTTCAGGTCGCGGTTCTTTCTTTCGACGGGATTAGCCTCTGGGTGATAGACCGGTATGACGCTTTGTTGAAACCCAAAAGCGTGCGCCACTTGCTGCATAAGGGCTCCGACGAACTGTACGCCGTTATCACTGATAACCTTCCTAGGTACACCATACCTTAAAATCACCTCGTCTATCAAGCAACGAGCGCATGCCTCTGCAGTAGCTGCCTTCAAGGGGAAAATCTCCGTCCACCGACTCGCTGTATCTTCCACAATAAAAATCCAGCGATAGCCTTCTGTAGTCTCTGGTAGCGGTCCGAAAAGATCGACTGCTATTACTTCAAACCGTCGAGCTTGCACTGGGGTTTGCAACAGACCGGCAGGCTTTAAGTTGGAAGCTTTAAAACGCTGGCATTCGATGCATTTACTTACATGTTCGGTTATAGTTTTACGCATTCCAATCCAGAAATATCGTTTTGCGATGCGTTGGAAGGTTCCTTCTATGCCATAGTGTCCAGCGGTGGCTGTGTCATGGTATTCCTGCAAAACCTTAGTTATTTGAGAAGTTGGTATTACTATCTGGGGTTCTTCTTGGTCAACTTCCGGATTATAATGGTAAAGAACGCCATTTGATAAGATATAACCGCGGTCAGCCCACTTCTTAAAATCGACAGAAGTTGAAACAGCTTCTAAACCATCGACAATCTTTTTCAAATCAGGGTCTTCTAGTTGTTCAGCTCGTATTTCTGCGGCTGTTCGTGTAGGTAAAGTGACACTAACAAGGTTACTTGTTGTTCCACAGATCTGTCTCTTCTCTAGGTGGTCGAGACAGGGTATCAGCAATCACGTTCTTTTACTGTTGTTCGTTTAGGTAAAGTGACACTAACAAGGTTACTTGTTCCCTCTGTCCTCTTCTCTAGGTGGTCGAGACAGGGTATCAGCAATCACGTTCTTTTTACCTGGTATGTAATCAATACGCAGATCATAGGACTGTAGGTTTAATGCCCATCGAGCTAATCGTCCTGTAGGTGTCTTTAGTGACATCAACCATTTCAGCGGTTGATGGTCGCTCTGAACGTAGACTCTAGAGCCTTCAATATAGCCTCTGAACTTACTGACTGCCCAGACAACAGCAAGCGCCTCTCTCTCTGTGGTAGTATAATTTTGTTCCGCAGAAGTGAGTAACCTGGAGGCATACTCCACGGGTCGCTCATCCTCAGCCTCCCCCTGAAGTAGACATGCTCCGAGCGCGTAGTTACTGGCATCTGTCCGTAAAATGTATGGCAACGTTGGATCAGCCTGTCTCAATATAGGGGCGGAGCTTAACAGGGTCTTAAGCTGGTGAAAAGCGTCGGATTGGGCGGTTTCCCACGTCCATGTAGCGTTTTTCTTTGTCAAAGCAGATAATGGTTTTGATATTTGGGCAAATCCATCTATAAATCGTCTAAACCAGGAACAAGTCTGCAAAAAGCTCAGCAATTGCTTAATGTTGTTTGGGGCTGGCATATTCATAATAGCAGATACCTTGTCATCATCGGGTTGGATTCCCTGTGGCGAGATTATATGACCTAAATACTTCACAGAAGTACAGCAAAAAGTGCATTTGTCACGGTTCAACTTCAATTTAAATAGATTTAGTCGTGAAAAAACTTTCTGAAGGTCATGCAGATGTTCGTCGAAAGTGGATCATCATCAAGGTAGGTCAAAACAGAAACGTCGGTTAACCCAGCCCGAAACCTGTCCATTAGTCTTTGAAAGGTTGATGGCGCAGTGACTAAACCGAACGGCATTCGTGTGTAACGGAATGTGCCAAATGACGTCACAAAGGCGGTTTTGTCACGATCTGAAGGTTTGACGCTTACCTGATGATAGCCACTTTTCAAATCTAAGGTGGTCATATAGTTAGTTCTTTTTGCTTCATGCAACAGGTCGTCAATCCTGGGTAGTGGATATCGATCAGGTCGAGTTATGGCATTCAAACGCCGGTAGTCAACGGTTAGGCGTAATCCTCCATCCTTTTTGGGAACTAACACTACGGGAGCAGCATAAGGTGACTCGCATTCTTCAATGGTTCCATTTTCCAACAGAGTGTCGAGTTCTTGGCGAAGTTGCTTCTTCCTATCAGGGGACATTCGATAAGGAGGCACTGCTATCGGAGTGTCATCTTGCAACACAATAGAATGCTCTGCAAATGGAGTTGGTTGATTACTAGGTTCAAAATTACAACAATTTTTAAGTAATAAATTGTTCAATCGGCCATTTTGTTCTTCTGACAAGGTGGTACCTTCATTTTTACGTATTTTAATCTTTGAAAAGTCCACGCTATTAAATACATGCACCCGCAAGTCCTGTTCAGTATTTAGTTGGTATACATTACCAGTACATTCGCCAAAATGAAAGGAATTTGCTGCAATATTGAAAATTATGTTGGCAGCATGAATAAAGTCTACTCCTAACAGAGTACGACTGTTCGTGTGTTCCGGTACTGCCAGTAGTTGAATAGGAACAGTTTTACCATAGAGAGTGATAGCAACTTCAAAGATTAACGCTTCTACTTTCCTTTTGACTCCATCAGCCAGTACCATCTCCAGATCATTGGCCTTGGTATATGGGATACCATCTCCCAGTAATATTTGTGTTAGTGTACTTCCAGCAACGCTAGTCTTGGCTCCAGTATCCAGGTATGCATAGCCATGATGTCCTTCCACTTCAATTGAAACAATGGGTCGTGAAACACTAGAATGGTCACTAAAAGAACTACAAAGAAATTCAGTAGACCTTACAGAAACATTTGAAGAATTAGATACAGTTTTCTTTGCTGTACATTTAGGACAATTAGTTCGTACAAAACCAGGTTGACCACAACCATAGCAGATTGGATTTTTGTTATTGTAGTCTGGCTTGCCTGTACTGTAGTCTTCTTTCTTACTGCAGTCTGGTTCTTGGTTGCTAGGATGATGATCTTTCAGCTTACTTAGCTTACGGCACTCATCTTTTAAATGTCCCATGTTTCTGCAATACGAACACCGCTTTCTGTCTTTTGATTCTGCTTGCTTACAGTCAACGCGCACATTCAAAATGTCAAAAGTTTCTTCACATAAGCGAGCCTGAGCTAAAAGTTCCTGAAAAGTTTGTACACTAGTACGCGGTATCTTCTCACGGATTCGTTTGTGTAGTAGCCCATAAACCATATCAAGCTGGATTACTTCACTTAATGTCCCACTAGGTAACTGAGCTAAGATTGCACGTACTTTACAAATGAACATGTCAGTTTTTGTATGTATGTCCTGATCTTGAGAAAAAAGTTCACGGTAAACACGGTAAGGTGGTTTACATGGGCCAAATGTAGACCTAAGTAATGATACAGCTTCGTCCCAGTCATGTAAAGTTGATTTAACACCTTGATACCATGTGGCCGCAAAACCATCAAGAAGCATAGGTAGGCCTTTAAGGGCGTTATCGTTGGTCATTTGAGTACAATCTTTGTAAATTTCAATGGCATCCAAGAATGCATTTACGTCAGCATCTTTTGAACCATCAAATCTAGAGCTACACTTAGTGAAATTACCACTCACTGCTACAGGAGTTGCTACAGGTGGTTGATTTAAAGTTAACCTGCTCATAAGAGCATCAAATTGCTCTGCAGATAATGTGATACTCATGTTTGACTGACTATTGGTCTTAGAGCGTAAATAGTAGGGGCTTCTTGGCTCAATTTTGATATAAGTACTTACAGTTGTTTATCTTGAACGCACATGTAATTTTGCACTCTGCAGCTTCGTGTTTTGTTGCACTAAAGTCCGATTGAAGAAGTCCTACACTTGTAGAAGCAAATTATCGGGGCGAACATTCACAAAAACTGAGTTCAGCGAGTCACAAGAGTGGATTGTTTCTCTACAAGTACAGCTTGATTTTCCAATAAAATCACTGATTTTCCGTGGCCTCGAGTTGGGCGCCAGTGTAACGTTGGTTTTCGTTAGTATTTTAAAAGGTGGGGTCAACGGGTTTAACATGAAATTAGAGGAAATTAACTGTAAAAAACTTGTATTAAGGAAAACTACTACAGCGTTATTATGCCCTTTTTATAAGCGGGAACTTAGTCGACTGTCAACAGTGTCAACCTACTTCTTAAAATCTAAGGTTAGAGCGTACTCCTCTCTGCGCGTAGGAGGGCGCTTAGTTTACACAAGTAATAAAAGTATATGCTACAAGCATATTTTTTCTATTAAGGCATCTCTCGACGGTCCTGCCGCAAGACTCTTTGAGCTAATGTTAACACGTTGACGGACAGAACGTCTATAGTCGTCGTATTTTCGATGATATGATATGGCACAACGTCTATAGACGTCTTTTAAATATCACGCTATCAAGAGCACAACGATAATAGACGTCGGTGTGTTCGTATAAAAATCATTAGGATTTGGCCCCACTGCCACAACACAGGCTCTGGAAGATCGAGTACTGTCATATCACAACATATTTTACTAGTCACTAGTGGCATCTGACGGAAATAAAGTAAATGTTGTATGAAAACGATGCAACGTCTGTAGACGTCGTGTACACATTAAACTGTAATGGTGTTTGGAGACTGTGTCGCAAAGCAGGTGGTTTTGTTTATTTTATTTGTTTTTTCACGTTCTGTGGTTGAGTGATCGTCCTATGATATGACAATTCTGGAAAGCAATTAGTCTGTTTTGAGCTCAATACTGTGACATATGGAAACACATCAGCCTCTTATTTATCAACTAGATGTTTAAGGGCTCTTGCTGATGAACATCAACACTTATTTCCACGATCTTGTAATATCATTAAGAACAACTTCTACATGGATGACCTCTTAGTAGGAGCTGAGTCAATTAACTCTCTTAAATCAATAAAGAAGTTACTGCTATTTTAAAGACTGGCGGCTTCAATCTTAGAAAATTTATGTCAAATGAGCCATCCCTATCTGATGAACTAATATCAAGTGAACCATATCTGAAACTTGAAAATCATTATGAGTCCAAAACTTTAGGTGTAAATTGGAATCATAGCACTGATATATTGGGATACTCTATAAAGTGTTTTGATGATAAAGCAGCGATTTCAAAGAGAACCATCCTTTCTACCACCGCACAAGTTTTCGACCCTCTTGGACTTCTCGCTCCCATTGTAGTTAATGCTAAACTTTTACTTCAGGTGTTGTGGCAACACAAGCTCAGTTGGGATGAGTCTTTACCTTTAAATCTTCATACAGCTTGGATCACTTTTAGAAATGAGTTAAAACTTCTCAATTCATTAAAGATTCCTCGATGCATCATCATTAATGATCCAATCATAGTCGAGCTTCATGGCTTTGCTGACGCGTCAACAAAGGCCTATGGGTCTTGCGTCTATATTAGAAACATTGATTCTTCCAATCAAATTAAATGTGATCTTCTATGTGCTAAATCTAGAGTAGCTCCACTTAAGCCAGTCACTTTGCCCAAACTAGAACTTTGTGCTGCTCTTTTGCTGTCTCAGCTGATTTCAAAGGTTTCTCAATCATTGGATATCTCCTTTTCTAGCGTGTCTTATTATACTGACCCAAGTATAACATTAGCATGGATTAATGCCGATCCTCAAAAATGAAAGGTGTTGTCTCAAACAGAGTTGCTGAAATACAAACATTAAGTCAACCTTCCAATTGGCATCACGTAAGATCAGCAGAAAATCCTGCTGATTTAATCTCTAGAGGTACCAATCCTCAAAATCTAAGTAATTCTGATTTATGGTGGCATGGACCTCTGTGGCTTTTGACTCACGCCGTTCCTAAACACACTAACTCCCAAACTATACCAAATTTTGACCAGATACCGGAACGTCGCAAGGGCACGGTTTCTGCAGTATTGCATACAAGCAGTTTCAATATTTTTGAGAATTTCTCAAGTTTTACAAGGCTACAGCGTGTAACTGCTTGGTGTTTTAGATTTACAAATAATTTAAATTGCACCAAGGAACAACGTAAGTCTGGTAATTTAACTGTGGCTGAACTACAATCAGCTACTCGAAAGTTAATACGATTAGCTCAGCTGCAAACTTATAATCTTGAATTAACTAGACTAGAAAATGAGCGGGCTTTACCTAGGAAGAGTAAAATTTTATCTCTAAAACCTTATATACATGAGGGAATACTTCGTGTAGGAGGTCGACTTAAAAATTCCACATTTTGCTTTAACAAAGTACATCCTATCATACTACCAAAAAATCATATTTTGACTAAATTAATAGCTCAACATTTACATGAGAGTCTCTTGCATTGTGGTCCTCAACATCTCCTTGCCTCTTTGCGACGTCAATACTGGCCTATAAGAGCAAGGAATCTTGTAAGGCATATCATACATTCGTGTATCAAATGCAGAAGAGCAGATCCAAAGGCCTTTCAATATCAAATGGGTTCTTTACCTGTTGATAGATTCGATGCCAATTTTCCCTTTGAGAACGGGGGTGTTGATTATGCGGGTCCTTTTATAATTTGTGACCGAAGATCTAGTCCCTTTAAGGAGGTGAAATGTTATGTTGCACTGTTTGTATGTTTGTTGACTAAGGCTATACATATTGAGCTTGTCTCAGATCTATCTACTGACAAATTCATTCTTGCTCTTCACCGGTTTGTCGCTCGCAGGGGAAAGCCAAGGTTAATTTGTTCAGACAACGGGACTAACTTTGTCGGAGCAAGCAGAAAGATCTCTGAAATGTCAAGATTTATTAACAATAAGGCAAATCAGTGCAAAATTATAGATTCGGCTCATAATGAGGGAATAAGATGGAAATTCATACCTCCTCGAGCTCCACACTTTGGGGGCTTGTGGGAGGCAGGGGTAAAATCAATTAAGAATCATTTGCGCAAGGTGATAGGTTCTCAAGTACTATCATTCAAGGATCTCGCTACCGCACTCATTCAGATAGAAGCCGTTCTTAATTCACGACCACTCCATCCACTATCCTCTAATCCTACAGATCTCTCCCCATTAACTCCATCCCATTTTTTAATCGGACGATCCGCTAATATAATCCCAGAAGAAGATGTACGATCCCAACCAGAGAACCGACTACAAGTGTATAAGAAAATCTAAAGAATCCATCAAATGTTTTGGCACCGTTGGTCATCTGATTATATTTGCGAACTTCAAAAAAGAACAAAATGGAAGGAAAATGCTTCAACTCTTATCCAGCCAGGTATGATGGTCATATTGAAGGACGATAACTTGCCTCCTATGATGTGGAAGCTTGGGCGTGTAAAGGAAATTTATCCTGGAGCAGACGAAGTAGTACGAGTGGCACCCATCCAATGTGCAAATAGCTTGGTAAAACGACCCGTAGTTAAGCTCTGTCCATTATTTTCCTGAGCAGCCAAAGGACAACGAATTTTGAAAGATTAACATCTTTCAAGTCTATGTTTCACATCTATGTTGGCAATGTTGCCTACTGTAAAGTGCAGTGTGTTGCCTACTAAAGGTGTGCGCGTGTGGCGATTGTCGAAAGTCCGCGAGTGACAGAGTGGCAGACTAAAAATAATTTAAGAAAGGAGGAGAGTGACTTGCACTTTGAGCGAATTGAATCTTATCTTGTCAACAACAATGTTTAATCACGTTTTAAGCCCTTCTTTAAAAAGGCATGTTTCCTAGTTTTAGAGATTTTATATAGTTATAAAAACAAGTACAATAAATGCTTGTTTTGAGGTGTTTTTCAGCGTTTTAGCACCAAACTGTTTTGTACCCAAAATACCATACAAGAAGTAACAACTACCCATCAAATACAGAAGTTATATGATAACAAAAAAAAAATTGTTTGCAAACAGAAATCAGAGGAACGGAAACAAACCATTTTAACTGGAGGAGGTCCATTACAAACCATTACCATTATTAATAATAAATATGATCCTCAAGATATTGTTTCAAGATAAGTTTAATGGACCCCTGACGGTACTTGGAGATGAAAATAATTTTGATTCTGATTCTCTCCCAGTGAATATTGTGCAAAAGAAAAATAGCAATATTTCCAATGATTTAGTTTTTGAACTTGTTATGATGAAACCTCACATTAATGAGATTTCAACATTTTTAATTGTGTTAGCTCAAGGTCGTGGATTAATTGCATGAGATAATCACTAGCTCTTTATAAATGAACACTCTTGGATTTACTGTAGGAAATCAAACAAACCGTTAGTTGTATATGTACACGTGTATATTACAAGAAAAACAAAAAAACAACCACAATATTGACAATTTACAAAAATTACAACGTTGCCAAAAACCAAATTATTGACAAATTTAAAAAAAAATTTAAAAAACAAAATTGAAGCTAAATTTTTAAATTGAAAAAAAAACAGGAAAAGTTTTCCCAGTGCCAAACTGTCTCTAACTGCCCTTATCAGTTTTTAAGGACGATGTTTGGGTCCTGGAACCTCCAGTATCCCCTCCCCAGTAGTCAGTAGTGGCCACCGCTGATTCCCAGGTAGGGAATGGGGTCCAGAGACTGGTGACAGGTACCTAAGGCAGAAAACAGCAGAACACCAGGGAAAACGAACAAATAGCTTCAACACTTGTTTCGGCAACCAAAAAGGTGACCAGAGGTAATGACAAGTGTTGAAGTTGTTTAAAGCAAACTAAATAAACTAAAAAAAAATTAAATAAAACTAAATCAAGTAAGGAATTGACCTGGTGGTTCAACTCTGACTGAGGCTCTGACCTTCTTAAACTCTGTGGCTGCTGGTCGGCTTTTCCAACACGTGGGTTGGTCCGGAAAACTCTGGACGGAGCAGTCCCGGTTAGGTTTATTCAATCCCCGAGTGGAAAGTTCTTTGGTCGGGAAAACCCTTAGATCTCTAATCACGTGACTACGGCACCTGATAACTCATCAGGTCACGCACCCACATTAACCACAAAATGTGCACAAAGTGCAAATGGAGCTATTAAGCGATCGGAATCGGTCTACTAGTGTAACTAGGCCCACGGACATTAAAAACACAAACCAAACGAGTTACGGACGAAAACTCTATTTCGTACGTAACAAACTAAGTTGGCAGGTTTGTTATGTTTACTTATAATATCATTACAATTTGTATGTCTGTACTTCAGAGGTAAACTATTTTAATCATTTTATACTGAGTTTGGCAGTTACATCCTAAGTGCTTCCTACATCTTTGGGTGACAGGCATTTGAAGTTAGAAGTGCTGAAAAGATGTTCAGAGTGCTTGGGTGTAATTACTGAATTTGGCTTTAAGAAAGCCTGCATAGTGCAGTTAATAATTACCTCCACAGTACAGGTAACAGTTATCTGTTTGAAATTCAGTAAGCAGTAAACTCTTACATGATTTTTTTAGGATACTCCAAAAGAATCAGTCGCGCAGCAAACGTCATTCTCAGAGCATAAAAGTCATACGCTTAATACATAAATAACTATTAACTTATAATTTGAGTGAGACTTAATTTTATAATATATTATTGTATCTATATTCGAGTTTAATTTGACCCGAATGCAACTATTCGTGTGTGTTTTTTATTAACAAATATAAAAGGATTTTATTCTTTATAAAATAAATTCTATTCACAAGTAAATAGAATAAAAATGACCATAAAAGCGCTCGTTTCACCTATTATTTTTTTATGCTGGGAGGAGATACAGATTGGATTTATGAACTACAAATGATAAATTTGGCCAATAGTGACCAATAGCAGCGTCTGATTTCATAGTTTCATAGAAATTACCCTTAGAATAAAGTTATTCTAAACTGAAAGTACTGGCCCTAAGAGGGATAGGGGTATAGGGTAGGTAACCATGTAACCCCCGTAAGCCCTTATCCGAAGGCGGAACATTTACGGATTTCCGACGGGCAACAAGCTATTCAGTTACTGTGCCATCCAACCATATCTGTTAAATTTAGTTTTCTAGCCCCTGGTGGTACTCTTGCGGTATGCCGCTTTTAGTAGTAGGACATCCGCCTCGCGGCCGAGAGAACATGCGCTACCCGTAGGCCGCCTCGAAGTAGTCGAGTTGCCGTACGTCGGCCCAAAGACGGCATTTCGGCAAAACGTAATCTAGCCGCTTGCGGTACAGTTAATCAGTGTTCGTTGGGTACCCTAACAGAAATTTATCACCTACAAAACGTATATTCAACTACAGACTCTCAAGAGCCCGTAGAATGGTGGAATGTTCTTTTGGAATATTAGTTAGTAAATGGAGAATATTAAACAGACCACTAGATACCAACCTCGACTTTTCAGACAGCATAGTGTAATATTCATTTGTAAATTTGTATACATCTCTATGAAATTGACGATAGTGACGTAGGAATGGGTATTTGAATGGGAAAAAGAAGAAGAGAATTCAATGAATTAGGTTAGGTTAGAAATTAAGGTTAATTAATTTCTGTATCTTCATCCCAAAATTTTATGGCCATCTTAAGTTTTACAATTTCAGAAGTGGGATCGAGTGCTTTGTTTTAGAGTTTAGAACGTACAGATCAGTGTATTTTATGAAATTTATGATTATGGATCCGAAAAACCCGAACATCCAGAGTGACCATGTAACTGAGGTTAATGCCGAGGTTTTTGAACAGTTTTGTGAGGCTGTGACGACTCCCAGGGCTCCGCCACTACAACAGACAGACACGCAACAATTTATGTCAACAATAAACGCATTATTGATCCAAAATGCCGTTCTTATTCAACAATTGGCAAACCGAAAACAGCAAGGTGAGTCTAACCTGCCTAACTATCATATTTTGCCAGATTTGACAAAAAGCATCCACTTATTTGATTGTGAGCTGAGATATAACAAACCAAATGCTGCTCAAGAATGGTTAGACACTTTGAAAAGTATGCCATTACATCACAAGTGGTCCGAAGCTTACTCATCAGAGACTGCCCGTACACATTTAATTGGAGCTGCACAACATTGGTTTGAGACCAGGAAAACTGATATATAAGGTTGGGAAGACGTTCAGTACCATTTTAGAAAAACGTTTATTAGACAAGACAGTGGTACACAATTATGGAAGCAGATGACAGCAAGGACACAGAGTGCAGGTGAGAATGTCAGTTTAAATTTCCATGAGAAAGTTAAATTATGTCAAAAAATTACATTTGACATTCAATGAAACAAAAGGACAAATTATAATTGGTTTGGTTTCACGTGAACTTGCTTCAATGTTAATGGCATGTCACCATACTGACATAGATCACCTATTCGAAGACGTTGTTTCCTATGAGAGAATAAATTTAGAAAGTAGAGACAGATTTAACCCTTCAAGAACCCAGACAGTACAGATGACCAACAGATCCATGTCAAACCCAAGTGTAGGACAAAGATCAGAACCTCAAGCTCGACCAAATACACAACAAACTGGATTCTCTCGACTACCTTCAAACACTACCTTTGAGAGGAGGTGTTACAACTGTAATGACAGTGGTCATCTTGCCAATGTTTGTCCAAAACCCAAACGTAAGTCTGGTACCTGCTTCACATGTGGTAAACATGGACATAAGGCCCCAGAGTGTCCAGAAAAGGCTGATGTGAAGAGAGAGGACCCTAACCGAGTTGCCCATTGTTCGAGTTTTAAAGAGTCACTGATTCCTGCAAGGACCACTGAAGTGGAAATCATTTTAGATAAGTTACCTTTATGTTTAAATAGTATTTTAGATTTAGGTTCACCAGGGTCTTTTATAAAAGAAGAATTTGTTGATGTTAGTTTGATGGATCCATTAGAGGATGAATCTTTTGTTGGTATGAATCAGAGTCAAATTAAGCGGCTTGGCTCCATCAAACGCAACATAAAATTTTTCATTTTCCCTTTTTTCCTTAGTTTTAGTATTGTTGTGTGTGACATTTCTTAGAATATATATAGAATTATACTCAGGTAAATCTGCTCCTGTTGACAGTAGTGCCTCGAAAACTGAGCAAATAGTGTTCCGATTAATGCAATCATATCTGATGAAAGGACATACACTTTTCATGGACAATTATTATAATAGCGTCACGCTATCAGAAAAACTGCTCAACTATAAAACGCACAGTGTTGGAACTTTAAGAAGCAGTCGAAAGCGAAATCCAAAACAACTTACTGGTAAAAAGTTAAAGAAAGGAGAACATTCTTGGGTAAGACTAAAGAAAGTTTATATTTCAAAGTGGAAAGACAGGAGGGAAGTTTTGATGATAACAACAAAAAACCATCCAGAACTTATACAGGTGAAAAATCGATATGGACAAATTAGAATCAAACCAAAGGAGATTGCCATATATAATGAACATATGTCCGGAATTGATAGAGCAGATCAGATGACATCTTACTATTCATCTCCCCGAAAGACTATAGGATGGTACAAAAAGGTGCTATTTCACCTTTTGGATGTCGCCACATGGAACGCGTTTTTTTTGCATAAAAAGTACTGCAAAAACGGTGATAAACACTATAAATTTTTGCACTTTCGTGAAGATCTAATCAGAAGCCTTACTAGTATTGGCCCTGAAGTCAAAGGAAAACATTTGTTGATACCCAGAAATGTTCATTACAATCGAAAAACTCCAGCAACAATGACCCAAGCAGAGGCTATTCCATGAGGTTCTGGCGAAGGTGGCCATTGGCCTGAACGGAATCCACTGCTGCCTAACAGCACCCGAAAAACTACGTTTCTGAAATGCAGAATGTGCACAAAAAAGAAGCTACGGAAAGAAACTAGCTACAGGTGCAAAACCTGTCCAGAAAAACCGCCGTTATGCCCAGACTGCTTCGAAGAGTGGCACAGCAAAGAAGGCCAAGTACCTAATTAAGCTTCCTGAAATGTATGTATTTTCTAATAAACACGTAACAAACTGAAAATTCGCATTTTTTGTTAGTTTTTGTAATAAACAAAATTTTTCTGCAACTAACGGCTATAGACGTTACTGTCATATTTCAACCACTAAAATTGATGTGTTATGACACAACGCTTATAGACGTCGATCAAGTTTTTTCCCAAAAACCGGTACAAACTAGTGTAACTCATAACGTAAACCTCCTAACAGAAATTCAACTACATAACCTCAGAATTAGTAAATACAGTTTGTGTCACCACACCAAACCCACTTGTCGACTTACTGTCCGTCAACGTGTTAAAGGGTGCAACTTCAGAAAAATATGAACCAGAACTAAGAGCTTTCGCGTTGAGTTTAGCATTTTTTTCACCAAGGGCTTACGAATTAGTTCGAGCGACTTTTAAAAATTGCTTACCACATCTCTGCACTATATCTAGATGTTATACATCCATTGACGGAGGCCCTGGATTTACAAAAGAATCCTTACTAGCATTAAAACATAGAGTGTCCATCAGTGAGGGCCCATTATTATTTAACCTTGTCATGGATGAAATGGCCATCAGCGAGTTGTGTTGTGAAATGGATGCAAATGCATTTTGTCCTGACTGCCTGTGTGAACCGGTGGGAGTTGTCAAGGGCTGTAGTGCAAAATTAGGGGTCACCCTGACCCAGGGCGAATGTAGCCCGGTCAATTTTAATTTTTTTTTAAGGAATGTAATTTAATGTAGTGTCAATTTGTTTTTTCTTTTTTCTCCCCATAATAGGTTTATTAACTCTAAAATGCTTCACATAAATTCTTAATGTAAATTCAAACTGGGTCTTACTGTCTCTCCCCGTCTAGAAAGACAGTCGGCGGTGTTTACCAAACCTAAACCTCTGAAGATGAGCATCTATATGCTCGAAACATGTCAAGCATTTTGACCTTCACCTCATTTTGAGGGTTTAATAAATATATTGTGGAGAAGGTTGCGTGTTTTTTCACCACTTTTATAAATAATTCAGTTATGTGTAGAAAGGTGCACTTTATAAAATAACATAATTATAATAATATTGGTTTTAGTGCTGGGAGGCACTAAATTATGGTGATTCTGCGATAGGGTATGTGCAAATAAAGGGAAGGGAAGGAAGCTAACATATGTACAGTCAAAGAAAAAATATGTCCTTAGCACAAAGTAAGAGGGAAATCTTACAGTCAAACCATCACTCTGGATGAGCAAGCAGAAAAAGTTATTAGCTGTGTTTGTCATGACTGTGCTGCATCTTCCGGTATTTTTACTTAATGTTTTATCAAGTATTTACTTATAATTTAATTGTGTTTATTAGGAGGCTGTAAACATATGATTGCTTTCCTAATGTGGCTGCACCGACGAAGTGAAGAATCATCACCAACAGAAGTAAAATGTTACTGGAAAAAATCAACATTGGCCTCTGTTCGATCAAGCATTAAATTCATCAAACTTGATGATTTTGGTGCCTCAGCTGGACAAGTAAATCCAAAATCAAATCCTGATGAGTTCTTGTCTTCAGTTATTCAGAAGGCTAAGGAAACAGGGTCTCAAATGCAGCTGCTCAAATACTACTCAGAAGAACCAACTGAAAAGCAACTTAGTATCCATAAATTGGTGGTACTTTTTTTACAGAAAAGTGGTAATAATGATGCAGATGCATTTTGCAACTTTGCAAGTACACAAATGTCAATTGATGTATGCCAAAAAGCCTGCATAATGACAACTGAGCAGTCAGATTCAAAGTTGTGGCATGACTTAAGATATGCTTGAGTTACTGCGTCAAAAATCTATGAATTTGCAAAATGCAAAACAGCCCCTGGTTCACTTATAGAATCTGTAACTGGTGAAATTAAAATTTAAGAAACCAATGCTATGAAAGGAGGAAAACTATTGGAAAAGAAAGTTTTGCAGACAGTTGAGAAACTAACAAAAATCAATTTTAAAGCAACAGGCTTGCTAATAACACCAGGACATCCACTTTTAGGGGCATCACCAGATGGAATTTCTGAACAATATGTGTTGGAAATAAAGTGTCCTTCAAAAGAAAAAACAGTGTGTACATTAAGAATGGAGAAATTGTGAATAAATGTAAGGCACAAATACAGTTGCAAATGCACCTTTTTGTAAAACAAAAAGGTATCTTTTGTGTTGCAGACCCATTTTTTGAAACTAATGGAAAAGTGAGTTTGTGGTACGTGGACTATGATCAAGAATTCACTGAAAGCTTCACTGCAGGCTTTTTGCAGGAAGCTGCTCTCATAATTGTTTAACAAATGTAAGTATGTATTTGTTATTGTAATATTTTGTGCATGTAAAAGGTATTGTTTAAAGTTAAAATAACAAGAGGGAGTGAAAGAAGAAGTGTCGTGACGTACAACTTCTGCCTTTGTGGAGAGGCTTATCCAGACCCTGTAAGAGTTGAGGCTCATAAAATCTTGCTCTTCATTGATAAGCACCAAATAATAAACTTTGAGATAAATAGAGTAGTAGAGAATACTCAAGAAGGTATTTCTGATCTTTTAAAGGATCTAATATCTTTTGAATTAACAGACGAAATTCAAATAAAGCACATTTTTGACAAAGCTATTAGTATTTATAATTATTACAATGGCGACACAATCAACTACAATTCAGTCTGCTCTCCAAACTCTGGGTCTTGATCCAGCTGATAATGAAAACACCAATAACTACACTACAGCTGGTGTTACCCCTGCATCATTATTGACCCACACTGTCAAGAGAGACTATGTCATATTAGGTGTGACACCTCAAGAGTTTATAGAGAAACACGGGTCAGCAGCATTCGACTTTGATGTCATTAGACGCCATTTTGCACTAATCTGTGAAGATTTTGAAAATGAATTGGCATTGGAAACATGTGGGGCCAGAAGCAAGACAGGTCAGAAAGAATTCAGGACGACTACATTCTGTGGCGTGAGCGGAGTCTTCTGGCTAGGTACTGCCTTCTCCGACGTGGTGCACAGCAAAACTGGACTGACTGGAATGAACTGAACTGAACCCCTCTCTAGGGTACAACTTCCTTTTTATAGCATTCCAGACACTGGTTCCACCAATCAAAATTCCCAGACCTGGTCTCGTCTAGCCGACAACTCGTGACGACCTTTCGACCCTCGGTACTTGGAAAACATTCCACATATTTCGCAATTCAGCAAATGCATCATAAGTGCAGTTGCACTCTGACCGCATTCCACAATTTTAATGTTTCCGCTCAAGTAATAAATTTGATTTATTTCATTCGTGACATTATAATAGAAGCAGCAGAATCATTTTGGAAAGAGAATGTGTTTTCCTTTTTACTTAGTAGTTTTAAAAAACATTAGCTGGTTAGTTTTGTTGACTTTAGAGTATGATGTATATGTATACATATTATAAATATCATATAATTTGAATAGTATTTGTATTTAATTAATATAGTTATCTCAATTACTGTATTTCTGATTTTTTCTCTTTCTGATATTTTTGTAAATACATTTCTAAAGATCTTAATTTTGTTTTCTTTTTTTTTAAAGCTATTAAAGGGTTTGGGGTTGTTAGTTTAATAATACAAAATAAAATTATATTGTAGTAGTTGTTGGCTAAAGTGGAAACATTAGAGCCACTTTCCTTGCTGCAAATAAAAAAATAATTTTTGAAAATTAAATCATTCTATTTGGTATTGAATAGATTACAGTCTATTAATAGTATATTTACGACTTTGATCCATGTTTTTGCATACATTAGATATGTTTTAAACTTGTGGATTAAATTTATTTCTTTTTTATCTACTATGTATCTTATGTAAAAAAAAATAAAAAACTAGAAAAAGAAAAAAATTAATAATATTTATTGAGCATAAAAACTACATAATCTATCAAATATAACATTACGTGTACAAAAGACACAGTGCTATCCACTACAACAAGACACATGTTTATATAAATTTAGGTAATATCACAGTAATGTGTAACAAAACTAATGATTATCGTTTTATTAAAGGATCTTGTAAATTTACTAATCCACAAGCTATGTTTACAACATGGTCAGTTAAGGGAATTAACTTAGAATGTAAACAAGAATGTGGCCTTAAAAAGTTAAACTCGCTCACTCGGCGAATGACACGTTCAATATGTATTCTTAAGCTAGCAATTCTTTTTGTGGCCATCACTTCCTCGTTTGACAGCTTAGCATCGCTGGAAACACTGGACGGACGCTCTAAAGTACAATTTTTTTCAAGGAGTAGTTTATCAATGTTTTTAAACCCCCGGTCCGCCATCACAACTACTCCAGGTTTTAAAACTTCTAAATAGCTACTGTATTTTAAAACACATCCTTTTGCCACCAAATCCTTTTGAAATAAAGTTTATTATTCCATCTGGCGTACAAGAAATCAAATACTTTAAAGTATTTGCCTTTTTATATTCTGACCATGTCAGTGCTTGTTTAACAGGATCTACAGGTTTATGAATTTCTATTTCAAAGCAGTCAATAATGCTCTCTACACTTCCAAACCGCGCTCTAAATGGTAGAGGAAGTTGAGCTTTTATTGACTCACTAGAAGGCCATACAATTAGTTTTTTTAATAAGGGACCCATCAAAACTACTCCTTCTTTGAATATCTTGCTTACTGAACTTTCACTTAGTCCAAAGTCATCTGCAAGTTGAATAAATGTACGTCCGGTTTTGATTTTCATCAAAGTGATATGTATATTTATTTCTTTTAAGGCAGTTTGTTTTTTGACCTCCTCAATGAACCACATCAACTCCTTTGAAATACCTAAGTACATCTTGGGATGCCTATTTATTTTAACCATAGTTGATTGCAATGCCAACTCGGAAATATTTTCTTCCCTTATCAAATAAGCGTCACTCTCACTTGTTGGAATTTCTTCTGATGTGGAAATGTTTGGAGGTGAAGATGTACTTGATGAAGGCTGTGACAAACTGGGGGAAAAGTGCAATTTTCTAGGTTTACCACTAACTTTCCGTTTATTTAGCCTCTCTTCTAAATGTTTGATTGGAGAAGTAGCTTGTTCTCTTGTCAAAATTTTTATAGGTGAATTCAACTTATTCACACAATGTGGTGCTACAACTTGAACAGCTTTGCTCTTATAGTGAGGTTTATATAAAACTCGCTCACTTTTATGAACCGTCTGTAACTGGGATGCAAGTGACGGTGTGTTTTGATCACAAACAGTTAAGCAAGCTGATGTACTTTGAAAAGTGGTACAACTTACTGGAACTACTTCACTTGCTTCTTGAAATTTGGCCACTTTTCTTGGAACTTCTTCCTCTTGTTGTGTGTTTGTGAGTGCACTACTGGTTTGAATTAGAAGCCAAAACATCACATGAGGAGATGGATAAACTCTGTGGAAGGTTGCATCGCGGATGGCAGTTCTTTTCATTTTTTTTTCTGCATTTCATCATTTTCCACTCCATGTAGTTCTCCATATCGTTTGGCAGCTACAATAAAGTACAACATAGAGTAAAAATATTTCTACAAAATTTCTGGTAGGAGTAGGGGCCTTTAATAGTATCAGTTTAAATTAGATTCAACTTAGGATTAAACTAAGTATATTACCTAAAATGTACTTACGTCAAAGTGATCTTCACAGATGTATAAAGACTTTCTGGCAATTTGTTGCGAATCACGTCCAGTTGCCGCTATCGACAACAATCTTGTGCTTCTATTTGAAGGGATTTGAAAAAATTCTTTGGTTGGTGTTTTGATGGAAGTGTTGCTGCAGGACGACATCAAACACCACTTATATTCTCCACTCATGTTTTAGATACAAGGTATAATACGATAATTGTCACTTGATAATAACAGGAAAATTAACAGTAACCGTATAATAACTCAATTTCAAAAGGAACACAGAGGAAACACACAACAAACAACTAAGAGACACGACAATAAAGGACAAATTGACAATACGAATATTACGAATACGCCATTACGCCAATCTGCTCTAGCTCCACTTCACTTCAGCACCGAGCATAGAGAATAATACTATCACTAGTACAAAGTCAAAGTCGAAGTCCAGAATTCTCAAAATTGTACTGCACTAAATTTTGGCAACGTTGTCTCATACGGGTTATCTACGTCACACGATTCGGCGGGCGTTTCAAACGCATAATTGTTTTATGTCGATTATTGGCATTAAACGGAAATTTAAAAAAAAAAGGAATGTTAAAGCTTTGTATTTGACCCCTATAGTGTCGATTAAAGCAAAAAAAAAAAAATGTTCAAGAACCCTATTGTTTAAAGTGATACTTTTGGGAATTATGTTGAAGGTTTTATTCCGATTCACTAAGTTGATAAACCACCCATTTTGTCAATTAGTTTTAACTGTTATTTAGTTAATTAAATTATATATATATATATATATATATACAATCTTTATTCTACAAAAGAAAATTAATTAAATTATATTTTTCTACCAAGTGTACCAATTCTACCTCTGAAACAAGATCTCGGTAAAGGCGTTTATTAAAGTAATAAACGCACGTCTCGTTTAACTTGTTGGGCTTTACAACTTAAACGTGACAATACATTGAATGGTAATCTTGCACACAGCTTAACGTATTACGTCAGAAATTCACTGACTTTAAAAAAAAAAAATTTTATGCAAAACACGTATTTGTCAGCGCACGAGAAAACCCACCAGTTAAAAACAGGGCAACCCNTGCATATGCNGATNAGNGNGNNTTGCCNCNCCTGCGTTGGTCAATNANNACTNCTNGAAACNGCAGANAAANCAGCCGCNGNACCANGTNNNNTNTNAGAACNTGGCATNGGGATTGTATCCGGTGNGAANGTNANGNGTCGGACCGNCNAAGACTNANACTTCGGACCANANNCGAAGCAGGNNNATAGCTCCNANCCNTNAAAAAAAAGCACATNTNNTCCGNAAGNCNCGANCNANCGGGGAGATCANTGTCTGATTGCCCGAGACCGNGCACCGCCNCNGTNCTNNACTGNNTANGCGACGNCTGGNTCCCNCGNCTGACANAGANTNCGACTTTCAANANTAANNNNTNCNTAGTCTTGATNCACTGAATGTNCNCGTANTCTNGGAGAGTNNATCCCNAGTNCNTCAAGCCNTAGGGNNTANGCGGGTGTGANNATGTCAGGGTCTACTCCGATNTAANCGTCCGGACCTNGANGCCCACTNNAGTGTTGCAAAATGTTTCCTCTCATCGTAGCTTATTATATACGAATAAACATAACTTACCACTTTATTGAAAAACTCTTTGTCCTCCAGTTTACTATTTAGTTCCAAAATTTGATCATATGAATTACAAGTGACATTGGCGTCTATAGGTTCAGGTTGAAATGGAGCTGTCAGGAGCTGTGAGTTATTCAATTTTTGAATAATAAGTCCAACATCTTTGTTCAAATCTTGTAAGTCGCGTAGTATACGCGCTAGAATATCTGGAAAACATGAAAAAATGAACTAAGTTATAATATAGTTATACTTATTACTTCTGATGTGCCAATTTAGTGGGGCGTCCATAATCCAAATAAAGTGAAATTGACGGTGTTTCAGATCACTGTTAAATAGCAGAAAAATTTGAACAAATTAATTTATTTGGTATAAAAAATAGAATTTAAAAAAATAATAAATCAGAAATTAAATTAAATCATATAATAATGCTGAATTATATTATTGAATCATATCAATGATTATTGATTCATGATTGGCATTCTAATCTAATTATCTAATTTACAGAACAAAATAAATTAAAATATTTATAAAGTTTGGCTATATGTTTGTACTTACTTTGATGCTTCTCACAATGACAGACATTATGTTGAACGGTTTTAGTTGGAACAGTCAAATGAACTTCAGTTAATTTAGGTATTGTTGTAAATG
The DNA here is from genome assembly GCA_018691245.2 of Ips nitidus. Classification (NCBI taxonomy): domain Eukaryota; kingdom Metazoa; phylum Arthropoda; class Insecta; order Coleoptera; family Curculionidae; genus Ips; species Ips nitidus. The sequence goes on along the minus strand of CM042803.1, from coordinate 3,889,952 downwards.
CGGGTGGTATAGGTGGGACTGGTATTTCATCATCTGTTTCATCAAAATCTGAATACACATAATCTGAATTGCGGTGCATTCGAGTTTTAACTGAAATATTGTTTTCAGGTAGGTCCTCCACATCGGTTTCAGCTTCTTCCAATTCTGGAAGTTTACTGGTCGCTTTGTGATAGTCAGCTAAAACGCACAAGGTTTCCAGATGCTTAAAATGACTCCTAGATTATTAGGTTCAACTTACTGTCATGAAATTTGACTATTGCTACGCATTTCACACATTTATCCAGGTTATGAGTTTTGACAGCTTTTTCTCTTGACAGGGTTGATTTTAAATACGTTGGCCAAGTGCAATATAAAATTTTATTTTCTACAACTAGCCAGGTGCTTGATATCAGGGCCATTGACACAATTCCATTTGTAGATTCTTCCGGGAAATCAACAATAACATATGATCTATAAAATACATAATTTTTAACACAAGAGACAAAATACCTCGGAAAATACAAAAACTTAATTTTAAATTCATTGTAACAACAAAAGGCCAAAATTTCAGTTTAGTATGTATGTACATGCGTAATAACTAATAACTTTATTATATCTACGTTAATACACATCTAATATGAGACACATTACACATTTTGCCCAACACATAATTATGTTGTGTTAAAAACCCCACTCACTTTTTTTTTGAAAAAAGTTTACTATGGCAAAAATCAAGGTAAAATAGTATGATACAACAATGTAATAGAAAGTTAAATTTTTTAAATGGGACAATTGGAAGCACCCATAGAAGCATATGTCACTTCACATTTCTATTAATTACATTGTTAACGTCATCCCATTATTCCATTATTTTTGTTATATGTAAAAACCTTAGCAGGGGAATCTGAGTAGGATAAATTGAAAAATATATAAATGTGTTATTAATAAATCAGTTTGTTTTGCACTTTAAAAAAACTGCAAAATAGGTCTACTCCACAAGATTATTGTGTTTGTAAGTAAGTGAATTTTGAAACTACATTTTGCTATAAGTTGAAATAAAATCAAATATTTGTTTCTAATTCTTTGATAAGTTCTTCTCTCTAATTCTCTAGTTCTTTGATAATTCTAAAATAGTCAAAACACATGTCAAAAATTTGACAATGTCAATTTTGATATCACATTCTGACGACTCAGAAAAAATGCTACAACTTTGATAAACTATGCTGTCAGATCAAAACTAATGGAGTTAGCTATTGAGTAAAATATAAAGAATCACCCTGTACTTACATCTATAAATATAACAACTCAATAAAAAAATGTTTCTGATGCACCTCTAATACATAAATATGTTTTTCCTTCTCAAAGGCCGTGAATTAAAGGACAACAAAAGTATGTATTTTCCTCGGAATTTTCTCCTTGAGGTAATAACATTCCCTTACATTTAATTTTCTCATGTGAAAAAGTTATATCAATTTGACTAAGGACAACTTTATATAATAGCATAAAACTACTATTTGTAGGATAAGACACAAATGGTTCTAATATTAAAAGTTTTTTCCCTAAAATAAAAATATGGCAATTTTCAACATAGATGTTATTAATATATATTATAGTTTCATCTGTTAGGAAAACACAGCTATTACCCCCTGTACAAGAAAATGTCCAATCTTTATGAATTAGCTTTGGATAGAAGGTTTTATCACCAATGACTCCTGAAATTCTTCCAGATACACATGTTGCCTTGATATTATAGTTTACATTAATTTCTTTACCTTCATAAACTCTGTTACAAATCTGTTGTAAACTCTGATTACCTTTCCTTAAAAATCGTTTTAGACACCCAAGATAATTCTCAAAAGCAAAACTGTTTACATTATTTAAGGATCCAAATTTAATGGCATCAGCTGCCAAGTGAATTAAAGCATGTACATTATAAACACAAAATTCAATTCCATAGATGTGAACAGAATGAGACACAAATAATTTAAGCAAGTTATCTGCATAAGAGTTATACAGGCCATTTAATTCAGTGTTTAACAAGATTGTCAGACCATACTTTAATAGCATCATATGTGAGAATACAGAATTAGACAAAATATCACCAAGAAGTGGTGTTATATACAATAAAAATTGTCTGAACTCTGTAGCTTTCCAGTGCTCTAATTCTTTCAAACTTCTAGGTTGTCGATTAAATTCACAAGGCCAAACTGTTTTGTATATTTTAAGTCGATTTTCCAGAAGTTGCAATTTCTCTGGTGTTAATCGATATAACCTGCTACCATCCCTCCACAAAAACAATAACTTTCTCATAACCCCCAAACAAACACAATGCATATAGTCTACTGGGAAACTTGATACCATTCCAACACCTAGGGCACATATAGGAGTTACACTTTTATGGTAATTACCATATTTTCCATCAAGAAAATCTGCATCTTGTCTGAGGGGCGCACTAGAATCTAAAAAGACCATTCGACGAACAAATCTTCCTTTGACAGTACATTTGTCACATCCATGATATGAATTAAAGCTCATTGTAGCCTTCACATAAGCTTGTGCTGGTGCATCACAGCAAAATGACCTACACTCAATGTCAATAAACTTATGGTTCGTAATTTTTAATTTGTTTATTTTCAGGTCATTAACTTCTACTACAAAATCTTCAAAAAACTCATTTAGAGGAGGTTTTGATGGGCCACAGTAGAGTGCTACAATAAAAGGTGGTTCTTTAGGATAATTAGATATTTTGCACAAAATAGGCCAAAAGTTTTGCTCTATGTTAAAATCTAAAACACATAAAACAGGATTTGAAACATGTTTGAGGACCTCATATTCATTAAACATTGTAAAATAGTTCGAGCATCTTTTGGCAAATTACTTACTGATGGATTTGTGGAAAACCATTGCAACAACTCATTAATGGCAGAGTGTGTTACATTATTTTTAAGTGACCAGTGTTTTAAAAATGTTATACTTTCTTGAGAAGAAGAAGTTGTAGTAGAGTTTATATTTTTATTATCACCAGGCTCATCATCACTATACTCCTCATTATCTGAATTACTTTCACTAGATAAAAATTGTATGGACTCAGAAGATAAACTTTCAGTCTCACTTAAAACAAAAGATTGATTGGTTGTAGCCTCCAAAGATTGGTTCTGATAGTTCGACACCACAAAAGTAGTCTTAGTAGTTATTTCAGAGAGTGAAATTATTCTGAGATGAGTTGGAAGTCTTGGATTGATTCGACGGTGTTAAGTGAAAAAACTAATTACACGTCAAGTATAACTTTTATTTTAAAAACTTAATTAAACAGTAAATTCCTCAAAGTTTCCTTTTAATACACACTCTACATTACATTGCAGTAATTTTTTTTAACTGTACTTACAAAGACATAGTGACATCATCTTTTTTGACAAACGATAAATGACATTACAATGACTTACAGACCACAGTGTTGCCAATGCTTACAGTAACAGACTTGGATTCCGGTTAAGGATTTTCTACACTCCCCCTCAAGTCTGTGATTGTATGTAACATCAACAAGTTTACATAATTTAAATTCAAAATAAAAACTTTAACATTTTAGAGAAGAAACAAAAACTTAAACTAGTAAATTAACATCTCACAACTCTGAGCACGGTAATTCAACAACATTCAAACAGTTCCTAAAACAAATAAACTTTTGTTTTGTAAGAGCCTTAGTTAAAATGTCAGCTTGTTGTAAATCAGTTGAAATATAATTCAAAGTAATTTTTCCTTGAGAAACGCAATCACGGATAAAATGATGTTTTACATCAACATGTTTAGTTCTCTTTGTTTCTAACGTAGATGCCATCCTTATGCATGATTGATTATCTTCAAAAACTGTAATAGGAAAAATTTCAATTTTTAACATTTCAGATAAGATATACCCGAAAAAGAAACTTTCACTCACAGATAAGGATAATGCCACGTATTCCGCTTCAGCACTAAAAAGTGCAACTACACTTTGTTTTCTTTGATTTCCAAAATACAACATTATCATTCATTTTCACTAAGAAACCAGAAATACTTCGTCTGTCTGCTTCATTAGCAAAATCTGAGTCTACATAAGTGATAAGTTTAACAGGACTGGACTGATTTGACTTTGTATATTTAAGACCAAAATTCTTTGTATTATTTACATATTTAAGAACAGATTTCAAGTAGTTCCAGTGTTCTGTTTCATAACTGTTCTGAAACTGACTAAAAAAGGTTATAGTATAACATAGGTCTGGTCTTGATCCTAACATTAAGTACATAAGTCCACCAATTAATTCCCTATATGGAATATTTGAAGAAACATTATTCGTATTTCCTGCTGTTAATTTTAACTTCGGTTACATTGGTATTTGCGACATTTTACAATCAGACATTTTAAATTTTTGTAACAATCTTCTGATAAGTTTTCTCTGTGTTATAAATAAATGATCACCCAACCTTTTTATCTCTAGACCTAAAAACACTAAATTCCTGTTGGTCAATTCTGTAATTTTGAAAGATTTTGATATACTATTTATCAAATTGTCCAATTCTTGATTACTTTTTGAAAACATTATCATATCGTCGACATGTATCAGTAAATAAATGGTACTGGTAAAATATAAACATGGATCTTTCATAGAACGCTGAAAACCCAAATTAAGTAATGTAGTATTAAAAAGCGAATTCCAGCACTTTGGTGCTTTCTTGAGTCCATAAAGCGCCTTTTTCAGTTTACAAACCAAACTTTTATCATTGACATTCAAACCTTCTAGTTGTTTCATATAAACAGGGTTGTTCAGTGTTCCATTCAAGAATGCAGATGACACATCAAGTTTGTTGGGTTCCAGGAACAACACAGATTCGTTTGAACACGTTTATTTGATGGACAACAACCCATATACACATACAACCCCCGAGATGCACACACACATGTGCTAGTCGGTTTCTAAACTAAACTGAGGCCGTGTTGCCAACTCTTGCCTCGCTAGCAGTCCGTACATAACATTTCCTCCTTCTTAAACTAAAACCACTTAAACTTAGATATTAAAGAAAAATATAACATTACGCCTGATTTACAAATCTAAACGAACTGGCGCTCTACGAACCCTTGTAGTACGTCGCAGAGTGGGTAATTCAGCACCCCCTTCGATGACTTCATTTCCCACCGTATTATTTTCCCTTACAATAGCTTCTGGCAAATCTTGAGCAATCCGTGAGTCCCCGCCCAACGCTATATCTGGCTCCAAATTTGGTGTCATTGAATCTGGTCTCAAACAAGTACGTTCGACCGGAGACCTATGAATTGTATTGGGTAAATCCAGTACAGATTCATTGTTCACGGATTCTTCAAGACTTAACCATCCTCAACATTAAATTTTTTTATGTGATTTACATGTTTGAAAATGTTCCTATTTTCTACATTTACCAATAAGTGACCGCACTAATTCGTTCCACTACAAAACCAATCTTCCACTTCTCCGAATGTGGGCCCAACTTACCGACCAACACTTTTTCTCCCGTGGAAAAATGCGGAATATCATTATACTTAAAAAGGTCTTCTTGAGAAACTACTCGTTCTTTGCTTGGTTTCAACCAATCTAATCTTGTTTTAGGTTTTACCCTAAAAATAACTTCATTAGGACTCAAGCCCGAACTAGTAGGGGTATTTCTATACGTAAACAAGAAGTTTACAATTTGCTGTTCTAAAGTTAAAGAACTTTTCTGAAGCAAAAATTTGTTTAGGGCAGATTTTACGTTTTGCACTTGTCTCTCAGCTAATTTATTAGATTGTGGGTGATAAGGTGGTGATTTTAACGTGCTAATACCATTAGCTTTACAAAATGTGACAAACTCAATAGAGTTGAAAGGGGGCCCATTATCACTCACTATCATGCATGGCAAACCTATGAAAGCAAATGTCAATTTCAACTTTTCAATAGTTTGATTTGCATTGGTACCCTTAGTCATGCAATGAATATCAATCCACTTGGATTTACTGTCTACAATTATTAGGCATTGCACTGATTCTTTATAAAAGAAATCTATGTGTACCCGAGCAAAAGCATTTTCTGTTTTAGGCCAAGGTGATAGATATTTTTCACTGTAGTTTTGATTCACCTGGCAGATTTCACAGGTGAGCACCATATTTTCAATATCTGTCTGTAAGCCAGGCCACCAAACCACAGAACGCGCCAACATTTTTGATCTAACTATGTTGTTGTTGATCATTTGATAAGTTTAGACAGCGTTGTAAAACTGAAATTGTAAAATACACGTTACGTGACGTTAATAATGCAATTTTGAGCTTGCAACACTGTAAAAGCCAGTTAACACCTGTCAAAAACTGTCACGCGACCTTAAAAAATGTAGTATAAATGTTAAAAAACTGGTAGAGTATTATAATAATTTGTAATGAATATTGTTTCAACTCAATATCATGTAGCAAAGATTTTACCTTACATGTGCCTATGCTGTTCTGTTCAATTTTCAGTCAATTTTTGTTATATTGATACACTGTAGTGTCTACTGCAATGTATTCCCTAAAATATCGCAAAATTTCCTTCAAACAGGATTAAGTTTGCTCAAAATTCCAATAAAAATACCGCAAAACTTTTTGAAATATACAGATCCTCAAATGGATCATAATAGTATATTACATAACTAGTGCTGTAAGAAGCATTTTACACACGACATGGAAAAAGTTATAAAGTAAAGAGCCACTACACTACCTACATGGTTAACGTAAAGAGGGCCATTACGTAACGGAAAACTATGCGTAATTAGCTATTTACATTGAGGTCGTAGGTAAAATTATTAAAAATTACATAAAAAATAACTTACCTAGAATCTGAACTGAAAAAACCAGATTTAATTGCTGGAGATTTTTTCTTGGTCCTGCAGTTATTCTGATTTTTCACATCAGTATCACTGTTTTTTTTACTGGGTTGTTTGATTCTCAGTGACCTAATAACACATCATTAATAGAAATATAAACACGTGAATAGTGTTAATAGTGTACCTCCTGAGACCCCTATTCCTGGTTTCTAAAAGCCGTTTAAGCTTTTTGGACATTACATTTATTGTAACTCGTCTTAACGGATTCACCCGAACTTGGAAGTGCAACAGTTGGGTGCAAAGTTCGGCTTCCGTCAGTTTTTCTACCTCAACCATCTAGAAACACAACAACCATTCAAATCAGAGATAAGCGACAAATTAACTAGGGGACTACAAACAATAATTGTAAATTTAAAGCTAAATAAAATGGTTTATGATGGGCTTAAATTTACCCTGTTTTACTTTACCTTAGTGTGACAGAAAAATTTATCAATTTTACCAGTAAATTCCAATTTGACCAGTACATTTATGGATCTAATTGAAATTTGCTTGAATGATATCATTTTCCTGTCAAGGCTGTCATTAATTTCATTAAAGTAATTTTCAGTCAATATTATCAAAATAAAATCCTGATAAATCAAGGCTGGAATGAATAAAAGGCTGTTTTGATTTGTATTCATTGTTTTAAAGATTATGGTTTTTCAATAATTAAATAAATAAAGTAACACTTTTTAGACAAAGTGGTTCTTGTACCACTTCCAATTTCATAACTTTTTTATGATCAAGTAGCCTTTTCGAAAAAAATAGCAATTTCAGCATTTTGCCACTTTATTATCTCAAGTTTAAATGATGACAAATAACATGTTTTTCAGATGAGAAAAATTACGAAAATCTGAAGATATTATTTAAATAATTGGTAATTTACCAGTAATTTACTGACAATTGTCAAAATAACCATCAGAAACACGTCTTGTTTCAAAAAGTGTCAATCAATCAATCAATCAGCCCTCGACGTCCACTGCTGAACATAGGCCTCCCTCATGGCTCTCCACCCCTGTCTGTCCTGGCTCGCTTGGATCCAGTTGTTTTCCATTCTCTTCAGGTCGTCGGTCCAACGTGTAGGCGGTCTTCCTCTGTTGCGCTTATCGGTACGTGGTCTCCATTCTAGCAACCTTTTTGTCCATCTGTCATTTCCCTGTCTGCCCACGTGTCCAGCCCAGCTCCACTTCAGTGAGGTTATACGCTGAATAATGTCCGACACTCCGGATCTTCTGCGCAGTTCTTGGTTTGTGATATAGTCCTTCAGGCTCAGCCCAAGCATTGCTCTTTCCATTTTGCGTTGTGTGACTCTGAGTTTCCTCGCCGATACTGTTGTTAAAGTCAGGGTCACTGGTGGAACACACTGGTTGAATACTTTTCTTTTCTGGCAAGTAGGAATGTCACCCGTAAGGATATCTTTCAGCCTCCCATAGGCCGCCCATCCAAGGCCAATCCGTCTATGCAGTTCACATGTCTGATTGTCCCTTGATATTCGGATTTCGTGACCTAAATATATGTTAAATCAGTTATACTTATTTACTTGACATTAACATTGACAATCAGTTATAAAAAATGCCTTTTTATTAACATCATACAATGTAAAACCACTTAAACACTATGGTGTGTTGATAACACTACAAAACAGAAGGATACAATAAAACTATCAGTCACATAGGTCACTAAATTGCACCACTTTTGAGGGAAGTATTTACCCTCTTTTGTGGTCCCTGTATAGTAAAGCAACTTATCTTCAAACATCTGCAGGCCTTCCTAGTCCATTGTTTTTATCACTTTAAATCGTTTGGTAGTGTTATGAAGAGGCTTGAGATAGGTGATTCGGTCATCCTCATTAAATATTTGCAAACAAAACCAGTGTTTTCTTAAAGAATTTTGCTACAAAGTAAATAAGTTTAGTAGAGACATTGAATGAGGTTATGAACGCAACTTACCAGATTTTTGGACTGTGGCTCCTGATAAAGTGTTTTTATCATGATTTATTTGTATTTTCTTCGCAGTATGTGGGTAGTAACTCAAAATTATTACTAAATAAACTTGTTTTGAATGTTTTGATTACAGAATGACTGACAACGATTTGTTATGATTTTGAAAGGTTGGTAGCACGACCGGATATAAACTTTCCTTAACGACCGCTTGGCGGGAGATTTAAAATTTCCGAATTTTAGATCCGTTTTTCGTCTTAATGGTCAAATCTACGGTATTGAAAAAATTACAAGTAGAAAGCCAAAAATGTGCTCTACAACTTTTATCTAAAGCGTTTTTCCATTAAATGAACCGTACAGGCGCAAAAAAATCAAAACCATTTTCCCATGTTAATCTCCTATGTCCAGGGTGCTCTTGGACACCTGGTATTTGTCTCATTCAAGTTGCCATCATCTCTTGCAAATGTATTACACACTGGACATTTATGGACTCTTAAACATTTTTCTCTTAAATAACCACAAATATATTTAAATGCATTTTGTTCGGGTAAAGATAAATTTTGGTAATCATACGTTCCTACTTTAAGAGTATTTTCATTTTGCGAAACATTTGATATTGACTATAAACTTGATTCCTTAAAAGAGAAGTCTGAAATTTTAGTCAAAACTTTATCAAAATCTTCTGTGCAGTTCATATTGTTCGTATGAATATAATCCATTACAAAAGTTTTTCTAAATGCTCGATCAAACTGAATTGGTGTTGGGTTAACACAATTTCGATGTTGTTGCCTAATAGTGCCAAAGTAATTTTCGAGACAATCTTGATTGAACCTTCGGGTAAGTAAAAAATTGTAACCCTTAGATTGAAGAACTGGCCATAAATTTATCAATGAATTAATTGTTATTCTAAAACAGTTTAAAAATTTTACAGAAACAAACTTTTTCGTAGTCAGATTATAAACTTTCAATTGTTCTATTAATTTTAAAGTACTTTCTAAAAATTCCATCTGATACTTTGATCCATTAAATGGTTTATTGTATTCTTTTTTTGCATTTAAATCTGATGAATTGAGTAGGTCAAAAAGTTTGTCAAAAGTACAAATAATGTCAGAAGTTGCTTGAGCAGAAGGCGGTAATGCTCCTACTTGAATATATGTATCTAAAGCAGCTCCAACTGTATTGCTAATGACTTGAGTCGCTAAATAGACCCTCATTTTTTCAAAATTTGTAGGCTCAATATGTGATTTTGTCAACTTTGGTGCCATCCTATTGTTAAGCATTTTGTCTTGTTCATAAAATGTCACGATGTGTGACCATGAGGCACTGCAATTATCCCACTGATATTGAAAATTCATAAAATTGTTTCTAAATGCTTTCAACATATGTGGTGGATCAAAATAATAGAAAATATTATTTCCACCTAAGTTAAAATGTGGCTTATCTGGTGTTACGCTTAATAATTTTGAAAGTTCTATGCAATTTGAACCCATGTCAGAAATGAAACAAATTACTTCTAGGCCACTTTCTCTAACTACTCCAAGGAGTTGTTCCAGGATTACTTTTATGTCATACGCTTTGTAATTTGTTGATGATAAAATGTATGCTATCGGTTGTTTCCAAGAAGTTTTAATTCCCCGTAACATGAAAACTGTAGCAGAAGAAGCAATCTTGTTACTTACTAGGTTGCATTTTTGCAACTTTCAGTTTTAAAAACTCAAATAAAGATGTATTAATGCCTGGAACAAATCTAGTTTTCTCAATATACCTGCACAAAGATCTATACATGGGCAAACAAAACACTGTTCTTAAAAAGCTATAGCATTTAGGACTAAGGAAGTATAGAATAATATATATCTAATATATGAATATCGCTTACCATGCATACCACGTTTTAACATTTCTAACTGAGTTTTAATAAAACTTGCTAGATAAGGTGGTAAAAAATATTCACACTGACGTTTGAAATATTCCTCATTTGGTGTTTCAAGTTGTCCCAATGCATTATCCAGTTCTTTCTGCATTTGGACATTTTTTCTCTTCAGATCATGTATTTTTTTCTTTAGCTTTTTTTTCCGTGGTGATGTGGAACTAAGACTGGCACAAGTTTGTGTTTCAATAGGTGACAATTCAGGTACTGGTACTTTCTGAACAGCACCCTCAGATATGTTATATGTCCTCGATGGGGTAATAAGTAGATTCTGAAGAATGTTGATTTTATTATTAATTTTCCTATTCTCTAATGCTGAGGTATGTCCAGGCCTATCTTCCAACACACCCATATGATTTAGACTGCTTCCTTGATTCTGCTCTGGGTCAAGTCTATGTTGCAGGTTACTAAATAAATTAGTTGAGACTGAGGATGAAACGAAAGTCTTAGGCACAGCACTGCACAACAACTTTGTTTTTTCAAAGGGATTGTTATACATATCACTGTCGAAATGATCACTACAAATTCTAAGTGTTTCATAACTATGCCTGAAATCAAAATTTGGTTTTAAAAGGTCTCCACGACCTGAAGCTTCTAACCATTGGGTGCATCTGTAAATATAAAAAATATTACTTTTGTTTAGTTTTAGTAGCCTAAGTAATAATGCACTTACCTAGTTTCATCTTTGGGCAATCGAAAAAATTTGACTTTTTGTGTTTTTTCTCCAATACAGCTAGATTTCTTATTGTTGTTCTTACAGCTATTATATATGCATCGCATATTGTTACATTATAAACAAAATTAACAAAATCCGAAAATTTAACCTTACTTTGTCTCTTTACATACTTTATTCTTTACTACAAATAAACAAATCAAGAAACAAAAACCCAGATTTACGCGATGTTGCCAACTCACAAATATCATTCAATCAATCATATGGATGTTTTATTGCCATGTCGTTGTTTTAGGCATTTTAGGATTAGATATACCGTAATATTATTTAATTTTTCTAATGATAACTACTTATATAGTTCTATTTAAATATAGTATAATCTAACATATGTAATTTGCAAAGGATTTGTTAAGAGGAACATTGAAGTCACGAAATAAAGAGAGAATTGGCATTGCTGCTCATAGAGATGATGGAATGCTGGGGTGGGAGTTGTCGAGTCCCTTTAAACGGGAGTCTTCAATCTTTCTCTCTCTAATTTTATTCACTCTGTCTTACTGTCTCTTCTTATTAGTCCTATATACATCCCTATTCTTTGGTAAAAGCATGTAAAAGGGTCCATCTGTCACCCGCATTTGTTTTAATTGTGCCCAAGTAAAAAACCGTACTACGTTGCCAAGTGGCTTTTTAACCGCTTAAGATTTTATTTTCGGGAATATTTTAATAGGACGCCTCTGATTATATCTAATGCGACGGCAACTGTAGAAGGAGAGAGAAATAGTTTTAAAAACTGCGTCATTGATGATGCGGTGGCCTTTTCTCATCTGATTCGAGCTCTACTTACCTTACCCTGTAGAACTAGGGAAATAACATTGATAACCAGTTATAAAAAATGCCTTTTCATTAACATCATGCAATATAAAACCACTTAATCAATATGGTGTGTTGACAACACTACAAAACAGAAGGATACAATAAAACTAGCAATCACATAAATCACTAAATCGCATCACTTTTGAGGGAGGTATTTGCCCTCTTTTGTGGTCCCTGTATAGTAAAGCAACTTATCTTAAAAGATCTGGCAGGTTTCATTGTCCACTGTTTTCATCACTTTAAATCGTTTGAAGTGTTATGAAGAGGCTTGAGATAGGTGATTCGGTCGTCTTATTAAATATTTGCAAGCAAAACCAGTGTTTTCTTAAAGAACTTAGCTACAAAATAAATAAGTTGGGTCGAGAAATTGAATGAGGTTATAAATGCAACTTACCAGATTTTTGGGCTGTGGCTACTAATAAAGTATCTTTATCACGATTTATTTTTATTTTCTTTGCATTATGGGGGTAGTAACTCAAAATTATTACTAAATAAACTTGTTTTGAATGTTTTGATTAGAGAATGACGGACGGCGATTTGTTATGATTTTGAAAGGTTGGTAGCACGGCCGGATATGAATTTTTCTTAACGACCGCTTGGCGCGAGAGTTAAAATTTCCGAATTTTAGAGCCGTTTTGCGTCTTAATGGTCAAACTTACGGTATTGAAAAAATTACAAGTTGATAGCCGAAAATGTGCTCTACAACTTTCATCTAAAGCGTTTTTCCATTAAATGAACCTTACAGGCGCAAAAAAATAAAAACTGATTTTCCATGTTTATCTCCTATGTCCAGGGTGCTCTTGGACACCTGGTATATTTTTTCACACTCAAAAAATTAATCTATCACTGTACGAAATTTAAAAAGACAGGAAAGACTGACCACATCTGTAAAAAGCGGCAGAAATCTGGAAATTCCATTTTTTGAAATGTCCTCATTTAGACTTTATTACATAACCGTTATTCATAATTTATCTTTTCTTGTCTAACTTTACCTAAATCTGTGGTACAGAAAGAGCAAGCAATATACTTCAGCTTTTTTGACACCCCAGTTATAGGTTAAGACATTTTATCGATTTACGGTGTTGACAGTTTTCCCTCAGACTCAAGGGCTACTTGAGGAGCGTCTGTGAATCCGAATCGCCGCGGGCAACTCAAGGCGGCCTTGAGTAAGGAAGGCTTAAGGGTTTCTTTGAGGTGCGACTATAGGTTTGTATCATTGGTCGCCTGTCCAAACATGCGTCAACAGTCCAAACTTAATCACGGATTGCTGCAGAAACAGACCTAATGAAAACGGGCATTAAATAAACACTTATCATTGCAAAATGGCGAAACTTTTATTATCTGACAAGAAGATGACATACATATGAAATTCATTTGTTTGCATTTCATTCAAATGGGTTTTGGTTAATGAGAAAAGATGAATTATGAACTATTTAACTATTGGAAAATAAACTATTGATAATATGGATAGGTTATCAACTATTCAACCTAATTAACTACCACTATCACTCTTCTTCTTTGATTGCTTGGAGCAAGTACCAGCATAGTCACAGGATGTTATGCATAACTTACCAGCTCCCATAAAATAAGTAGTATAACCTCTTTTTATAGCTTCCTGATTCCATTCCATTAAATAATCATCAGTTTCTTAAACTTGATTTAAGGAGCCTGAAATTAATAGAGTTAATAATAAAATAATCATCATAATTTTACTAATAGCCATATTGGTCCAAAATATAGTATTACTGGAAGAATATATAATAGTGATGGGCGATTCTCGATAAACAAGAATCGATTCTCATTTCTATTCTTTACCAAAAATCGAACCCGCACAAAAAAATCGGAAACAGGCACTTAAAAATCGATGGATTTTTTATATTTTGGCGTTAAGGCGTTTAGGACATAGGTAGTATAGGTACATAAGTGGGGTTATAAATTAATACACCTTTATTAACTCTAGTTAAAATGCTTCAAATTTTTATTTAAAAATAGAATTGAATGAACTGTTTCTGGGTTCAACCTAGAACGTTTTTTTGAAATTACATCGCCAGATGTTGAAAACACCCTCTCTGAGGGCACGGATGTTGCCGGTATAGTGAAATATTTTTGAGCAAGTTTTTTTAAGTTGGTAAATTTGCCACCAACGTCATTCCAAAACTTTAGTGGGCAAGATTGTCTCGGTTCATTGGGAAGGCCAAGAAATAAATTAAATTCCGTTAAAGCGTCACTGAAACGTTTTTTAATTGCAGTACTTTGCCGTACAACCTAAAATAACAATACTTTTTTAATTTGTCAGTTACAATTTTAAAGTACTGCTTACGGTTTCATCAAATTCTTGCCAAATGGTACTAGAAATACTTGAATCGATATTCTTGGAGTTTGGATGATCCGTTGCGTTTGTGTCCATATTTATTTTAGGAACTGCAGCTGAAATGCTTGAATTTGAAATTCCAGTTCTCTAACTAGACGATCTTTTGCCCTGTTTAAATTTTCGGAATTTCCGAAAGCAAGTGTCTTAAATCTAGGATCCAAAAGGCAACTAATGCCAAGGAAACTACATGAATATAAATGCTCATTACACTCTTGTTTTAGCATTGGTTATGTTTACATTGTTTACCTTGTTGACTCATAATTACCAAATTTATGCATCAAATTTTCATTTAATAACCTGGCGAGATTATAAACAACCATGGAATTTTCTTCAAACTGCCTCTGAAATTGGACAGTACGTTTTTGCAACAACCTGATTAAAGTAATCGTTTTTGATGACGTGACAAATTCCTCTGCGCTAACTTCTTTTGTCACCTGGAAGAATGGCTGCAAAATCTGAAAGAAATTAAATGTTTATAATTAAGATATTTGGTTATTTATCAAGATTATCATACTATGAAGGCTTAAACTGATATCTGAAAATTATCCGAGCTTATAAGCCGTAGTTCAATGACTTTGATAATGCCCGCCGCATATGTGGACGAAACGTCTGGAAGAAATTCCATTAGACCACGGCTTATAAGCATGGGTAACTTTAAGATTTCAGCTTATTAAGATTACACATGTGATTGTATTACCTCTGCAGCGGATTCCAGATTATTCCAGTCATTCGCATTAAGAATCTAAAGATTATTGGTTGTGACACTTGTCAGTTCTACAATAGCTGCAGATATAGCTACTTTTAATTTCAAAAAGCGTTCTATCATTAAGTATGTGCTGTTCCACCGAGTTTCTACTTCCTGAATTAATTTCAACTCAGACAATTTCAAGTTTTTTTTGTATGGTTGCTAATTTTTCTTTGGCTACTGTACTTCTCTTAAAATGCGTAACAATTTTCTTAACTTCATTAATTAAAATTTTCAGTTCTGGTATTTTTGTAATACTGTTTTTCACAACTAAATTTAAGGAGTGGGCAAAACATGGTAAATGACGGAGTTTTAATTTGTCAACTGCATACACGGCATTACTTGCATTATCGGTGACAATGCAGTACACTTTTCCTTGAATATTGAATTCAGTAATTAGGTTGTCCAAAGCAGAGGCAATATTATCCGCTGTATGACGATCATAAAATCTAAATCACAGTTAACATAAAAAAATAACCGTAACAAAAAATAAGCAGGGTCCTAGCATACCTACCTTATAATATCCAGCAGGACAGACTTCATTTCAAATTTCTCTGTCAAAATATGTATTACCGAGATAGCGATATACATTAAATTGACGTGAAGTATTAACGGCAATTAGGCAATTGGTATACGGTAAAATAAATCGAGAAATAAGAACGGACTGACCTTGTTTGTGCAAGAGGTCGATGTCGAGCCGGCCGGCTTCCGTGAGAATTCGTGTAACGTGGATTTTCGATGAATCAACTTATTCGGTTCGAAGACCAATATTTCTTGGGGCTTTTCCTCAAGTAATAATTGGAATAAAAACCACCATTTGCTTATTCAGCGGACTGTAATATTTATTATGTAAAAAAATGGTAAACTAACGAGAGTAATAACTATTTACACTGTTCATGCCGGTTGCCGACCAAAGAAAAAGAACAAACATAAAACTACACAGTCTGCCTCAAACTAAGAACTAAGAAGCGGCGTTGCTTCGTTTTTTTAATGTCCAGTTACTGCTAAATAGGCTAGTTACTGCTAAATAGGTGTGTGAAGTCCACATGTCTGTGGTTAGAGAAATCCAGTGGCATTTCTACAAAAGATTAAAAATGATAGGTTAATGTTAAAATAACTAATTAAAACTATACCTCCAAATCTCTAATGAGTTCACTTTTAACTTTTTCATATTCCCAGCAAACACATTTCAAACGGCCCGGCGTTGGCAGGATTGCGTTCTGCCAGCAATTCACTGTTGGGCCGTACACCTGAAAAATGTATTGGGCCGTATCGTATATGACCGCTCGACCGCCTTACGAGCCAGCAATTGGCCGATTGCGGGGCCGGTATAGGACCGAACGGAAGTTTTGTCCATATCGGACGTATAGCAATGGACCGGCGAAAGTCCGATGTCTTATACCTATCGGTCCGATGCAGCACCTTTACAGTTTTGCCAGTGAAATGCCAACTAATTGCCAGAAGTTGGAAATAATTAATTAAACAATCTGAAGATTGTAGAATCCACAAAAATTTATTGTCCTCTAAAGTACAATAATGCAATTAAGAACAAAGAAATTAGAAAAATACGTAGTACCAGTAAATTTTATTTAGTTAGCACCAATTTTTGCCTTGTTTAGTCGATTGAGTCTTCCTCCACTTCAGTTTGCAGCGTTTCGGATCCACATCTTTATGGTGTTTTCTGTTTCGTCTTCAGTCGCAGTTCGTCCATTTGGGTGTTTCCTGACTGCAGCTAGAACAATGTAAAAAACATTTTTTTAAATTTAAAATCAATTATGAATTCATCTCTGATACAAAAGTAGTTTATGATAGTTCACTAAAAACACCAGTGAAAAGTCATTAAAATGTTTGACATATTGTGCTCAGTGATTTTTAAAAACCTGAGTGAGTTGTGTTTAAGTCCAAAAAATTAAAAAGCGACAATTACACCTAAAAATATGTTTCACTTACTTACTTACCTATTATTAATCTGATAATGTTTGGTAGTTCTTTGAAACCATCTTTTTCATTCCGACCACTCCAGTTTAACTTCAGTGCTAAGTTGTGCTGAATCAGTTGGAAAAGAATTTTTCTGGTGCAAGTGACACTGTCCTTTCCCCCAAGTAAACTTAGTTTCAGACACTAAACATTTTAGAGACGTATTTCAAATATCATTGTGGTGTTGTATCTAGGATATTTACCATGTTTTTAAAAAGGTTTTCATCATCTAAAGAATTATTTAATTCTTTCAGTTCTTCAAATGTACTGTAAGATTTCACATCAAAACTTGAAACATCTTCCTTATTTTGGTTGTTCATTTGATCCTGTATTAAGCTTATAACATATTTCATATCTTGAGATAGTTTCTCAACACTTTTCAATACTTCTTTTAGAAGGGCTAAAAGGAAACTTATTAATTCAAATTAATGATTGTAATTTCGAATTGAAAATATACCATCAGTGGCTCTATCACAACAACATTGAGGTTTCTCCTTGTCCTCTATAGTGTGACTGGAGTGGGATGGGCGAGATGGCGCACTGGTACATGACTGGTACGGACTGCTCTCTAGCTGTTTGGTACACGTGTTTTTGGAAACAGGCATAAGTTTTTCAAATTTTTTGGGATTAGGAACAAATGGCAAATTATTCACATCCTCATCACTAGAATATGCATAGTCTACATTTCTGTTAGGTTTAGGCATTCTAGAGCAATGCATAATCATATTTGACTAAAATAAAATAAAAAAGGATTTCCAATATGAACAACAAAAGTATGTATCCAATACTTATACCTGCTGAGTATTTGATGACTATAGCACAAAGAGTGCATCTTTCCCTATCCAATGTCTCATGTCCAATAAGAGCTTTTTCCCGCCGACTTGTTGACTTTATATAGCTGGGCCTATAAAAAGGCCTAAAAAATATTGGCAGCAAATACACACTACTACAATGTAGTAAAATTAATTTATATTTGACATGATTAGTTATAAAATTTAATTTTGTTAGGATTATTAATCAATTTATACAATTAAAAAAAAAGTTAATTAGTTCAATTACTAAGTTAAAAAAATCAATAACAAGCAAATATAAATTTTACATGGAATGTATAAGGAGTAGCAATAAACTTGTCATCGATCGGTAATAATACTGCCTTGCTTAAAATGTTTCCAGTGGTAAAAATTAAGTTTTCTTCTTCTAGATCTGACACTTGATATAATGATATTAAAGAGCTTTCAGTAGGATATGTTATAAAAGGCTTAATATCTCTAAATGCTGAACACTCAAGAAAAATTTCATGTTTTTCCACAAATATTGACTTGAAAAACTAACATAATCAAACCATCTATTGAAAATATGCAATTGTTACCACGTTTAACAGAAATTATTACATCATTGAATTGAAGTTTATTAAAATAAGTTTGTTTGTTTAAATATTTAATTGGCTTACCTAGAACACATATCTTATTTAGTTTTTCTACTTTTGAAGGAATATCTTTTCCTTCAAGAATTCGTTTCACAACCTGTTGCAAATTTTGGTTGGACTTTC
Organism: Ips nitidus; assembly: GCA_018691245.2. Classification (NCBI taxonomy): domain Eukaryota; kingdom Metazoa; phylum Arthropoda; class Insecta; order Coleoptera; family Curculionidae; genus Ips; species Ips nitidus. Next base: position 3,871,045 of record CM042803.1, on the reverse strand, counting down.
GAAGACGGTGTTTCAAAAACCCTAAGTAGCTCTCAAATGAAAAACAATTAATCTCATTCAAAGTGCTATATGTCTCAGCTTGTTTTGAAAGGTGAATTAATGTGTGAACATTGTAAACACAAAATTCTTTGCCATAAATGTTCATGGCATTTGTAACAAATAACTTCAACAATACTGCAGCATAACTGTTATATCTACGGTTTAGTGATGGGCTTAATAATATGGTCATTCCAAAACGTAACAGCATAAAGTTGTAAAAAATGTGATCTGGCAAAATATTAATTAATAGAGAATTGACATACAAAAGAAAATGCCTAAACTCAACAGCTTTCCAGTGTTCCAAATCAGAAATAGAACGTGGTTTACGATCCATTTCACAAACGCTCTAGCAGGAGTACACAGCAAAAACTATGATAAATAACTTTGACATAAGTATTTGAAATTAAAATTCCTTGTTCTAAGTAGCATTTCAGTTCAGTTACAAACTCGGAAAAATATTGGTCAAGTGGAGGTTTAGTGACTCCACAATAAATTGCAACTACAAAAGGTGATTCTGTTGGAAAATTTTTTAAATTACAAAGAATAGGCCAAAATGATTCTTTAGTTCTTTTATGCAAGGGAATTCCATCAACATTAAAATTTAAATAAAAAACTTCTGAATTACGGTACTTTTCAAGAAACTTACAAATCCCATATTTTAAACCAAAATAATAATAAAAACCTTGTCCCATTGATTGAATGTTTAAGTTTCTAGGAGTTTTTAGTAAAGTTCTTGCATCTAGTGTGAGTGAGGGAGGCGAAGCTAGATGGAATCAATACAAGACTGTAAGAAATCGTGTAGTCAGTGAGTTAAGAAGAAGTAAAGAGCTATTTTTCCGACAAAAACTGGATGACCACAAAGATAATGCTCACGAATTGTGGAAAAATTTAAAAATGTTACTTCCTGACAAAAAAGCGGATTTACCGGATAAAATAATTTTCCAGAACGTAGCAGTTGGAGATGAACAGAAAATCGCTGATACATTTAACAGTTTCTTTATTACAAGTATTGACACCATCGTTTCACAGGTTCCAGTGATTCATGATTCGCATCCTTGTGCACAATCGGCAAGGGACGGTGACTCAATAGTTTTTGGTGAATTTAAGCAACTGTCAATGTCCGACCTGAGAAAATCTGTTAACGATTTGAAATCTGTTGGTGGCGGAAAAAGTGGAATTTCAACCAGTGTCTTTAAAGATGCTTTTCGTGTGTTGGGAAACAGGATGCTTGACATCATAAATGCGTCGCTCTCTAATGGGACTTTCCCGGAGTCTTGGAAAACTTCTACGGTTCTACCCGTGCCAAAGGTGTCTCAAACTATACAATGTGAAAAATGTCGTCATATCATATTTCGTTCATCATATATATAAATGATATTGTCAGAGTTGCCAACGTGTCTAGAATCGAGTTATTTGCGGATGACACTATGTTGTATGTAAGCGGTGATAACGTGGATGATTTGCAGCGCAGTTTGATAGAGATTTAGATTTGATATATGAATGGCTATGTGATAACAAGTTAAGTGTAAATGTCTCTAAATGTAAATTTGTTTGTTTGGCAAAAAATCTAAGCTGTCTACTGTAAATAAAAGTGATCTGACTGTTATGATTAATAATAATAAGATTGTTGGCAGTAAAGAAATAAAATATCTAGGAGTCATTCTTGACTCAGAACTAAAGTTTCATGCCCATGCAGAGTACTGCATGAGAAAGTTTTCACGAAAAATAGGCTTTATTGCTAGAGTAGGAAAACATTTGTCTATGTACACCAAACGTATATTATATAACTCTTTAGCCGCTCCACATCTGGAATTCTGTAGCACTTTACTGTTTTAATATGCCGAATTTTATAATCGATGAATTCCAGCGAATTCAGAATAAAGGAATGCGAATTATTATTGGATGTAACAGATATGCTCCTGTCAGTAACATGTTGGCTTGTACAAATTTTTTAACTGTAAAACAAAAAATAGTTTTTAATTCTCTTGTTTTTATTTTTAAAATTAGGAATAGACTTTTACCCGGTTATGTATGTGATAAGACCAAGACGTTTAGCAGTGTGCATGGTTATGATACTCGAAATAAGTATGATTTTATTGTGAGCGATAGGCCAAATTCGAATATTGTTGCAGGTTCATTGTTTTATAGAGTATTGCTGAACTTTAATGATTTACCGGACCGTATTAAGAGTTGCACTAATTTAGAATTGTTTCGTAGGCATCTGCGTGCATATAATGTGGATCAAGTTCAGGTCAAAAATGTTCAAAATGTCTAAAAATGTTGTAAACTGTCTTTGTTTTGTATGTTCTTTGTTATTGTTACTTAAGTTATTTATATTGTTTTTTATTTGTAGCTATTATGCTAAATAAATCCCTCTTACTCTTACTCCAACATGGGCAATGAACAGGAAGTGGTATAAAAATATACCCACTGGAAGAAACACTGTAGCTAAGTGGACAAAATCTCAAGCAGATAAGATAGGTTTAACTAAAAAAGATGCTAAGTTGACCAACCACTCGTTGCGAGCCACAGCTGTTTAAAATTTAGCCAAAAATGGAGCTGCTGAGCAGCAACTGATAAAAGTTACTGGACATAAAAGTTCTAAGTCTATAAGCCCCTATCTCCAACTCGATGAAGACCGTCATGTCACGATGATCCAAAAAATGCGAAACAGTAAACCACTCAAATATCGTGCAGTCCAATGCAAGTATTTCTTCTATTATAACAGATGCATCGACTTCCACGCAAGGGAATACCAAAACCATTTATTATAATAATTGTGTATTTCATTGTAATTCATGTAATTTTTAAATGAATAGTTTATTGTATGTTCCTAATTTAATATACTTTGTTAAACGTTCTATTGCTTATTGAGCTCCATTGAGCAATATTGTCACGTTTAGGGGTGCGTAGTGAGGGATGGTAGAGAAACAACTCAGGTCACAGGTAAGCCTCGTTTATTGTAAGAAAAGAATGTAAATAAGGTATAAAGCGGGGTCAATCTTACCCCCAGGTTAGAAGGGCCAATACTGCCTTAATCGCCGACGTATGCATGAAAGTTCGGGAGGGTGAGTGTGGATCAGCCCTTCAGCTACACCGTAAAGGAGACACGCAAGGTGTTCTTGTCCGATGTGACCAAAGGACCAAGTAGTCAACTGATAGGGTTAAGGGTTCTAACGGTCACTTCAAGTTGCGAGAGAACCCTTCTCTTTTCAGCCTGGGATCCTAAGAGGGCAAAGACATTAATATATACTAACGTATATAGATGAAAAAAATAGGAGTGGGGTGCACGCTGCGGGAAGTCGCGTTTGCTAGACCACTCCCCGAATTTAGCGCTCGGACAACAAGTATCCAGTGGCGGCGAACTTATTAACTAATATTTTACAAATTATTTTTTTACCTATGCATTTCTCACTTTATTTTTAATCACTTTTTATTTTGAATCAATTCATATGGATGTAAGTCGTTTATTAACGTGTTGTAATATTAACTATTTTTTTATAGTTGTGCAATAAGTATCTTTTTTTTGCACTATTTGTAGTGTCCGCAGGTAGGAGCAGGTCCTGTCTATACAGACGTTTCATATATTAAAATTAACAACTGTTGTACTTTTGTCATCAAACATGTAGATTTTTATAAAAAAATTTTGTATTCAACACATGCAAAAAGTCCCTTTTGAACTTACGAGTCTTTTAGCACGACTTCAGTCTCGTTTAACAATTTTCACGTTGCGTGGAAAAAGTTGCAATGTTTGCGCTTGTTACATAAATAACTATTTTCCGATCCGTATCGTTGGGCCAATGTTTTTGTGTATGTGCGCGAACTTTTTGAAGGAAATAGAGAAACAAAGTTTGAGGACATACTAGCTGTCAGCTCAAGTAATTAATAATAAAAAAACTCATTCATAAAAAACTATAATGAATTAATAAAGTTATGTTTTAATTTATTACTTAACACATTAGAAACTGTATAATACTAAGATCTTACAATATCAAAAAAATTAATGCAAAAAATAGTGCCATATACAAGCGTATTCAACGCTTCATACAAAAAGACGACGTTAATTAAAAATACAAAACAAAAGCATTTTTATTATATAATCTATCAATATGATAACATTCAAATATTTTTGTCCGTTTGTTCTATTCGTTCCTAAATAAGGTAACTTTTGTATAAATACTCCTTACACGTGTTTTTGATTTTTCTAGAATTTTGTTAGTTTCATGATGGAGTCTAATCTTGAAATAATTTTTTAAAGTCAATTTAATCAGAAGGGATGCATGATTATTGACTAAATCGCCGTCATAAAAATGGTCATAAAAATAGTCATAAATTGAAACATCTAAATTGTTCATTGTCTTGACTATCGAAACTTCAATTACTTTTATCCTTCTTGAAATAATATTTTCCGTTTTCAGAAAAAATCTGAACATTTTTTCAGCGCTTTTACATACCTCTATTCTTAGCTGAGAAGCTTTAACTAAGCGTCCATAGGTCTTTCTTTCTTGTAGGCGACTTACACTACTTTGTCGTTCTAATAAACTCATGCATTTTGGACAATTTATACATTTTCTTATTTTTCGAACCACGAACCCAGAAATATACGCGACAACGTCTTCAACATATAATGTGAGATTCCAACTCTCAGAATTTAAATAATTATTGTGTTGTAAATCATTATTTAATTTCTTTTCGAACTGAATAAAATCTTCGTTTTCTTCCATGTCCTCGCCCTCTTCTGTTCTCGTGATTCCACTACAATTTAATATTGTGATGTTGTCAAAATCGGTTATATTTGTAGCCTTAGACCCTGATATTTGTGTATGTACTAGCAAATACTTATACGCCGCTTGGAATTGTCTTGCAGTAGGATTATTGTTGAACCCTCCCTTGCTCCATATAGCGCCAAAAAAGAGTTCAAGATGGTCTTGGGATAATCGGTAGGTAGCAATATATTTCAGGGCAGGCGACTCTTTTACTGTTTTCCTATACAAGGCCTCAAGTGATTCCATCCCTACCAAAAATCCTAGAAAGCCAGTTTTTATTTTTGACTTTACAACAAGCTGTCCATTTAAGGTTAACCCGTGTATATAGTTTTTCATATATTGAAAAAACTGTAAAAATTCAGATTCAGTTCGCTTTGATAGGTGTTGCTTATACTTGTACTTTGCCCATTTTTCTCTCGAATTGAAAATATCAAATAAGTTATTAAAATTTAAAATAAATTTGGAAGTTGCATGCGACTCTGCAAATTCCGGGTGTTTTAAGTCATCTCTCAAAAAAGTAATGGCATCAGATACACTTCGACTGATGGTTTGCACAGCTAGCCTTACTTTCATGATCTCCCTAGACCACTGCAAATGCCTGTTACGCAGCTTAGTCGCAACGTGTAGTCCCTCAAAGTTTTGCACCTCCACCAATTTTGAGACAAATTTCCACTTGATGAAATCGTTCGATGAATTTTTAAAGGTCTTCAAGGCTCCCAAACAGTTTCGTAATAATTTTATCATATGGCATAGATCTAGAAAAACGTAAACGTTTTTTTTCTGTTACAGTATGACTAAAAAAGGTTTTCAAGTCGTATGGGTTGTTAAGTTCTGCGCCAAGTTGTTGAACGGCACTTATATTGGAGGCGGCACCATCGAAAGTTAGAGAGGTTACAACCACATGTGCTTGATGAACAAACTCTAAGAATTTTTTTATTAATTGGGCTTTGTCCCCAGCCGAAATTCCATTTGTTAAAAAGTAACCAACAAGCACCTTCCAACATTGGTTTAAGCAAACCAATAAAAAAACAATTGCTTCTCTTGCTTCCGGTAGTTCTTCTAAGTGAATATGTCCTCCAACATCGATGAATCCTGTAAATTGCGTGCCGTCCCACTCTATCCTCTTTCGAATCGACATTTCGTCCATTACCAAATTGCAAAGCAATGGATTTTTATTTTCAACAGCTTTAGATTTTAATGCCAACAATGATTCATTTGTAAACCCTGGGCTCCCGGATACCACTTTGATATCGTTCTTAGATGAGGTAGCGACTTATTAAACGTTGTTCGCACTAACTCATATGCTCTGGGTGAGAAAAACGTTCAAAAAAAAGTTCAGGACTATATTTTTGAGTCGAGGGTCCTTTGAGCATCCTTTCAAAAATGCACAGTGCAGGGCCATCTAATAAAGCCTAAAAATGTTCAGGAATTAAAAAAAAAACTTTAAACATTATGTAAAAAATTCTAATAATTTTTTCATGTTATTAAATAACGGGATATGAGTTTGCATACAGGACGTTTTTAATGATTGCGAAAAATTTTAATCATCAAAAAATAATGCTAGTTTACTTTATAAAAAATCCTTCAAAAATGCTTCATTAAAGAAATACAGGTGTTAAAGTTTTAATTTTGATTCTGTGTTAACCCCTTAAACTTTTTTTTCTACTGCGCTATTACTGTTTTTTTACTTAAAAATTCTTATTCAATAATTACTAGGTGTCTTGCAAGAAAAAATAATGAGCCGTTCTCCAGATGTTCCTAATAAATGAACACCCTGGTACATCAACTATACCAACGTACAGAGGGTAATTGATTGAATTTTGACCACCCCCTTAACTTTTTTAATTATGATTTTAGCAAAAAACGTTAAATACAAATCTAGTAGATATTTGGGTCTACTTTATTTTTAGATAAACAGTTATTATACAGGGTGTCCCAAATTTGAGTAACGAACCAAAGTTATTTTTTAAATACAATGACCAACTTTTTATCCGATATTTCAATTCTACGTCAAATTCAAGGCCTAATTGATCTAAAATGTCTGTATCTATATTCAACTGTTTCCGCAGCAGCATCTGTTACTTACTTTAATGTTTCCTCGACTATGTGATTAAGGGTTAATTCAGTTACTCAAATTTGGGACACCCTGTATAATAACTGTGTTACGGTTTGTTTTCGGTTCTAGTATGGTAACATTGGGGTCTTATGAATTCGACCTATTCATGATTTATGCTCTGGCAACGAGATTTATATCAGCGGAATTAACTTACCAGTGAGGGTTTTGGGTTTATCATGGGGCACTGTTTGCCACAGGCAACATGATTTTGGGCAAATTTTGGGGCACCGGTTGTTTATGTTTTGTACTAACCAACAAATATAGGTTATAGTCATTAAAGTCATGGGTTCTATTGACATTTGTCTCTTGAGTCAATAATCAGCTGTTTGGCTGGCGAATGTCCGAAGTCACTGTTTGATCCGGTGCGTGATTGGTCACAATTACGGAAAATGTGTTGGTCCGTCAGGGTTTATGTGTCCTCCACGAGAACCGCGGCTCATCATTGGCCGTAATTAGGGGGTATCGACATTTTGTTCGGTCGCGATCGACTGTTAAGGTCCGTTTTCACGCTCATGCAATTTGCGCAAGTTGATTTGTGCAAGTCAATTGGCACAAGTAAAACTGAATTGTTGGGTGCATTTTCACGCTCAAGCAATTTGCGCAAATTGATATAAAAAAAACAAGTCAATCTATTGACACAAATTTGTTCACCACTACAGATTTCGACAAGCGTGTAACGTGTTTGAAACAAAAATGAACCCCGAAGACGAGTTGTTAGCACTAGCGCGAGTTTATTTAATTAAAAAGTTTAAGGTACTGTTGTGATCTAGTGCTCGAAAATCGCCGTTCTGTTACCATGCGTACCCATTAAAATTAAGTGTGTTTGCCGGGATAAAAATAGACTGTGTTCCTTGTCGGCCGGCCAAGGCCATAATTTTAAGAAACTTATAGCACCGTGTTTGCAGTCGCGATTAGATTTTGTAAGTGGCAGGTCGATGCGTTTTCGATTTGTGCGCGGCGTACTTGTTAAAGCTTGTTGCTATTTGGCCTATGTTGGCATATTTACTTTTGAAAATACAGTCCACTTATATTAACAAAATAAAATTGTGTTTTTGTTTTGTTGAGCTATCGAAGCAATATGAAGGAATGTGATGGCATTTCCCTACAGGTACTAAAAAAGAAAAATCCGAGAAGACCGCAGAAATCTTGGATTGAAAAGAGGGCCACTTACTCTCATACTAATTTAATAACAAATTAATTAATGAACCAGATGATTTTCGTAATTATTTGCGAATGGACGAAGCAACTTATAAAAATTTATTAGATTTAGTTTCACCATTAATAAAAAGGGGTGATACTGTAATGAAACGTTCTATTACACCACATGAACGACTATCCGCAACTTTGAGATTTTTGGCAACAGGGAGAAAAGAAACTATGAAGATCTTAAGTTTTCTACATGTTTTTCCAAATCTGCCCTCAGTAATATGATTCCTGAAACGTGTGTTGTCATCTACAGTGTATTAAAACAGGAATATTTAAAAGTAAGTATAATAAATACCACTATATAATATTACAATTAATATTACAACTAGTCTATAGTTCTAAAGTTGGATAAATATTCTGAGGCTGATGTCGAATCAGAAAATTCGTCTTCCGATTGATTAACAGGTAATTGAGTATTTCTTAACTGGATGATTGTTTTTGTTGTGATTCAGTATGTTGTGAATATTGTCGTGTTTGTTGATTATAAGATCTTGTTTGTGAAAGAGGCATTTGAGGCTTGAAGGATGGTACTGATTGTAAAAAAGGCTGATTATAATATGATGGTCCGGGTTGTGTTTGGTGATGTAATGATTGTGGTGTTGGTTATATATTTGTTGTGGTTGTATTTGTAAGGAACAATAACGATTCAGTGTTCCTAATTTTGCCTCATAGAAAACATTATAATTTTCAACACACATTTATAATTTTCTCAGCATGAATAAATTGTTCTTGAGGAAGTTCCCGCAACTTTGAGGCCCATGCCTTTCCGATAAGTGAAAACTTATCATCAACATTTGATGGTATTGCTAGTCGTTTCTGAATTACATCCAGAACTTCGTCACATTTGTCGTTGCGCCTCTTTGCTCCTCGAGATGATGCTTGTGATAATGGGCGAGGTGTATTTGGTTCAGATATAATTGATTGTGGTGTGACTGGTTGAGATAAACAGTTATCAACAGTGGATTGAAGTTCTTGTGTCTCAGAAATCTAAAACAAAGAATGAATGTAGCATGGTACACCTGCGCCCATAAAAAGTAAATTAATAGCTAACACACTGAATCTATTTTTTTTCAGTTTCTTAAAACTACAGCCGAATGGAAGAATATTGCGTTAGGTTTTCAAGAAAAATGGAATTTCCCACATTGTTTAGGCGCTGTGGATGGAAAGCATGTACAAATTATTCTAACTATGAGTTTACATACTGTGACGTTGGCACTAATGGTCGAATATCTGACGGAGGCGTCATTGAAAACACCAAATTTATGAAAAGTTTGGTAGCAAATAAACTAAATTTACCAGCACCAGAAGTAGTTGTACCAGGTGAACCTCCATTAAATTATGTATTTGTGGGAGACGAAGCTTTTGCAATGAGACACGACTTTTTAAAGCCATATAATCAAAGAGAGCTCAACTATCAGAAAAGAATATTTAACTATCGTTTGTGTAGAGCTAGACGCATAATAGAAAATACTTTTGGAATTTTGGCTAACCGTTTTAGAGTACTTCATACATGTATTAATTTAAAAGTTGATAATATTGACAAAGTGGTTTTCGCATGTTGTGCGCTTCATAATTTTTTAAGGAGAAATTCGGCAAACTCATATACTTCTAATGATGTATTTGACTTTGAAGATATATCAACTGGTGTAACTAGCCCAGGGCTTCGAACACGGTCTGGAGATTTATTAGATCTTGCAGGCAGTCACAATCGTCATCACAGTACCCAAGCACAAGATGTGAGGAAAGACAAAACATAACATGATTTCTAATGAAAATGATACCAAAAAAATAATTAAAAATAGTAAAACTACATCCAACCAACTAAAGTACTTTGTAACGGCAACAATAAAATATTAATGTTTTTTTATAGGTACAATAAAACTTAAAGTTATAAGAGAATATAAATATTTATTTTACCTGCGATTCATTTTCTTCGTAGTCCATATTTGACACACAGCCTCTAGGAGTTTCCTGGTCCCGTAGAAAACTCAGCAATTCATAATACCACAAATGTGGAACGTATATATCGTCAGCACCGGCACCAGATCTCTCAGAATCAAGAACTTTTTTTAATTCTTTTCTATATGTGGTTCTCATGGAATTTATTTTTTTTACCACAGTTTCTCTATTTGCACTTCTGTCCACAGTCTGCATTTTCTCAGCAAGAATATCATAAGCCTGTGATTTTGCATTTCTATCGCTATATTCTTTGGATTTAATTTTCCAAAGGCAAGGAAAAGATTTATATAGTTCAATAAATTCTGTAATGAATTCTTTTTCTTTTTTTGACACTGTTTAGTAACCAACAAACAACACAAACAAAATAAATTACAGCATTAGTTACAAGCAACGGAAATACATAAGTCACGTGCAAGGTGCAGGTCAGAACAAGTCAAAACAAAGAATACGCTACTACTGAGCATGCGGCGAGTTGGAGTGTCGTTTACAAGTTCATGCATTTGTGCCAACCGCATGCAAATTATCTGGCAGAACAGATTTTATTCAACCCAAACTTTTTCGACTGCGCAAGCATCATGCTTCCATTCACACGCAACAATTTACTTGTGCAAATTTGCATGCACAAGCCAATTGGCGCAAATTGCATGAGCGTGAAAACGGACCTTTAAGGAATTTGGTCTCCATTTTGTAATGCCCTTTTGCCTTGAGCATTGAAAACGCGTGAATTGGGTTTGGTTCGAAAGAAAAGTGATTTTCTCCAGTTATATTGGGATTATGAGTGCCCACCCCTTTGTAAAAGTGTAGCCGTATGGTTGGTGATTTGGTTTAGTGTCAAGGAATTCCTATTTGCCGCCGTTTAAGTTGGATTTTGGTGTAGTTTCCACGGCGTACACGTGCGGTAATGTACCCGGATAAATTTCACGTTAGTCTCCTGGCTTGAGGCGTCTGCAAACCGATTTTGATCATCCAACACCGAAGAAAACCCGTAAGGTAACGTTTTAAAGTTTCAGTCCGTTTTTTTTAATATGATAAGCTTTCATATTGGGTATTTGATATTCCTCGAGTTTTAACTAAACCATAGGTCTTCCAGGATTTCTTCTTTCCCCTTGGAGGTCGCAGCTGTAATTTCCCATCCCTCGTGAAGGTTGGGGAGGTTGAAGCTGTTGCCATAGAGGCTTATCTGTCCATTTCCTGCGGTCAGCCAGAGGTCGACTCATTCCAGATTGGTTGAGGGTTTCCACGAACCTGTGACGTTCGAATTTGTACTGGGTGTTGTATACTGCCACGCAAGTACCTAGCTAGTTAAGAGAAAGTACCTGAATTGTCTTATTTCGTCTCATTTTAATTGCCTAAGGGCCCTGTAAGCACAGTTAACTTTGTTGAAGGTGCTTAACTTTTGTCAGGTTGAATAATAGCAAACAAATGGCTTGATTAGTTGTTCTTGGATATCAGCTGAGTGGGTTTTGACATCTATCTGGTATGATCAGGTTAATATTTAGTAAATTCAACTTTATACGAGTAATTTAGACAGATTTGCCTTGAGTAATAGTGAATTGTAATAGACTACCTCCCCTTATAACTTTAGTTAACTGATAGCCCGAATTTAGAGGGATAATTCAGAAACCGGTACAAACTTTAAGACATAGTTAAATTGTCACGTTTAGGGGGTGGCGTAGGAAGAGAAACAAGACTGTAGCTCAAGTAAGTCTTCTTTATTAGGCACTGTATTACTCTTAGCATCGAACACCGTCCAAGAGGGGGTGTGTGGGTGTGGGTGTATGTGCGTAAGGCCTTCTGAAGTGCCGCCAAGCGGAACCCGCTCGATACGAGCAAGGTGCCCCTATGTCCGACACGCCCAAAGGATTTACTTAAGGCACTGCAACAGGGTAACGAGCCGTCCGGGCACTAGAAAGTTCGGACTGTCGCTCGTGACCTCCCTCTGGGGATGACCCCAGATTTCGGTAATTTAGCCGAGCTACGGTGCATCTTTTATACTCGTCAGCTAACCTCATTACGTTAACCTTGCTGACTATGGTGGTTACTGGGTGTGCACCGTAACTACTAACACGGGTGTGACATCTCCCCCTTCCAACAAGTGTTCGCCCCGAACACTAAAAGTCTATGTTTACTAGAGCAACTTACTTATTCTCTATTCTTAAAGCAGGTGGGGATGTATTTTATTCAAACCAACTTCTTAAAACTAACACATGTTACTTATTTGCTAAAAAAGGTGTGGGGAAAGCTTTATTGAAAAAATATCTTAACTACTTCTCGATTTTTAGACGTTGCCATGTTTGCATACTCAAAAACAATTATTCCTTTCATTGGCGTATCGNGCANGNNCTNGAACCTGGNACTCCAAGNANNCCCNCNGGCCGGATGAGCGTGGCNGTNTGTGGNATAAATAATTNNCANTCNAGGGAGNCGNNTCATGTAAGCGTACCTNCACTTGACNAGTNNACNNCGTCGGACCTCNCCTAGGTNANNTGTCNCCAGACATAAGNANCGGCATGANNCNCAGAGACTTCNGNCCAGCCTNGTAGTCCAACAATAGNNGTGCANNTNNTNCACNCGGCAGANGGTATGGCATGGACCTANTTNCCGGNTAGGNAAANTANAGNTCNNNATAGNAGNCNGGTNCACANGNGNACANTGCTTTNNCNGGNTNATNATNAAGTGTCNNTGACTCGNCNCANNTTGGGATACTCCNGTGCCNGAGTTCGNGAGGNCACGCGGANGCGNACTAAAACAGCTNNCTNATAGTCGATCACGAGCTGCAGGGCAATGTTTGTAGTTATNGGCNGACNTCNCCCNNCGNTGCNATGAGTTAATATGTATACATATACATCATACTCTAAAGTCAACAAAACTAACCAGCTAATGTTTTTTAAAACTACTAAGTAAAAAGGAAAACACATTCTCTTTCCAAAGTGATTCTGCTGCTTCTATTATAATGTCACGAATGAAATAAATCAAATTTATTACTTGAGCGGAAACATTAAAATTGTGGAATGCGGTCAGAGTGCAACTGCACTTATGATGCATTTGCTGAATTGCGAAATATGTGGAATGTTTTCCAAGTACCGAGGGTCGAAAGGTCGTCACGAGTTGTCGGCTAGACGAGACCAGGTCTGGGAATTTTGATTGGTGGAACCAGTGTCTGGAATGCTATAAAAAGGAAGTTGTACCCTAGAGAGGGGTTCAGTTCAGTTCATTCCAGTCAGTCCAGTTTTGCTGTGCACCACGTCGGAGAAGGCAGTACCTAGCCAGAAGACTCCGCTCACGCCACAGAATGTAGTCGTCCTGAATTCTTTCTGACCTATCTTGTTCCTGGCCCGACTTCGTATATCATTTTAGAGCAGAATTCAACTACTTTAGATGATGTTTCCAATGCCAATTCATTTTCAAAATCTTCACAGATTAGTGCAAAATGGCGTCTAATGGCATCAAAGTCGAATGCTGCTGACCCGTGTTTCTCTATAAACTCTTGAGGTGTCACACCTAATATGACATAGTCTCTCTTGACAGTGTGGGTCAATAATGATGCAGGGGTAACACCAGCTGTAGTGTAGTTATTGGTGTTTTCATTATCAGCTGGATCAAGACCCAGAGTTTGGAGAGCAGACTGAATTGTAGTTGATTGTGTCGCCATTGTAATAATTATAAATACTAATAGCTTTGTCAAAAATGTGCTTTATTTGAATTTCGTCTGTTAATTCAAAAGATATTAGATCCTTTAAAAGATGAGAAATACCTTCTTGAGTATTCTCTACTACTCTATTTATCTCAAAGTTTATTATTTGGTGCTTATCAATGAAGAGCAAGATTTTATGAGCCTCAACTCTTACAGGGTCTGGATAAGCCTCTCCACAAAGGCAGAAGTTGTACGTCACGACACTTCTTCTTTCACTCCCTCTTGTTAGTTTAACTTTAAACAATACCTTTTACATGCACAAAATATTACAATAACAAATACATACTTAAATTTGTTAAACAATTATGAGGGCAGCTTCCTGCAAAAAGCCTGCAGTGAAGCTTTCAGTGAATTCTTGATCATAGTCCACGTACCACAAACTCACTTTTCCATTAGTTTCAAAAAATGGGTCTGCAACACAAAAGATACCTTTTTGTTTTACAAAAAGGTGCATTTGCAACTGTATTTGTGCCTTACATTTATTCACAATTTCTAGATTCTTAATGTACACACTGTTTTTTCTTTTGCAGGACACTTTATTTCCAACACATATTGTTCAGAAATTCCATCTGGTGATGCCCCTAAAAGTGGATGTCCTGGTGTTATTAGCAAGCCTGTTGCTTTAAAATTGATTTTTGTTAGTTTCTCAACTGTCTGCAAAACTTTCTTTTCCAATAGTTTTTCTCCTTTCATAGCATTGGTTTCTTAAATTTTAATTTCACCTATTACAGATTCTATAAGTGAACCAGGGGCTGTTTTGCATTTTGCAAATTCATAGATTTTTGACGCAGTAACTCAAGCATATCTTAAGTCATGCCACAACTTTGAATCTGACTGCTCAGTTGTCATTATGCAGGCTTTTTGGCATACATCAATTGACATTTGTGTACTTGCAAAGTTGCAAATTGCATCTGCATCATTATTACCACTTTTCTGTAAAAAAAGTACCCCCAATTTATGGATTCTAAGTTGCTTTTCAGTTGGTTCTTCTGAGTAGTATTTGAGCAGCTGCATTTGAGACCCTGTTTCCTTAGCCTTCTGAATAACTGATGACAAGAACTCATCAGGATTTGATTTTGGATTTACTTGTCCAGCTGAGGCACCAAAATCATCAAGTGTGATGAATTTAATGCTTGATCCAACAGAGACCAATGTTGATTTTTTCCAGTAACATTTTACTTCTGTTGGTGATGATTCTTCACTTCGTCGGTGCAGCCACATTAGGAAAGCAATCATATGTTTACAGCCTCCTAATAAACAAAATTAAATTATAAGTAAATACTTGATAAAACATTAAGTAAAAATACCGGAAGATGCAGCACAGTCATGACAAACACAGCTAATAACTTTTTCTGCTTGCTCATCCAGAGTGATGGTTTGCAACCTTCTCCACAATATATTTATTAAACCCTCAAAATGAGGTGAAGGTCAAAATGCTTGACATGTTTCGAACATATAGATGCTCATCTTCAGAGGCTTAGGTTTGGTAAACACCGCCGACTGTCTTTCTAGACGGGGAGAGACAGTAAGACTCAGTTTGAATTTACATTAAGAATTTATGTGAACCATTTTAGAGTTAATAAACCTATTATGGGGAGAAAAAATAAAAAATAAATTGACACTACATTAAATTACATTGTGACGCTATTTATTCGGGAGTTCGAATCAAAGGGTGTTCTAGAACAAAAGTTAATGAGAATTGCCTCGGGCGCCACCTGGTTTTAAGAAAGTATTTAGAGTTTTCGAAATGTGAACCAGGAAACACAATTCGTATGCCTTGGTAGCTTTTAAACAGCTGGAGACAAGGTTCCCGTCAATCTGTGGTAACAGTGGTTCAGTTGGTGACAACGCTAATAAAAGCCAAAAGTACCAATCAACTAACGTATATTCTCTTTGATTAACTTAAAATGCCAGCAAACTTAACTAAACCAATTAATTATGCAAATAAGCGTATCTTAAATCCCCCCTCCCCTTAATTAAACAAGAACGAGAGTGGGAGTGTGCAACTTAGTTACGGTACGGGTCGGATGCGATGCAAGACAGGTCAACGGTATAATGCAGAAAGTTAAAAAGCCACGCAATGCAATGAATGTTACGGGTACAAGCTGATTCAAAGTTAATTACGGGGACAAAGCAGGTCTATGTTTACAACTAAGCAATTAACCGTCCTAGTGCAAATAAAGTTACGGTCTCACGGGTCGGTAAAAGAGTTGGAAAAGGGTATTACTGAACCACCCGGTCTATACGAGCCTTGTAGTGGTCCTTGTTGGCAACAGGATATAGAAACTTGCCTCCTACGCCCGGTCTAGCGAACCATGTAGCGTAGTCAACAAAAGACAGGGCCAGGACGTGCGGCCGGACTACTAAATGACACAAACGCCCGGTCTAGCGAACCATGTAGCGTTTGTGTTGAATACGGAACTATCGTGTAGCGCCCGGTCTAGCGAACCTCGACGCTACAGAGTGAACTAGGGCCGGAAATTGGCCTATCGGGGAAAAGTATACAAACACCCGGTCTAGCGAACCATGTAGTGTTTGTATAGAAACCTACAATGCCGGATCTATGGCGTAGCACCCGGTCTAGCGAGCCACGATGCTACTGAAGTAAAAGGGCCGGAAAAATGGCCGGGCTGGGACTAACGGTGCAAACGCCCGGTCTAGCGAACCATGTAGCGTTTGCAATGAAAACTGGTGACGTGAACGTTAAAGCAGCGCCCGGTCTAGCGAACCACGACGCTACAACAAACGGCGGTACAGGGTTGGAGTAAACAAGGAACGAACACCCGGTCTAGCGAGCCTCGGTGTTCAAATAACAGGTACACAGTGCACTAGGAGGGCTAGCCACTAAACAGGTATACTTACTGTGATGCGGCGGTGCTGCTGGGAGGTTGAGATGTTGCTCGGGGAGAGCTAGTGATCTCAACAGACGACAAACTGGCGGCGCACGCCAGTTTTATAGACAGTCCGATTCCCCACTTGCGGGTAGTGGGAAACACGGCCCTACTCGAGTGACGCGTACAGAACCGCAGTACTGCAGGAAAACGGTACGCTTCGGCCAACCTAGCCGGCTACGTCAACTCGCGAATTATAATTACAAGGAAAGTCGTAAACCACTAATTTCCTATTACGCGCTATCATACTGCAGCGTTGTTGTAAACCCTGTAATTCTACCAATTGTTTCCAACAAGAACGGTAAAAATCGGACTGGCCAATCCTGAGAAAATATAATAACTTAAAAATACGGCTTTTCGTATTTTGGCAAAGTACTAGCACTGGTTACTTTACTAAACGGCTTCTATTAATAGTTCCCTTATCTGCATATCGCCGCAAAACCAACGGCACTAACGGACGGCTTAGTGAACAAAGCAAAAAAATATTCGTAACTTCGTTACACACCCCTCTCTTCGGTAAAAAAAAAGAAAACTAGTTTACCCTTTTTTTTTAAATAAATCCAACGGTTTCCCCCCCTTAAGCTACACAAAGAACTTACAATTATCCCTGGTGAAATGAAACTTAAATAAAAAATCTATACAAATTCTAAGCCTACCACCCGGCCCCTAACGGTAATACACGCGGCGCATCACTGTACCGCTACAACAATCACATCGTCGGTTTGCCCCCTCGCGATCCAGGCGGCATTGAACTCCTCGGGACACAAACTGGCGTGTAGTTGGAGTCACTTTTGGAGGCGGCAATACGGTCGTCTCCTCTTCCGGAAACCAAGGTCTGCAGGGACAATGCCTAGCCAGGCGATCCCGGTGCCCACACCTGGAGCAAAACCGAATAGGTGGTCGGTCACAGATGGCCCGGTGATGGCCTTCTCGGCCACATCTCCAGCATAGCCCCCTTCTTACGGGCAAAAACAAAGGCAAATCCGTCGGATCCTCCGGCGGTGTAAAGGGTATTGGATCCGGCGAGGCTCGGCCGCCGTCCTCCAGACCCGACCATGTTCTCAACCCCGTGACCAACTCGAACCCGGGAGAAGTCGGTGTTTGTGCCGAAGCACACGTTTCTGGCGGATGTGATGGTTCGGTGGGAACAACCGTGGTGACCTGCATCATGGAAGATGACCCGGTCGGTGCGGGCGGTGGCAACTCTTCCAATGCTTCCGTAGCCCGTGACGAGCATAGCTCGGCGGTAGATGCCCCTGGTTCCTCCTCCACTGCACACATCATCTCGAGGCACAAGTCCTCCGAGGTTAATTCCAGTACAGGTGTATCCGACATCTTTAACCACAAAAAAAAAACTGTTAACTGGAGATTTGGGGAGGTAGCGGGCGGAGCAAACAAAATAAAATAAGAATGTTTCCCAGGGTTGACGGCACTACTTATACAAAAAAAAAATCAAAACAAATTCACGGACGGAGGGTCAGGAAAGGACCACCGGCACGGACGGGTTTAGGGCACGTTGACGTGTACCCGGCGACCATCGCTGGTCCGAAGATATCTCCGTAACCGGCGGTGTTTCGGGTAGTCAGGCGGACGCAGAGTCCGAAGCTGACTCACCAAAGCGGGGGACCAACGCTTCGGGTCAGGAGTGGCCATGATGGTATCGGCCACTGCTTCCCAATCCACTGGGGTCGGTTCGGCGGACGGTTCGGCGGACGGTTCTGCTGTCACCCGGGCTGGTTTGCAGTCAGGTGCACTTTCGACGGTGACAGGACGGGCAGGGTCAGGAAATAATTCCTCAGTATGTTGCACAGCCCATTCCAGCCGCTCCAGATTGGCGTCATAAGCCGTCGTCCGTAAAGAAATCGGGTCTACCAGACGCACTCAGATGAGGGTAAGATCATAGACCACGGGAGAAACAACTTTGACAACGGTATACGGCCCTGAATATTTGGGCGCAAGTTTCGAGGCAAAACCTCGGACAGCGGAAGACAGAGGATTTTCCCGGCGGAAAACTTGATCTCCCAAGTGACATCTCCATTCGCGTCTCCGGAGATTGTAATGTCGGCTTTGAGTGGTGAACGCCCGACTCAGATCCAGACGGACCAGCTCATAAATATCACAATTCTGCCAAAATGCCACGGCCAAAATTCAGGTAAGCGGGCGTGAACCCGGTAGAGTCATGTTGTGATATGTTTATGGCAAACACTAATTCCGGCAGAAAGACATCCCACTTGCGATGATCATTCTCGCAGAATTGCGCAATCATGGTCTTGAGCGTCTTGTTAGTACGCTCGACAGGATTAGCTTGAGGCGTATACGGCGGAGTGAAACGGTGAGCTATTCCTAACTCCTCAAGCACCTGTTTAAACGGTTGGCCGGTAAATTGGGTGCCATTGTCGGACAGCACGGTCTTTGGACAACCAAAACGAGTTACAATCTCCTCGTAGAAAGCCTGGCTTACGGCACGGGCTGTTGCCTTCCTTATCGCTCTACACTGTACCCAGTTAGTGAAACGGTCCTGGAAAACTACTAGGTAGTTGTTTCCTTTGGCCGAACGAGGTAAAGGGCCAACTAAATCGGTACTGACGGTTTCCCAAGGATTGTTGTTGTGAAAGCTTATATCTTTGACAGGAGGAACAATTACGGACATATTTAGCAATGTCACGCATCATTCCCGGCCAGTAATAACGTTGGGCAATACGGACGGTAGTTTTTGCTATTCCCAAATGCCCGGCGGTCGGTTCATTATGGATCTGCCGTAAAACGGTTTCACGAGCAGTTTTTGGGACGCAAAGTTTCCAAGGCGCGTTCGGTTCGGCGGTGATGCCTTCATTTATATCCCAGAAATGTCGGAACAGGCGGCCGTCTTTTATGCAGTAATCGGGGAACTCACTAGGATTGCAAATTCAACTATCAAAGCGTCTTTCTTTAGTTGGCATATTATCGCGATTTTGGAGTCAAGGGGTTCGGTTGTACCGGCGGTAGGTTCGAACGGTAAATCTTCTCTCTGTTCGGTATTCGTGATAGGATATTACAGGAACAGGGGGATACTCTATTAGTGGATCTAAATAACAACTACCAAGCTAACTAGCAACAAAACCAAAGCAAACGTGCGTAAAAGGCCGGCGGTGTAAAATGTTACAAGCAATGACGTTTTATAATACAGGCGGTCGAGTTATGTTGGGTTTCCCCAACCAAGTTGCACACTCAAAAAAAACAAAGTTATTGTACTGCTCTTGAAAGAAAAGTACTGTCCCACTGTCACTATCAGAAAACAGAAATACGGTCCCTCCCTGCTCGGGCGCCAATTTTGTGACGCTATTTATTCGGGAGTTCGAATTAAAGTGTGTTCTAGAACAAAAGTGAATGAGAATTGCCTCGGGCGCCACCTGGTTTTAAGAAAGTATTTAGAGTTTTCGAAATGTGAACCAGGAAACACAATTCGTATGCCTTGATAGCTTTTATACAGCTGGAGACAAGGTTCCCGACAATCTGTGGTAACAGTGGTTCAGTTGGTGACAACGCTAATAAAAGCCAAAAGTACCAATCAACTAACGTATATTCTCTTTGATTAACTTAAAATGCCAGCAAACTTAACTAAACCAATTAATTATGCAAATAAGCGTATCTTAAATCCCCCCTCCCCTTAATTAAACAAGACCGAGAGTGGGAGTGTGCAACTTAGTTACGGTACGGGTCGGATGCGATGCAAGACAGGTCAACGGTATAATGCAGAAAGTTAAAAAGTCACGCAAACAGGTCTATGTTTACAACTAAGCAATTAACCGTCCTAGTGCAAATAAAGTTACGGTCTCACGGGTCGGTAAAAGAGTTGGAAAAGGGTATTACTGAACCACCCGGTCTATACGAGCCTTGTAGTGGTTCTTGTTGGCAACAGGATATAGAAACTTGATTCCTACGCCCGGTCTAGCGAACCATGTAGCGTAGTCAACAAAAGACAGGGCCAGGAAGTGCGGCCGGACTACTAAATGACACAAACGCCCGGTCTAGCGAACCACGTAGCGTTTGTGTTGAGGGTGGAACTATCGTGTAGCGCCCGGTCTAGCGAACCTCGACGCTACAGAGTGAACTAGGGCCGGAAATTGGCCTATCGGGGAAAAGTATACAAACACCCGGTCTAGCGAACCATGTAGTGTTTGTATAGAAACCTACAACGCCGGATCTATGGCGTAGCACCCGATCTAGCGAGCCACGATGCTACTGAAGTAAAATTTCGGCACTGTATTAAAATGGTTTCAATCTTACCTGCATAATAGAACACAAACTGTAAAATTTAAAAATAGCACAGCTGATTGCATTGTAATAAATAATGGTGTACCACAAGGTACTGTTCTCGGTCCATTTTCCTTTCTTTTATATATAAATGATATTGTTAAGACAGTAAAGTACACGAAAATCGAACTATTTGCAGATGATACCATGATTTACATCTGTGGACCAAACATAAGTCAGTTGCAAGATTATATAAATTATGACATTAACAGTTTAAGCAAATGGCTTTGTAGTAATAGTCTAAGTGTAAATGTAAATAAAACTAAATTTTGTGTTTTTTTAGAAAACAACATTTACTGTCTAAACTACATAAGTAATGTACATATTAGTTTAAGAAATCAACAAATATCGTATGATAAGCAAATTAAGTATTTAGGAGTGATCTTTGACGCCAATTCGACATTTTACGAACATGCACTATACATAACAAGAAAATTTTCAAAAAAGGTTAATTTTATAGCAAGGGTTGGGAGAAATTTATCTGTAAGCACTAAGTTATTATTGTATAACAGCATAGCGGCGCCACACTTAGAGTTCTGTAGTGCACTTTTTTAGAATTTGCCGGCATATATTTTAAATGATTTACAGACCATACAAAATAGAGCAATGCGTATAATTCTTAAAAGCAACCGGTACACGCCGATTAAAATCATGTTAAATGTGTTAGATTTCTTAACGGTAAAACAAAAAACCGTATTTAACACATTTGTGTTTATTTATAAAATTAAAAACAAATTATTACCATCTTACCTGTGTGGCAAAGCAACTAACTTTAGTGATGTGCATAATTATAACACAAGGAACAAAAACGATTTTGTTTTAACTAACAAATGTAATACGGAATCATTAGCCAGCACTGCTTTATGCAGAGGTCTGTATGAGTTTAATTGTTTACCTGTTAATATTAAAATTTGCGAAAACCTAGATAAATTTAAACAACATTTAAGAGAATATGTATTATTAAAGTATTATTATTGACATTGACTTGATTGTATAAGGACATATTGTTATTATTGGCTTGCGAAGTCAGTTGGTGTAATAGTTGTGACTGCTTTTGTCGTTTTTGTATATAGCTTGACTAGCTAAATAAACGATATTATTATTATTATTATTATTAAAAGGGCCGGAAAAATGGCCGGGCTGGGACTAACGGTGCAAACGCCCGGTCTAGCGAACCATGTAGCGTTTGCAATGAAAACTGGTGACGTGAACGTTAAAGCAGCGCCCGGTCTAGCGAACCACGACGCTACAACAAACGGCGGTACAGGGATGGAGTAAACAAGGAACGAGCACCCGGTCTAGCGAGCCTCGGTGTTCAAATAACAGGTACACAGTGCACTAGGAGGGCTAGCCACTAAACAGGTATACTTACTGTGATGCGGCGGTGCTGCTGGGAGGTTGAGATGTTGCTCGGGGAGAGCTAGTGATCTCAACAGACCACGAACTGGCGGCGCACGCCAGTTTTATAGACAGTCCGATTCCCCACTTTCGGGTAGTGGGAAACACGGCCCTACTCGAGTGACGCGTACAGAACCGCAGTACTGCAGGAAAACGGTACGCTTCGGCCAACCTAGCCGGCTACGTCAACTCGCGAATTATAATTACAAGGAAAGTCGTAAACCACTAATTTCCTATTTTGGCAAAGTACTAGCACTGGTTACTTTACTAAGCGGCTTCTATTAATAGTTCCCTTATCTGCATATCGCCGCAAAACCAACGGCACTAACGGACGGCTTAGTAAACAAAGCAAAAAATATTCGTAACTTCGTTACAACATCACCAAATACAACCCGGACCATCATATTATAATCAGCCTTTTTTACAATCAGTACCATCCTACAAGCCTCAAATGCCTCTTTCACAAACAAGATCTTATAATCAACAAACACGACAATATTCACAACATACTGAATCACAACAAAAACAATCATCCAGTTAAGAAATACTCAATTACCTCTTAATAAATCGGAAGACGAATTTTCTGATTCGACATCAGCCTCAGAATATTTATCCAACTTTAGAACTATAGACTAGTTGTAATATTAATTGTAATATTATATAGTGGTATTTATTATACTTACTTTTAAATATTCCTGTTTTAATACACTGTAGATGGCAACACACGTTTCAGGAATCATATTACTGAGGGCAGATTTGGAAATACATGTAGAAAACTTAAGATCTTCATAGTTTCTCCCTGTTGCCAAAAATCTCAAAGTTGCGGAGAGTCGTTCATGTGGTGTAATAGAACGTTTCATTACAGTATCACCCCTTTTTATTAATGGTAAAACTAAATCTAATAAATTTTTATAAGTTGCTTCGTCCATTCGCAAATAATTACGAAAATCATCTGGTTCATTAATTAATTCCTTAATTAAATTAGTATGAGAGTAAGTGGCCCTCTTTTCAATCCAAGATTTCTGCGGTCTTCTTGGATTTTTCTTTTTTAGTACCTTAAACTTTTTAATTAAACAAACTCCCGCTAGTGCTAACAACTCGTCTTCGTGGTCCATTTTTGTTTCAAACACGTTACACGCTTGTCGAAATCTGTAGTGGTGAACAAATTTGTGTCAATAGATTGACTTGTTTTTTTATATCATTTTGCGCAAATTGCTTGAGCGTGAAAATGCACCCAACAATTCAGTTTTACTTGTGCCAATTGACTTGCACAAATCAACTTGCGCAAATTGCATGAGCGTGAAAACGGACCTTAACAGTCGATCGCGACCGAACAAAATGTCGATACCCCCTAATTACGGCCAATGATGAGCCGCGGTTCTCGTGGAGGACACATAAACCCTGACGGACCAACACATTTTCCGTAATTGTGACCAATCACGCACCGGATCAAACACAGTTCGGACATTCGCCAGCCAAACAGCTGATTATTGACTCAAGAGACAAATGTCAATAGAACCCATGACTTTAACCTATATTTGTTGGTTAGTACAAAACATAAACAACAGGTGCCCCAAAATTTGCCCAAAATCATGTTGCCTGTGGCAAACAGTGCCCCATGATAAACCCAAAACCCTCACTGGTAATTCCACTGATATAAATCTCGTTGCCAGAGCATAAATCATGAATAGGTCGAATTCATAAGACCCCAATGTTACCATACATTGAGATACGTATACATACCATTGTAACGAAGTTACTATTTTTTTTTGTTAATATGTAGTATTAGATTTAAGAAAACAATGCGCAGCCTCACACGCTTAAGGTACAATGCGTCTTCGCGACAGAATGGTGAACGCACCGTCGCGATTGATAAAGGTTCAGCGCGCAGCCGCGGTAGCGTAAACGAAGCAACATCGCGCCGTCGCGA
The DNA here is from genome assembly GCA_018691245.2 of Ips nitidus. Classification (NCBI taxonomy): domain Eukaryota; kingdom Metazoa; phylum Arthropoda; class Insecta; order Coleoptera; family Curculionidae; genus Ips; species Ips nitidus. Next base: position 3,846,753 of record CM042803.1, on the reverse strand, counting down.
CTCGCGAGCTGGTAACCAGGTAATACGCCGCGCGCTACATTGATCAGTTCGTCAGTTAGTTCAGTTCATCCCGGACCATCGACTAGTGACTACCGACCGACGCTTCAGCCAGCTGAACGGTAAATTTTATTGTTCCTGGGGGCAAGCTTTGAAGGGGAAGGTATTTCGGAATCGTTTCCTTCGGACCGCCAGTACAGGATGTTATAACACTGCTGGTCAACTCCGGAGGCTACAATCTCACTATCACCTAGGTATTTCCGAACCGTTTCCTTCGGACCGCCGGTACTGGATGTTATAACACTGCCGGTTAACTTCGAAGGCCACGGCTCCGAAATCCTGTAACCAAACCTGATCTCACCCAGGTCATTCCGAACTGACTTCTTCGGACTGTCAGCTCCGGCCGATTCTTTGACCCCTTCTGTGCCCCCAGAGCAGTTTTCATACCGTCCGAATCCGTCATGCATACCGTAACCCTCTGTTTACCGTTTTCGAAACCGTCTTAGTTCTCCGCACCGTTCCCCGTTCTGAACACTAGGTTGTGTTGTCCGTTTGACCATTTCTTTAATGAAGCATTTTTGAAGTATTTTTTATAAAGTAAACTAGCATTATTTTTTGATGATTAAAATTTTTCGCAATCATTAAAAACGTCCTGTATGCAAACTCATATCCCGTTATTTAATAACATGAAAAAATTATTAGAATTTTTTACATAATGTTTAAAGTTTTTTTTTTAATTCCTGAACATTTTTAGGCTTTATTAGATGGCCCTGCACTGTGCATTTTTGAAAGGATGCTCAAAGGACCCTCGACTCAAAAATATAGTCCTGAACTTCGAGCGTTTGCATTAAGTTTGGCGTTTTTCTCACCCAGAGCATATGAGTTAGTGCGAACAACGTTTAATAAGTCGCTACCTCATCTAAGAACGATATCAAAGTGGTATACGTCAGTAGACGGGAGCCCAGGGTTTACAAATGAATCATTGTTGGCATTAAAATCTAAAGCTGTTGAAAATAAAAATCCATTGCTTTGCAATTTGGTAATGGACGAAATGTCGATTCGAAAGAGGATAGAGTGGGACGGCACGCAATTTACAGGATTCATCGATGTTGGAGGACATATTCACTCAGAAGAACTACCGGAAGCAAGAGAAGCAATTGTTTTTTCATTGGTTTGCTTAAACCAATGTTAGAAAGTGCTTGTTGGTTACTTTTTAACAAATGGAACTTCGGCTGGGGACAAAGCCCAATTAATAAAAAAATTCTTAGAGTTTGTTCATCAAGCACATGTGGTTGTAACCTCTCTAACTTTCGATGGTGCCGCCTCCAATATAAGTGCCGTTCAACAACTTGGCGCAGAACTTAACAACCCATACGACTTGAAAACCTTTTTTAGTCATACTGTAACAGAAAAAAACGTTTACGTTTTTCTAGATCTATGCCATATGATAAAATTATTACGAAACTGTTTTGGAGCCTTGAAGACCTTTAAAAATTCATCGAACGATTTCCTCAAGTGGAAATTTGTCTCAAAATTGGTGGAGGTGCAAAACATTGAGGGGCTACACGTTGCGACTAAGCTACGTAACAGGCATTTGCAGTGGTCTAGGGAGATCATGAAAGTAAGGCTAGCTGTGCAAACCATCAGTCGAAGTGTATCTGATGCCATTACTTTTTTGAGAGATGACTTAAAACACCCGGAATTTGCAGAGTCGCATGCAACTTCCAAATTTATTTTAAATTTTAATAACTTATTTGATATTTTCAATTCGAGAGGAAAATGGGCTAAGTACAAGTATAAGCAACACCTATCAAAGCGGACTGAATCTGAATTTTTATTGATTCAGTTTTTTCAATATATGAAAAACTATATACACGGGTTAACCTTAAATGGACAGCTTGTTGTAAAGTCAAAAATAAAAACTGGCTTTCTAGGATTTTTGGTAGGGATGGAATCACTTGATCACTTGATCCTTGTATAGGCAAACAGTAAAAGAGTGCCCTGAAATATATTGCTACCTACCGATTATCCCAAGACCATCTTGAACTCTTTTTTGGCGCTATATGGAGCAAGGGAGGGTTCAACAATAATCCTACTGCAAGACAATTCCAAGCGGCGTATAAGTGTTTGCTAGTACATACACAAATATCAGGGTCTAAGGCTGCAAATATAACCGATTTTGACAACATCCCAATATTAAATTGTAGTGGAATCACGAGAACAGAAGAGGGCGAGGACATGGAAGAAAACGAAGATTTTATTCAGTTCGAAAAGAAATTAAATAATGATTTACAACACAATAATTATTTAAATTCTGAGAGTTGGAATCTCACATTATATGTTGAAGACGTTGTCGCGTATATTTCTGGATTCGTGGTTCGAAAAATAAAAAAATGTATAAATTGTCCAAAATGCATGAGTTTATTAGAACGACAAAGTAGTGTAAGTCGCCTACAAGAAAGAAAGACCTATGGACGCTTAGTTAAAGCTTCTCAGCTAAGAATAGAGGTATGTAAAAGCGCTGAAAAAATGTTCAGATTTTTTCTGAAAACGGAAAATATTATTTCAAGAAGGATAAAAGTAATTAAAGTTTTGATAGTCAAGACAATGAACAATTTAGATGTTTCAATTTATGACTATTTTTACGACCATTCTTATGACGGCGATTTAGACAATAATCATGCATCCCTTCTGATTAAATTGACTTTAAAACATTATTTCAAGATTAGACTCCATCATGAAACTAATAAAATTCTAGAAAAATCAAAACCACGGGTAAGGAGTATTTATACAAAAGTTACCTTATTTAGGAACGAATAGAACAAACGGACAAAAATATTTGAATGTTATCATATTGATAGATTATATAATAAAAATGCTTTTGTGTTGTATTTTTAATTAACGTCGTTTTTTTGTATGAAGCGTTGAATACGCTTGTATATGGCACTATTTTTTGCATTAATTTTTTTGATACTGTAAGCTTAGTATTATACAGTTTCTAATGTGCTAAGTAATAAATTAAAACATAACTTTATTAATTCATTATAGTTTTTTATGAATGAGTTTTTTTATTATTAATTACTTGAGCTGACAGCTAGTATGTCCTCAAACTTTGTTTCTCTATTTTCTTCAAAAAGTTTGCGCACATACACAAAAACATTGGCCCAACGATACGGATCGGAAAATAGTTATTTATGTAACAAGCGCAAACATTGCAACTTTTTCCACGCAACGTGAAAATTGTTAAACGAGACTGAAGTCGTGCTAAAAGACTCGTAAGTTTAAAAGGGACTTTTAGCATGTGTTGAATACAACATTTTTTTAAAAAAATCTACATGTTTGATGACAAAAGTACAACACACACAACATTACAAAGTTGTTAATTTTAATATATGAAACGTCTGTATAGACAGGACCTGCTCCTACCTGCGGACACTACAAATAGTGCAAAAAAAAGATCCTTATTGCACAACTATAAAAAAATAGTTAATATTACAACACGTTAATAAACGACTTAAAATTTAGAAACTCCATGTACTTTGCATGATAGAAGAGTGGCCAGTAAGCATTCTATAATCTACATCACCTAAACTGATTGTTCTAAAATGACATCCATATTGTCACGTTTAGGGGTGCGTAGTGAAGGATGGTAGAGAAACAACTTAGGTCACAGGCAAGCCTCGTTTAATATAAAAATATATCAAACACTTAAGAGGGGTTATTCTTACCCCCAGAATAGAAGGGCCAACACGGCCGTAATCGTCGTTGAGCGCATGGAAGTTCGGGGAGGGTGAGTTTGGTTTTAGCCCTTCAGCTACACCGTAAAGGGGCACGCAAGGTGTTCTTGTACGATGTGACCAAAGAACCAAGTAAACAACTGACAGGGTTAAGGGTTCTGACGGTCACTTCAAGTTGCGAGAGAACCCTTCTCTTTTCAGCCTGGGATCCTGAGAGGGTAGCGAGCCGACCCACCACTTCAAGTTAGGGAATGTTGCTCGCCGACCAACCCGGAGACCATTGACCTCCCTCTGGGGATGACCCCAGAGTTCGGTGCCTTAGCCGAGCTACGGTGGATATTTTATACTCGTCAGCGACCTCATTACGCTAACCTTGCTGACTATGGTGGTTACTGGGTGTGCACCGTAACTACTAACACGGGTGTGACAATGTGAATTGATTAAAAATAAAAAGTGAGAAATGCATAGGTAAAAAAATAATTTGTAAAATATTAGTTAATAAGTTCGCCGCCACTGGATACTTGTTGTCCGAGCGCTAAATTCGGGGAGTGATCTAGCAAACGCGACTTCCCGCAGCGTGCACCCCACTCCTATTTTTTTCATCTATATACGTTAGTATATATTAATGTCTTTGCCCTCTTAGGATCCCAGGCTGAAAAGAGAAGGGTTCTCTCGCAACTTGAAGTGACCGTTAGAACCCTTAACCCTATCAGTTGACTACTTGGTCCTTTGGTCACATCGGACAAGAACACCTTGCGTGTCTCCTTTACGGTGTAGCTGAAGGGCTGAACCACACTCACCCTCCCGAACTTTCATGCATACGTCGGCAATTAAGGCAGTATTGGCCCTTCTAACCTGGGGGTAAGATTGACCCCACTTTATACCTTATTTACATTATTTTCTTACAATAAACGAGGCTTACCTGTGACCTGAGTTGTTTCTCTACCATCCCTCACTACGCACCCCTAAACGTGACAATATTGCTCAATGGAGCTCAATAAGCAATAGAACGTTTAACAAAGTATATTAAATTAGGAACATACAATAAACTATTCATTTAAAAATTACATGAATTACAATGAAATACACAATTATTATAATAAATGGTTTTGGTATTCCCTTGCGTGGAAGTCGATGCATCTGTTATAATAGAAGAAATACTTGCATTGGACTAAGAAAGAAACGGTCAGTCATTATACCTTTGCGTTTTTCCAAAAACTTTTTGTATAATCGGATTGGGCACATGTCTGGATTTACCTTTTTGATTATTAGCCACTTCGACGATGCGCATGGTCCTTCTTCTCCCTGAGTAGTCTTGGTGAATACTGGATTATATTCAATTCTTTCGGTTTTTTCACCCGAGTTGTTAGTCCCTTCAGCAAAATAACTTAACAAACATTTGAAACCTTCTCCTCCTCGCCATGCCAATTCAAACGAAAATACCAAAAACGTCTTTTTTTGTAAACCTTCTGGCGTATCTTCATCGCAGCTCCGCACTAATTTTGTAATTTTTTTATATTTTAAAGCCACTGCACTAACTTTTTTCTTGTGATTCCTGCAGTTGTTTTTGCTTCGCATTTTTGGCATCTCAAGCAACTTTAAAGTCAATGTCCGTAAATGGATTGAAATGTATGTTGTAGTCACTATGATATTTTTTCATTAAAGTTTTTGCTGATACGTTCCAAATAGTCTTAACTGTGTATTCTTTATACTCGTCTCCACTTTTTTCCTCATGTTGAAGGCCCAATCTGTTAAAATATTTGCCAAAACAGGAACTGTGGTTGCTGAATTTGGAACGTAGTGTCTATCGACACAGAAATCCATAAACTGCCGCCAGAAAAACTCTTGATTTTTAAGGGCATTTTTTGGTTTTGCTGCAACTATATTTGGACAATATTGCAACTATATTTCCAATATGTTCCAACCGTATTGGAACTGGAATTTTCCAGCAAGTTCAAACTGTATTGGAACTTGCTTCATTTTTGTTGACATCGCGTTTGACATTGTTTGGTTATGAAAAGTCAAAAAACTGCGCAAGGACAACAATTAGTGTACTAGCAATAGGCTCTACAACAATGCAGTACGTACAGGGCAATTATCGAAATGCAATTATCACTTTAGAATGCAATTATCGGGGGCAATAACATAAAGGTGCTCGCCCACTTATACGAAGCGTCGCGAACGGAAGCGTCGCGAAGCGAAGAGTCATTTGGCCGGTGTCCGCCCACTTGGGCGAAGCGGCGCGTCGCGTCGCGTCTCGAAATCGAACGAAACGGGGTACGCATTTTAACGTAGTACATTGTTCAGTGTAGACTTGAAAACATGAGCAGTTCATCGTCAGAAGAAGACCTTGCGGGACTGAGCTTGATTGCCAGTATGGAACAAGAAGAATTAACCCAAAAAAAATGCTGGGTTACTAATATTAATCAAAAAAGACTGACTTATGGTGGATTTCATCATTCGTTTTCGGACCTGAGACAAGATAAAAAGAGATTTTTTAAATATTTTCGTATGTCTGAGGAAAAGTTCTTTGAGCTTCTTAGTTTATTAAAGAGTTCAATAGAACATAACAACACTAGATTTCGAAGGGCAGTGTCTATTGAAGAGAGACTTGCTGTTTGTTTAAGGTAAGATACTTTAGAATATTTTTGCACGTTTATATTTAGATGAGCATATGTGTATCTTTTTAGTTATCAGTTTTTGACAAAAACGCAATGATAAATAAGTATTTTATATAATATAAATAACCTATACCTACATTATTAGTGCAGATACTAAGTACGCTCTATCTCTCTATATAATGCGGCTCTTTAATGGGACCTTTATTTCTTAAACCGTTCAACATATAGATTTAAAATTTGGCACACTTCAATGACAATATAAATACTACTTGTTGACGTAAATTTCATACTTCTTACATTAAATGGCGGCTGGACGCCATTTTGGAAAGAAAAATCAAATAACAAAGGGGGCTGTGTGATACATCATTTGAAAGCTCTTATTGAATAGAGTAGTATTGTCATTGTTTTTAGATTTACTAGTTGTTCAAAGAACGATTAGTTCCGTTTCCCATCGCCAGGGGGAGTCCTCACGAAATGTGTTCATTCATAAAGGTTTCTACCAGAAATAGTAAAAATCGACAAAGAAAAATAATACACGAAACATGTGATTTAGACAAAGACGGAAAAGTTGGTCCCGCATCTTCGTTTATTTTAAAGTTGAAGCTGATCGGACTGCCACCTTGAGTGCATATAACTGCTTGCCACGTGATCGTCACATTGTAAATTGCGACTGGTACCACCTGTTATCTGTCTAATACAAAATTGACATTTGACAGTGCATTTGTCATATTTGTAAACGGTACCCGGTACGGTTCGAGCATTTCTGCATTTTGTGTTCTGTTCTCACTGGTTGTTGTGATGTCAAATGCCAACTGGTCACTTTGCTTTTGTTTTTGTTTTGATGTGTCAAAAAATTTTAGCATCCAATAATTGTATTTTTATTACAATAATAATCTAATAATCGGTGAAGATTATACACTAAAATCAAGTAAATGTATATTTTCAATGGTCATAATGGATACAATGCCTGCTGGCCCAGGTAAGATTGCAATAGCAATTTCATACCTAACCTTAATAAACCATGTTGATGCATAATTTCTACAAACTTTTATAGGTAGTCTGACATTTTTTAGTATCCTGTATATGCTGAATACTTTACTACTTTTTCATGTGGATGAAAAAACACAACTTTTATGAAAAAATTGACCTAAGCGAGGAACAAATTACCCACTAAGAAGATTGCAACATAGTTGAAGAATGAAATGCTGTGCAATGGGTTCAACTACTTACATTAGAACAGTGGATAAAAAACCAAGTTTTAAGGTCAGTAGGTATACTGATTTTACTTAAATTAACATCCAAGCATTGCAGTTTTCATTATTGTTATGTTTAACACAATAATTATCATTATACTTTAGTAAACTGTATTGCTCAACCTTGAGTTAATATGTATTATACAGTGGCTTTTTTAAGTACTGCATCAATTTGATAAAATGGAAGGGACTTACTTTTCACAAAAACATTCAGTACCTTATGTTTTTATTTCTAAGAGAGATTTTGTATTACTACAACCATTTTCAATTCTGTTTAAATAAATGTCAAAAACACCTTTTTCAAAACTATAGGTCTCCCAACTTTTATTAAAAAAAATTAAAATCAGTTCAAAATGAATTCTATCGACTGTTTGACAATAACAAAGACTGTTTATTAACTTCTTTTAAATGTTATCATTAATTTTTGAGGATGTTAATTTGAGTTCTTGGAAAATTATTGGTTTCAAAATATTAATATTTGCTGAACAATAATTGTGGTACAACTTGCATGGAATGATGAATGATGTTTAGAATTGTTGCTGGAGTCTAGAAACTTATACAATAATAAAGAGGTGTTGCCATTTAAAAGATCAAACATATTTTAAATACTTAGTTTTTGGGACCTGTATAATTCCAATTACAACATCCATTCCAAACACAACAGCAGTTAATAAAAATAAAAACATAGGAGTTCAAGCATTTTTGAGAAAAGTTAGTCTTTTCAATTTTATTGAATTTAGGCAGTATGTACTTTATGAAAGCACTGTATGATAATATAATAATGTGCCACACTTAGTTCAGTAGTGTACTTAGGTACCTACTTTTTTTTTAAACAAATATGCCTTTGGAATTTATGTGTTGTCATAATTAGTAGATAATTTAGTTTGATATGATTTAATAATTAGGTTTTGCTCTTTTTAACACTAAAAATAAAGCTGTTTCATCAAAACTCAACCACAAGTTCAAACATGTGAGCATCTGAAAAGTAAATAATTAAACAAAATAGTTGTTTGTATACCTAGGCGGTGAAATGGTATTTTTTCGGCTGAAAGAAAGTTTGACGTCCGAGGCCATCTTACGGCCGAGGACAACAATCTTGAGGACGAAAAAATTATTTCACGGCCGAGGTGTACAGGGTGCTGCATTTTCGATGGTTTTATGGGGTACAGAGAAAACGGTAATAGATAGAAAAAAAGCAGCATACGTGTTCCGAGCTGAGATGACTGGCGAAGAGTGGGCTGCGCAAACTTCTTTTGTTTCAAAGATACAGGGGGTTTTTGAAAATTGGTCATTTTGGAACCTCCTCTGTATTTCATTTGCTATAAAAGTTATTAAAAAAATAAAAACGGTATCTGGTATAACTTTTCACGTAGAATCCAATCACGTAACCGGTTTTTTTCTATTAGGTTTAGTTTTTGACATATGGCAGTAACTTACATTTTTTTAAATGGAACACCCTATATATTTGTACGTCATTTAATTCTGTTCATTTTTACCTTTTCAACAGTGTATTACAACATATAAGTTTGTAGAGGTTAATCCTCTTATTTAAAAAAAAAGTAGTTTGCTAAGTTAAAAAAATGCCAATATCTAAAATACGAAACAAAAACAATCGGAAATCATATAAACTAACACATCAGAAAATTCAATATTTTTAATAAATCCTATAATTTAATAAGAAAAGTGGCCATTTTTATTTACTACTATTTTTAAGGTAGAAGTTAAAAAAACTGTTTATAAACGACATGTAACATGTTAATATAAACATAGAAAAATTTTGTTTCGACTGTGGGTATTTCTATACATGTTATTTAGCCCTTTTTTGTTAACGAAACGCTTTTTTTCTAATTAGCAAGATTAACATTTACAAACTTATATGTTGTAATACACCGCTGAAAAGGTAAAAATCAACAGAACTAAATGACGTAAAAATATATAGGATGTTCCATTTAAAAAAAATTAATTTACTGTCATTTGTCAGAAACTAAACGGTATAGAAAAAAACTGACTACGCCATTGGATTCTACATGAAAACTACTACCGGGAACCGTTCTTCCATTTTCGATAACTTTAAGAGCAACTGAAATACAGAAGAGGTTTAAAAATTAACAATTTTCGAAAACCCCCCGTATTTTGAAACAAAAGAAGTTTGCGCCGCCCACGTTTCGCCAGTCATCTCAGCTCAGAAAAAGAGATCAGAACACGTATGCTACTTTTTTTCTTATCTATTACCGTTTTCTCTGTACCCCGTAAAACCATCGAAAATGCAGCACCCTGTACACAAAATTTTTTGTTCAAACGATATGCACTTAGAAATTCATAATTTTTGATAAGTAAAATGAGAAGGGTCTAACAATCACGGTGACGTTTATTGTTTATGTTGCTGGTTATGCATTGTTGATGTGACATTAAATAATAAACTGACTCTTGTCAGAAATATTTTCCATTTTTTCATATACGCGAAAATTAAATTGGGAGACGAAGATTGCTGTACTGATATGGATGGGCGTACTGCTGTAATTGGTGCACACAGTGGTCACATAGAGAAATCGTAACTAGCAACCATAAGCGTAGACGGTGACATAGATATTGTTAATTTACTTTCTTCCTGTATTTTTTTTTGGCCGTTGCTATTGACACCGTCCGTAAAAGTGCATTTTACGGCCGCTAAACAGTACGTGAAGTGAGTACTTCTCGTCCGTTTGAACAAAAACGTATTTTTTTTAATGAATGAATACCATAGAAAATTTTCTCTCTTTTTCAAAGGAACAATGAACCTATATTATATAAAAATAAATTATCTTCTCATTATGACAACAACCAATCAATTTCAATTGCTTAATTTATTTAACAAACTTAAAGTACCAAGTACATAATACACTAGGTATATTTTCTTGACAAGTGTAACACATCATTAGTTTCGGGAGGCCTGTAGCTAGTAAGAAATGAAATAAAATGTTCAGGTCCATATTTGAAAAATTGAAATTGATGATGGTATTTAAATAACTGAACCTCGGAACTAAAAACTAAAACAATTTTATTGAAGAGCATAAAAAAGTGCCTCCAGAAGGTGCCATTGATTTTCCAAAATAATCAATAATAGTGGTAAAAAAATAATAATAGAAATTTAATGTCGGAGATCTACGGATGTAATAAAAAAAATTTGCATTTTTTTAACAAATTATTCAGCAATCAAATGCGCAACTTTGCCTCCATTTAACTAAAACTCTATCAACTATAGTTTCTGAGATAGCAATGCTAATGCATTGAATTTGTAACACCCTGTACAGAGTGGTGTATAAATTCGTGGCAGATAAAATATTAGTTTTTTAAATAGAACTACATATTTTTTAATACATACACACTTAATAGATTTTCTAATATTTCAATTTTTTCAAAACAATTAGTTTTTACAATGATGAAAAATTGACTGCAGGGCCTTTGTTTCTAAAGGTAGAATACTATTACTAGAATATTTGATACAAAGGTCCTACAGGGATGGCAAAAAAAGATTTAGGCAAATAAATTTGCATTAGATGCTACAGAGTGTTCATATTGTTAACAACATTCCTATATCAGACACACTTTGATAGGGGTTTAGTTAAATGACAGCAAAGTTGAGCATTTTATTGCTAAATCATTTGTCCAAAAAAATAAACATTTTTTATTACATCTTTATGGATCTGACAAAAACCAAAAAACTCAAATTTATTTTGATTTTTTTTACTACATTATTATCGATTATTTTGTAAAATCAATGGCTCCTTTTTAATAATATTATTTAAGAAAATAATTTTAGGGTTCAGCTCCGACGTTTAGTTTTTAAATGAGTATGTCTTTTCTGAAATTAAAAATACAAGTTGCTTGACTGTATCTAAATTGCATCCTTCTGGTGACCATATTATTGAAATCATATAGTTACTAGGTAACAAGTTGGCGGCACATCTAATCAAATCTGACAATTAAACAAAAATGTTGTTTTTGTTTTGATGTGTCAAAAAATTAACATGCAATAATTGTATTTTTATTACAATAATAATCTAATAATCGGTGAAGATTAAACACTAAAATCAAGTAAATGTATATTTTCAATGGTCATAATGGATACAATGCCTGCTGGCCCAGGTAAGATTGCAATAGCAATTTCATACCTAACCTTTATAATAAACCATGTTGATGCATAATTACTACAAACTTTTATAGGTTCCACGAGAGCCCTACCCTTATACTACTTTCATTAGAACAGTGAATAAAAAAGCAAGGTTCAAGGTCAGTATAGTGATTTTACTTAAATTAACATTCAAATGAAAACTAATGCATTTTTCATTATTGTTTTATGTTTAATAATTATCATTGTACACTTATGTAGTAATCGGCATTGCTCGACATTGAGTTAATATGTATTATACAATGTCTTGAATGTGATGAAATGGAAGGGACTTAAGCCTAGTTTATAAAGCAAAATTTAATTTTAGTTATATTATTAATATTAGGACTAAGAATAGAATCAATGCTTATGACCAAAGTAGTTTATAAAAAAATAATTTAAATTTAGTATTAATTAACTGAATTCACTTAAAAAACAAAATTTTTTATGGCTAATACTAAAATTAAATCTTTTTGCCTTTTTCGCACCTGCAGTATGGTTAACCTGGCATTGACATGAATATTATCACAAAAGTTATAGTTTTTAGGTACATGATTTTATTAACTTTTTCATTTTTGTTTTGGGTTCCGGCTTAAAGAAAAAGGATTGCAGCTACAAGCTACAACTTTTTATGAAATATTTACTATTTATGTACTGGCACTGGCACAGTCTATATGTCATGTAATAACCTCCATAAACTTATCATTTATAATCACCTTCAATTTTTACAGTGAGTACTAATACCTACTAATACTTAAACTAAATTTTAAAGTGGGCTTTACTTTTTGCAAAAACACTTGGAACCTTATTTTTATAGGAGGTTTTGGATTCTACAAACAATCCTTAACATATTTCATGCAACATACTCCATACTGATATTCAATTGTTTTCAAACAAATGTCAAATACACTTTTCAAAATTATAGGTCCTACAACTTTTACTTAAGAAAATTGAAAAAAAAAATAAAATCAGCTGTTTAAAATGAACTCTATGTACTGTTACAATAACCAAGACGGTTTATTATCTTTTTACATTTTTTTCAAAAATGTCATCAATAATTTTTGGGGATGTTAATCTGATTTATTGGAAAATTATTGGTGTCAAATTATCAATATTTACAGGACAATTGTGGTACAAGTTGCATGGAACATATTTAGAATTGTTTGTTTCTAGAATCCAAATTATACAATAATAAAGAAGTGTTGCCATTTAAAAGATCAAAAATATTTTAAATACCCAGTTTTTGGGCCCTGTATAATTCCATTTCATATAACACAAGCAGCGGTTAATAAAATTAAAAACATTTGCTTATCTAGTACCAGGATTTTAAACCGAACATACAGGGTGTTACAAATTCGATGCATTAGCATTGCTATCTCAGAAATTATAGTTGATAGAGCTTTAGTTAAATGGAGGCAAAGTTGCGCATTTTATTGATAAATAATTTGGTAAAAAAAAATTCAAAAAAGTTTCATTACATCCGGAGATATCCGACAAAAACCGGAAAAGTCAAATTTCTATTTTATTTTTTTACCACTTTAATCAATGGCGCCTTCTGGAGGCACATTTTCTTCAAGAAAATAGTTTTAGTTTTCAGCTCAAACATTACTTTTTTAGATACCGACGTCAACTTCAAATTTTCAAATAGCGACCTAAACTTTTTATTTCATTTTTTAGTAGCCACAGACCTTCTGAAACTAATGATGTGTCACACTTGTCAAAAAATATACCTAGTGTACTCGTATTATGTACTTGGTATTTTAAGATTTTTTAAAAAAATAAGCAATTGAATTTGATATGTTGTCATAATGAGTAGATAATTTAGTTTTATATAATTTAATAAATAGGTTCATTGCTCCTTCGAAAAAGAGCGAGAGGTTCTTATGGTACTTTTCATTTATTTAAAAAAAAATATGTTTTTTGTTAATTTATTTTTCAGATACTCACATGTTTGAATTCGCGGTTGAGTTTTGATGAATCAGCTTAATCATATCAAACTAAATTATTTACTCATTATGATAACATGAATTTCAAATGCATATTTGAAAAAAACAAATACCTAAGTACACTAGGTATAATTTTTTGACAAGTGTGGCACATCATTATTTTCGGTAGGTTGGTAGCTACTAAAAAAACGAAATCAAAAGTCCCGGTCCGTATTTTAAAATATTAATTTGATGATGGTATCTAAAAAACAAAACGTTGTAGCTAAATACAAACCTTATTTTCTTAAATAGCATAAATTAAGGCCTCCAGAAGGTGCAATTGATTTTCCAAAATAATCAATAATAAAGTGGAAAAAAATAAAATAGAAATTTGATTAGTTGTTTTTGTTGGATGTCTCCGGATGTAATGAAAATTTAAAAAAAAATGTTTACCGAATTATTTAGCAGTAAAATGCGCAACTTTGCCTCCATTTAACTAAAGCTCTATCAACTATACTTTCTGAGATAGCAATGCTAATGCATCTAATTTGTAACACCCTGTATTTGTGCAGCTGCAATGTTTTTTTTAACAATCCAATACTTAAGTTCAATTTTTTTCAGTTCAAATTCTGCTGATTAAGCCATCTTCCATCTGTTGTTATGTCAACTAAAGTTCGAATTTGTCACTTTGTTTTTGTTATTTATGTTATGTCAAATAGATTCCCATGCAGCTAAAATAGTTATATTTGTAATTTTAATACAATATTTCAATAATAGTTGAAAATTAGACAATAAAATCAAGTAAATGTATATTTTTTGAAGGACATAGAGCCTGCTGGTCTAAGTAAGATTACAATACCAATTTCAAACTTAACCTAGGTATTTAACCCTGCTGATGCATCATTACTACACATTTTTCTTGTCTGGTATTTTTTAAGTTGTTGTGCTCGGAGTAGGGTGTGTAATGAATATCCTCAATTGCTTCTCAATGTGGGTGAGAAAGCATAACTTTTATAAAGAAAATGACTTAAACAAGGCTCAAATTACCCACCAAGAAGTACTACATTAGAACAGTGCATAAAAGAGCAAGTTTTAATGTTAGTTAACTATTTTTACTGAAATTGACATTAAAATGAAAAGCATTGCAGTTTTACGTTAACACAATATTCTGAACAATAATCATCATTATTTACTTTGCTAAATTGCATTATTGAACGTCAAATCAATATGTATTATATTTAGTGTCTCTAATCTAAAAGCATGTTTAAAGTATAGTAATAATGAGGTAGTTTGCAGTGAGTACAAATGATGAACTTAGACACCGCTTGTATGAGACATCTTCTATCTTATGAGTACTATGATTATAAAGCTAACACCTTTGTGCAGTTGCAGTGTTTTTAAAACCAAGTAAATTCTTCTGAATTTTTAGATAATTTGATTATTCAAGCTATTCCCTTTCTATAAATAATATCTAAGATAGACCAGAATTAACATTAAGGTTGATTTGATTATTTTAATCAGAGTAAACTATTTGGGAAGCTACAAAAGTATCTTGTAAAACTGTGACAGTCCAAATTTTCTATGTTTTATAATGTAACATCCTGTATATTATTGAATTTTTCAATTTATTGATTGATTGATCAGGAAGACTTGTTACATCTAGCGGACACCGTTTTGTGATTTGTGTTTTTTATAAGCTATGTGAATATGCCAGGTGTCCAAGAGCACCCTGGACATAGGAGATTAACATGGGAAAACGGTTTTGTTTTTTTTTGCGCCTGTACGGTTGATTTGATTGAAAAATCGTATTAATGAAAGTTGTAGTACCTATCACGCAGCGCTTTTGTCGTAAAACACGAACAAAAATGCGAAAATTTTATCTTTTTACTTGCACTGTATAAGCGGTTGTCGAGCAACCGTACGAGCAACAATGACCTGTGAACCCATTGCCTATACAGTGCAGGCCAAAAGTTTAAATTTTCTCCTTTTTGTTCGTGTTTTACGACGAAAGGGGGTTAGAGATCCGAAAAAAATACAGAAAACTAGTCCGTGATAGGTACTACAACTTTTATTATTACGATTTTTCAATCAAGTCAACTGAACAGGCGCAAAAAAAATCAAAACTGTTTTCCCATGTTAATCTCCTATGTCCAGGGTGCTCTTGGACACCTGGTATATCAGTTTTAATTTAGGCTGGGCAATTTTTTTTAAAACAAAAATTAGAAATGTTTTCTTTTTGTTTTGACTATGCAGGGTGGAGCATAAATTTGTGGCAGACAAAATATGGGTATTTTTAAATAGAACCACATTTTTTAATACATTTTAAATTCTACACTTAATTCTTAAACTTTGACTTTATATACAGGGTGTTACAAATTCGATGCATTAGCATTGCTATCTCAGAAACTATTGTGGTAAGAGCTTTAGTTCAATGGAGAAGTTGCGCATTTTATTGCTAAATAATTTGGTAAAAAAAAATTAAAAACATTTTATTACATGCGGAGTAAATTCCAAAATACTCATTAATAAAGTGGTAAAAAACAAATAGAAATTTGACTTTTTCGGTTTTTGTCGGAAATCTCCGGATGTTATAAAAAGTTCATTTAAAATTTTTTTTAGGTATTCAGCTGAAATCGGTTAAAACACGTTGACGTTTTTTATGTTCTTGTCGTAATATTATTTTCTTTGTTTCAGATATTCTCCCGGTGAAGCGAGATGTATAAAAAGTCGTACAGGGGAACGCTGGAATTCTTATTTATTTTACTAATATACTAAAGATTGGGGCGCGGGTTGTGTGTAGTTTTATTTGCTATTTCGATTTGCTGTTATGTCATATGCAACATTTTCCTATCCACAATATTTGGCCGCATAATTTTTATTTAATGTCCGACTAAATGGGGATATATTACAAGAATTATCATTCCTTTAAATGTCAATCTACGCATGGCGAACTGAGTAACTGTGCAGAAGTTGACATTGGAATTGAACCACACCAGCAATCAGTCATTAATATCTATCAAACGTACAATTTATTTTCCTGACTGATCAACATCCTTCAGCAAAATTAACTTTTTGTGTCTGCTCAGCTTCGATTTACATCGAAGAATCAACCTTTTATCAAGTGGGTTTTCTAAGAACGAGCCAGAATGTTTATTATTAGAACTTCAAAAAAACCGCGTCTTTTAATGTGTATACAAACTTGGAACGCGCTTGAAATACTTTTTTACACTCAAAAGTTTACACATTTTTTTATTTTGTACCTTCCTTGCGATTAATCTCTTTGAGTAAAACTTCTTTTCTTTGCTACTACGCCTTTTTATAAAATTTCAGTTTGAAGTTTATTAGATGTCAAATATTGTACGACGGATTTTTTAAAATCTGTGATCGAGATGGTTTCTTGTTCATTTTGTTTGTACAACATATATGTATGCGTTCGCCATAGATGTGATCAAAAGTAACTCGAAGGCGACTATCTTATCAGATAGATCGACAGATTTGTTAGCCCTTATATAATCCCAAACAGCTTCAGGTTTTAGTTTGACCCCTATTGTGCCCCTCACCTCGATCATTTTGTCAGTATGTTTACTTGACAGCATAAAAACATTTAAGTTGTCTTTCCAATTTATAAAAATTAGACCCTCCCTACTCTGCTGCGCAAATATTTGACCTTTTTGAAGTTTCTTTAATACAACTGCTTTTGGCAAACCACATCGTTTTTTCCGTACCGTACCTACTAAGTGAGTATCTGAATCGATTAATCGCATAGCTAAAGGAATGTTGGTGTACAGGGTGTCCCATTTTCGACACTTTTGTAAGGTATCTCACTTATTTTTAAAGATACGGGGTTTCGGTTTTTGCGACAGTGTGTTACTTTTTTGTGAAATTTAACATGGCGTCAGCAGAATTGTCATAACCCATTTCCCCCAATAGCAAGCTGTCGTGAATTTGACGTGATTTTACCGTCATCTGTTACGTCGAAATCACCAATAAAATGACGTCGCAGTAACGTCGCTGAGACGGGTGTAAGTCACAGCCCACTGACGTGACCATTGATACGTAATAGTGACGTAACAGATGACGTGAAAAAACACTAAAGCAGTGACGTAAATAAAACGTGATTTTTTTTCTTTCATTTTATTAAATCCAAAAATAAAATATAATTAATTTGTATTAATCAAAATCACTTTTATATTCTGTAAAGTACCTATTCTCTAATTAATACAAAAAATAAAATCCTTTCATTTCCAAACAGTTACAAATCAAATAATATCTAAGTTACTAAAATATAAGGGTACGTTAAGGTTACGTCTAGTACAACTTACCTAAACTCTTCATAAACCACCAGACCAATAACCCACCTTTCAATTTTTTTGAAGGGTGCGTTTACAACTGTTGCGCAACAATTTCAGCAAATATATTTGTGTATTGGAAAAACGCGGCTCTGTTAGCTATTTATTATAACAAAAAAAAACAGACTTTTTGTAACGAACAAATATTGCAAGAGGAGCTAAGCGAGGTGCTGCATTGGTTTTATTTGCTATTCAAACTATTCAATAAATGTGTGAAGGAGTGGAAAGCATACTCGATCATCACATTTTGATTTTTGACAAGGCAAAATTATTACTTTAGTTTTCACTTCATTCAGTGGCCAACTTTCCAAAGACCCTGATAAATGATTGACACTAAAAATATCTAATAAGGAAGAACTGAAAGGGTATTCATAATAATCCTTATATGAAGTAAATCTTTCTCCTATTAGGTAACTTTTATTTTCACTGTCTACAACTATATTTTCTAAATGTACGACAATTTGATTTTTTGTCATAAAATATGAATCTCCCTGAGTACAAGTGCTTAACTGCCAGCCATTATAATATATTTTCTTATACTGTTTTAAAACATTTAGATCAATGATGGACGGACCTGAAAAATGTTGTAATTGATATGTTGTGTGTCTTCTTAATGATGCATCTTCTAAAGCTATTGACTGTGTTTCTTCTAAAATTCTTTTAATAATTTGTTGTAGAGGCTTCTTAGGAGAGTGTATTAATTTTTTTAAATTTACAAAGTTGCTCTCAAAGGGAAAAGCTGAAAAATTATCTAATGGTCCGTAACGCTGTACATCATCTGTCAAATGACATAGACTACCCAGCAAACACTGATTAACTGTACCGCAAGCGGCTAGATTACGTTTTGCCGAAATGCCGTCTTCGGGCCGACGTACGGCAACTCGTCTACTTCGAGGCGGCGTACGGGTAGGGCATGTCCTCTCGGCCTTCAGGCGGCCGCGAGGCGGATGTCCTACTACTAAAAGCGGCATAGCGCAAGAGTGTCACCAGTGGCTAGAAAACTAAATTTAACAGATATGGTTGGATGGCACAGTAACTGAATAGCTTGTTGCCCGTCGGAAATCCATAAACGTTCCACCTTCGGATAAGGGTGTACGGGGGCATGGTTACCTACCCTATCCCTACCCCTATCCCTCTTAGGGCCAGTACTTTCAGTTCAGAATAACTTTATTCTAAGGGTAATTTCTATGGAAACCATGAAATCAGACGCTGCTATTGGTCACTATTGCTCAAATCTGTCATTTCTATAGAAATTATCTAAACAATAAATTTATCCGGACATAAAAAATAATGGGTGAAACGAACGCTTTTATTGTCATTTTTATTCTATTTATTTCTTTAATAATATTGAATTTATTTTATACGAATTAAATACCTTTTATATTTCTTAATAAAAAACATACACACACACACATATTATAAATAGTTGCATTCGGGTCAAATTAAACTCGAATATAGATACAATGATGTATTATAAAATTAAGTCTCACTCAAATTAATAGTTTAAAAATACAAATTTAAAGGTACAAAACGTTTTTTTTCTTAACTTACTACTACTACTACTATTACTACTATATCTAAAAATGTTCGAATTATTTAATTTTACGGTTTGTTCGACCGCCTTGCCGGTCCGAGGCATTTTTGATCCAGCTCCGAATAACTTTGTCGATATCCGTGTTTGTTGCGTTTGCACATATGGCATTTCTTCTTACTGCATCTAAAAGCATAAGTAGCATTACAATAGAAAATCCGATAACTAAATTCAGTGCTTAAATTGAATCAATATTTGTTTCATTTGGCACTAGAATAATTTATTCAAAATTTAAGTAAAGGCACATACATACATATAATTATGATTATGGACATACAATTTTGTTTACAACATTGTTTTAATTCTACCGTTATTATAACTTTTGTTTTTTTAATACTTACCATAAATCAATTTCAGTACGTTTTTTAACTTTTGAAAACTCCCATTCTCATTGGCACCAATCCAATTAATTTTTAATGTCAACTCATGTGCGACCAAAGTTTGCAAAATTCTCCTGACCGTGTCAGCTAGATCTCGTCCTCCAAGAAGAGAGATAGAAGCTCTCTAAAATAATAAAAGGCCGCACTATTAAATAAATTTTAAAAAAGTTGCTGTTAAAAAGTTTTGCTAATAATTCGATTTTCGCGTTGCCAAACTGTTTCTAATTTTGGAGAAATTTATATATTTTTGTGGAGAAGGATGAGTTAAGAAATAGCTATTTATGTAACCAGTTACGAAAAGATCGATTTTGTGTAACGAATGAATGTTTGTAGGGCGAGCGCAGCGAGGTCCTACAATTTGAATGAGTTACACAACAAGACATTTTCGAAACGTGTTGCATACATAATTTTTTCTAACTTTGACCAAAAAGCGGTAAAAACCATCTTTTAAAGTGATTTAACACAAATATTCACTTTCATAGCACCTTGTATAAACAGTGACAACGACATGTTATGATGGATGTCGCCCATATGTTTCTACGGAAATGCATAAAAACAGGGAGTGATGAAATGAACTTTTCTTAACCAGTTACATAAAGTGATACTTTATGTAACTGGTTACATAAAGTAAAACGTTTTGTCACTCTAATCAGTTTTGAAAAGTGTCACTTTATATGCCAAAATTAGAAAAAAAAATTTATATTTTCTTTACTTACCACTTTCTTGAAATATTCTTGATCTTCTAATTTGTTGTCAAAATTGTTAAAATCCTCATACGATTTACATACTAGTAGGCAGTCTACAGTTTCAGTTGATGTCGTTTTGTCAGCATTTAGCAACTGAAGTATAAGGCTTATATCTTTTTTTATTGTTTGGGTATCGCGCAGCAGTCGTTCTAGTATATATAAAAATATAATACAATGATTTTTAGTGCAAAGGAAATGTGTTAAACAAATACAAAAAATGCTGATAGTGATATACAGTGTGGCTGATTAGTCTGGAAACGTTTCGTTATCGGTCGTTTATCGAAAAATATACAAGGTTTCCAAAAAAGTTTCATACACGTTAGGGTTCTTTAAAATGTCTACTAGGCAATATTAATAATTGTTGTAATATAGGATTCGTCACAAAGGCAAAACACCAAAATTTTTTTTTTTAATGGACTGCCGTATATAGTATTGTTACGGTCTGGGCCTACTATGCTCGATACTGGATGAAACCGACGCGCCGTAATATCTGGCCGGGCGCGTATTAAAGTAGGCCACAGAAGGAGGCGCCATACCTGGAAGAATCGAGGCAAACCGCGAAGCGTTTCGCGGTCATTCTAGAACGTGGTTTGCGAATATAAAAGAAGCGGCGTCGTCGACAACGGAGAGTAGTGTAGTAGTCTAGTAGTGAATTTGGGAACGCGGTAAAGTTAAATAGCGGAGTAATTGTGGAATTGTAGTAGTGTTTTTAGTAGCCGAGTTAATTATTGTACGGAGTGTTTTAAAGTGTAAATAAATTTATTAATTGTTGAGTTAAACTGACTTTGTGTGAACCCACGGGAAAATCGTAACAATTGGTGTCAGAAGTGCGATCAGACTTTAGTGCGACGTGAATTGTAACTAAACTTCGGGTTAGAGACTTGTGTTCAGGACCGGACTAGAGATTTTCGGAACAGTGGTGTGTTAAATTTATTTTATGCCAATAACAAGACGTCAAAGTGCAAACATGGAGGCCCAATTTGCAGCTATTATGGCAATGCTTGAAAAACAAGAAGAGAAACAAGAAAGGATTCGACAACAAGACAAGGAAGAACAAGAAAGGATTCGACAACAAGAGAAGGAAGAACAAGAAAGGATTCGACAACAAGAGAAGGAAGAACAAGAAAGAATTCGACAACAAGACAAAGAAGAAAAAGAAAGAATGAGACAACAAGATATAGAAATGCGTCAAGAAGATAGAGAGCGGCAAGAAAAGCGTAACGAAGAAATATTGAACGTTCTAGCGGGGACCAAGACAGAAATCCAAGAGTATGTAACCGATAGTCTCAGAAAGATGGAGAGTGATGTTCAGTTAAAATTAAACGATGTTCGGGAAGACATTAATGATGTTCGGGACGACATTAATAAAATTCAGATTGATGTTCGGGAGGACATTAATAAAATTCAGAATGATGTTGAGATAAAGCTACGCGACTTAGAGCGGAAAATTGACAGCAGAGGAGTCAGCTCTACAGTGTTCACCGGAAATGGGCTCAACAAGATCAAGCCTCCCACATACGACGGTCAAACTTCATGGGCAACGTACCAACTCCAATTTGAGGCCGCTGCAAATGCAAATGGATGGAGTAACGAGGAAATGGCTGTAGCACTAATAGTGGCATTACGAGGACCTGCATTGGAGCTGTTACAGACTCTGCCTATCGCCCAACAAAGCAACTATGACGCATTAGTAGCTGCATTAGAACGTCGTTATGGGGATCAACATAAGAAAGGACTGTATCCGAACGGCAATTAATGGCAAGAACAGCAAAAAGAAAAACTGGTTGAAAATCTAGAAGAGTTTGAAACCGAAAATTCGTCGCCTTGTGCATCTGGCTTACCCAGCCGTCCGGATGAAGTCCAAGAAGAAACTTGTGCACAGTATTTTGTAGATGGGATTCGAGATCGGAGAATCGGATTTCCAAAAAGCTCCCTGAGGTAAAGAAATGGCTGAAGATGTTCAAAGGGAGAAACAACAGCAAAACAGCGAATTACTGATTCGAGCGCTGGAAATTGAAGCTGCGTGCAATGATTTAAAGCCAGAGCCTATTCAAGAGGAAAGAGTACCGCCAGCCGATCATGTTGCTACATTAATAGATGAAATTGAATCAATGTTCGGCCAATTAATGCAACAAATGGCAGCATTAGGAAATGGTCAGTCCAGACAGTTAGAACGGTCACGTCCGATCACGAGAGTGGAGTGTTATCGATGCGGACGTACGGGACACATTAGAAGGAATTGCAGACAGCAGTCTCGTTTACCGACACCGCAGAACTGGCGTAACCAGGAGCAGGAAATGAAGAATCCAGAAAGACATTTACCGCGATATGTAGAGGATCGTCAAGCTTTGGATAGTGATTTAAGGTACCGGAAAGGACAAATTCATAATGGTTGGAGGATTGGTCAAATCGCGATGGTGACAGATAAAGAGGCTACAAAAAGAATGAAGACCAGCGTTTCTAAGGAAGACATATTGAAAGGACAGCGCTCAGACTGTGATTTGAAAGTAATCAGAAGATGGTTGGAGAAGGATTTGAAACCGGATTGGCAACAGATTTCCAGATATGGACCAACAGTAAGGGGTTACTGGTTGCAGTGGAATTCGCTTCGACTGCGAGATGACTTAATTACTCGCAAATGGGAAAGTCCAGACGGAAAACGCTTTGTTTACCAAACAATAGTGCCCAATTCCTGCAAAGAGAATGTGCTGCGAGAACTACATGACAGTCGCGGAGGAGGACACTTTGGAGTAAACCAGACTTTGGCTAGAATAAGAGATCGATTTTACTGGATTAACTTCAGAAAGGACGTTGAGGAATGGTGTAAACGGTGTGACAAGTGTTCGTTACAGAAGGGATCCATCACAATTCGGGAACTTGAGAGAGAGAGGATGAAACCAAAACAACAACCGTATGAAAATGACACTGGACCACAGACCAACTGGTGGCAATTATAAGGAAGGTGATGCTGTGTGGATGTTTCAACCCAGGAGGAGCAAAGGATTAAGTCAAAGATGGCAACGACACTGGGAGGGACCTTACAATGTGGTAAAAAGGTTAAACGACGTCGTGTACAGAGTCCAACGCAGCCCCAAAGGCAAGATGAAAATTGTCCATCTGGACAGACTCAAGAAATACCAGGGATTAGATGAAGCGGATCGGGACGATCAGCTTTAAGAGGGGGGCAGTGTTACGGTCTGGGCCTACTATGCTCGATACTGGATGAAACCGACGCGCCGTAATATCTGGCCGGGCGCGTATTAAAGTAGGCCACAGAAGGAGGCGCCATACCTGGAAGAATCGAGGCAAACCGCGAAGCGTTTCGCGGTCATTCTAGAACGTGGTTTGCGAATATAAAAGAAGCGGCGTCGTCGACAACGGAGAGTAGTGTAGTAGTCTAGTAGTGAATTTGGGAACGCTGTAAAGTTAAATAGCGGAGTAATTGTGGAATTGTAGTAGTGTTTTTAGTAGCCGAGTTAATTATTGTACGGAGTGTTTTAAAGTGTAAATAAATTTATTAATTGTTGAGTTAAACTGACTTTGTGTGAACCCACGCGAAAATCGTAACAGTATTTTTCAATTTTAAAAAAAGTAATATATTATTTTATATAAGAATAAAATGTGGAAACAGTCAATAAGTTAAACAATAACAACCACACAATTCCATATTCTTTCACAAATTTAAATAACAAATGAAATATAGCAGTTTACATTTAGGACACCCTGTATACCGGCTACAAACAAAATGTACTAAAAACAGTCCTCTAGCAAATGAAATAAAGAAAAAAATGAAAAATATTACTTACTTTGATGTTTCTCGCAATGACAGTGAGCAAATCCAAAAGATGTATTTTCACCTCCATTTTGATTTAATTGAGTATTTAATTCTGCTCTAGATTCTGCTATTCTGGTTTGGTTTTCAAAAACCTTGTTTTTAGTGAGGTATAGATGACCAGCGTTGGGCTTTAATTTTGGAAGCCTGGGTGGAATGGGTATTTCTTCATCAGACTCTGCATCTCCACTGAGTCCTGAATAATAAATAAAGTCTTCACGTTGATTTCGGTCTCTTTTTTTGTTTCCTGCAGCTTCACTGTCTCCATCTATATCTGTTTCTTGTTCTTCCATTTGTTTTAATTCCTCACTGGCTTTATTATAGTCAGCTTAAAATAAATAAACGTTACATCTTTGTCTTATTTTACAGGCTTAAAATTACTCACAATTGTGATATTTAACTATTGCCACACATTTAACACATTTTGCCAAGTTTAAAGGAATGTGCTGTTTTACTGCTCTTTCTCTTGATAATGTAATTTAAGATAAGTCGGCCAGTAACAATGAACCACATTGCCATCTTCAACAAGCCATGTACTTGATACCAGTGCCATTGAAACTATGCCATCTTTTGATTCGTCTGGAAAATCGACTATAACATATGTGCTGCAACCAAAGGCATGGGAATGATATATATCTCACGTAAACAAATCATTTCTAATTACTCAGTAATTTTATATCTAAAACAATACAATATCCAACAAATATCATAATAATACAACTGAGTACTCACAGTAATAAACCGTTTTGCTAAAAGTACCACATAAAAGCTCACTTAAAAATTAGAATAAAAACATTGTACATTGTGCACTGTACATACTCTACTAAAACTACAAAAACTACTAAACACATAAAGTTAAAATAACAAAAAATTATATTTTACAACATAAAAATTTAATAATTATTATTATCAAATATTTTACATTCCATGAATAAGAGGGCAACAAAAATAATACATATTTTCACCATCTGGTAATAACATTCCTTTACATTTAATTGCTTTATATGGCACAGATAAAACATGTTGGGTTAGTTTTACTTTAAACATTGAAATAAATGTGCTACTTGCAGGATAAGATACAAAGGGATTTAAAATTTCAAGTTGGACACCTGAAACATAAATGTTACCGTCCTCAACAAATATAGATTTAATAAATAAAATAGTTTTATTTTTGAGAAAAGCACAATTGTTTCCTTCCTTACAAGAAAATGTCCAATCTCCATAAAGCAGTTTGGGATAAAATGATTTATTCTGAACAGTTTTTAATAATTTTCCAGACACGCCTATAGACTTAGCAACCACAATAATTTGCCTTCCTTCATAAATTCGGTTACAAACTTGTTGCAAATTTTGATTTGATTTTCTAAGGAATCGTTTTAAGCAACCAAGATAGTTTTCAAAAGAAAAACTGTTGACATTGTTTAAGGATTCAAATCTATTAGCATCAGAAGCCAAGTGAATTAAGGCATGAACATTGTAAACAGAAAACTCAATACCATAGATTCTAATGGAATGTGATACAAATAATCGAAGAAGATTATCAGCATAATTATTATACAGCACATTCAATTCTTTATTAAGCAAAATTGTCATACCAAATTTCAACAACATTATGTGAGAAAAAATAGAAGTAGACAATATATCACTCATAAGGGGTGTTAAATACAGCAAAAATTGCCTCAATTCTGTAGCTTTCCAATGCTCAAGATCTTTTAAAGTCCTTGGATACCTATTAAATTCACATGGCCACAACTTTTGCACCTTTTTAAGTCTAATCTCAAGAAGCTCTAACTTAACTGGTGTCAATCTAAATAATCTACTCCCATCCCTCCACAAGAACAATAATTTACGCATGACACATAGGCAAACACAGTGCATGTAGTCTACTGGAAATGCCGTCACCATACCAATACCAATTTCATTTAAAGGACTTACACCTTTATGATAATTTCCATATTTGCCCTCTGAAAACTCTTTGTCCTCTCTTAAAGCAGCATTGCAATCTAAGAAAACCATTCTGCGAACAAATTTTCCTTGCACAAGACATTTGTCGCATCCTTGGTAAGAATTAAAACTCATTGTAGCTTTTACATTTGCTCTAGCTGGTGCATCACAGCAGAAGGACCTGCATTCAATGTTAATATATTTATTTTCAACTACTAATGAGTGTTCTTTCAGTAGCTTAATTTCAGTTACAAAATCTTTGAAAAATTCATTGATAGGAGGTTTGGATGGACCACAGTAAAGAGCCACCACAAAGGGAGGTTCCAAGGGATAATTATAAATTTTGCATAGTATTGGCCAAAAATTTTCTTTCGTGCTTTTGTGAATTGGCAATCCATCAATATTGAAATCTAAAATGTATAGGAATTGGTTTAAACTATTTTTACTCTCATATTTGATAAATACTTTTTTTATTTCTGGGGTTAAACCGAAATAATGAAATAAACCATCACCCATAGTTAATTTTTCTATTTGCTTTGGTGTACTTAAAACAGTCCGAGCATCTTTGGGCAAATTATTCACCTGGGGATTAGTTGAAAACCATTGCAGCAATTAATTTAGTGCAGTATGGGTTATATTATTTTTTAAAGCCCATTTGTTTAAGAAGTTAACACTTGACGAGGTTCTGTCAAGGCCAGAATCATCAACCATAGCACCATCAAAAAGATTATCATGTTTGTCAGGTTCATCCGCAAAATCATATTCATTGAGATTATAAATTTCCGAGTGACTTTCAGACAAATGATCAGAGAAGGTCTCTATAGACTCATCAGACACTGAGCTTTCAACATTTTTTAGAAAATGTATGGTAGACTCATTAGAAGTCTTACCACTACCACCTGCCTCATCCTCTAATAAAGGAACTTTAGGTAAATCAAGTGAGGTTGAGGTACTAGCAGTATCTGTAAAAAATAAAGGTGTAGGGCTGCTATGCCCAGATAGAAGATTAGTAGATGCACTTTTAGAGACTTTAACAGGTGAACAGTCGCCCAACATACACTTTATTTGAGAAGTTAATAACCTTCTTTCCTGCCTTTGGCTAACTTTTTTAAAAGACATTTGAATTTATTGATTTTGGAAGCAATATTATAATTTAAGACTGTGTACCTATAACTTGTTAAATTAAAGACAAAATAGGATGGGTATAGTTCTCTACTAATAAGAGGTACTTACTTTTTCAGCACATTTTCCGGTTTTCTTCACAACTAGCAACTGATACTTAATAGTAAACGGAAACGCACAAAAATTTTCCAGACCACGCAAACCGAGTACTTGCTTTTCTCCAATCCTTCCATTCCTTACGTGGCACTGGGACAGAACTCAGAATATCTGTTAATTCACACCATAGTTTTGACAGGTCTTTGTAAGACACTCCATTTGAAAGTTTTCCGGTTTGTAAAATTGGGGTTTTCTTTATAAATTCCATCATAATTCACTTTTGTTCTTCCGTCATCGGAGAACTTTTAGTTTTTAAATCTATAAACATAACACATTATAACAATAAATTAACGTAAAAGTAGATTTTCTTACCCATTTGTCAGACTTTAATTTGGTTACCCATCAATAAATTATTAATCACAGCTATACAGGAACAAATGTTACAATAATAATAAATTAAATAACACCGTTCAGGGGGGCAGCCGGCAGGGTCAAGTAAACCCAGCTGATTCCACTTTTTTATCAATATTTATTATTAGATTACCCACTAAACAAAATAACGTCGTTGTTTCAATACAATTTAGTTTCTATGTTTCTTTGTTTCGTTATTTATTTGACACATTTACATCTTTTTTAAGTTTAAACGTTCGTTATATGTCCCGCAACTCAACATTCTCCCTGTTACGTGAAAAATGTTCCTTTTTAGTTTTGACTCCGTTACGAATCTGCAACAAACCTGTGTCAACTCACAAACGTACAACCGATTATAAAACGGTTATGTTTGATCTAGGACGTTTTCCTAACGTTTCTTTATAGAACATTTTCGTTTTGGCTACGACATTAAACCGAAACTGTGTCTAACCAGTATCGACACATGCTGGTGTAAAAATCGTTCCAGCATCGTTTCCATTTCTACAGGGTTAGTTTCTATAATGTGACAAGCTGAGGTTGTTTATTATTTATTTTTCAATTTAGAAAAAAAACTTATACAAAAGTTAAGATATTTGCATAAATATTTTAAACGTGCTGTCAATAAAAAAATAAACGTAGATGGCAAATCAAGAAATTCGCCTGAATATACGTTTTTCCAATCGAACACTCTGCATATATTTTACATAAATAAATTGGCTGCATTTTGTCATTTCAAAAATACATAGGTAAAGCACTGACATTTTCGTCTTTGAAACGGAAGAAATGCAGGAAAGCGGTTTATTTATGTAATAACATTTTCCAGTGTCATTAAAAATGTAGATTTTGTTAATTTCATTGTTCTTGGTGTTTTTGTCAGACAGCATGTATACAAAATACCTATAACTTTTATATGAGAAATTTTATTCTAAACTCAAAAATAAAGGCACCACAGCTTGTCACATTATGAAAAGTAACTCTGCACATGAATAAATAAATCTCCTTTCTGCACTGGCATATACCTATAACAGATCTTAAAGTTTAAAAATAAGTCTTTTATGAAAATCCAAACCAACCAAATAAAAGTTACTTTCAGGTAAATAACATTAAGTTAAACGTAAAGTAAAAAGTTTTGATTCATCAAAATCCTTGTCGAGAGCGTTCAACAATACGACTTAGTGCCGTAGCAGTAAAGGTATAAAAAATATTATTAAACCACTAATTTTAAATTATTATTTATGGTATAATAAAACATATTCCTGTTAAAACAGATCTTTTAGTATTTCACATTATTTGCATATAAAATGCAGGGAAAAAAATATGTATTTAAAAAATACATCTAAAATAAATTAATGAACAGATTCTAAATAAAAACAAATCTTAACTTTTACTAACTACAAATATACAGGGTGTCCCGTGACTCGACAGACAAAGGTATACCAAGACAAAGGGTTCTAAAGAGTTATTCTGATGAACAAAATTATAGCAACCATAGGTCAATTCGTTTTTGTATCAGAGATATTCAAGAAAATATGAAAAGCCTAATAATGAATAGTAAAAGTTGTTTGTTGCATATCTAATTTTTCCAAACCAAAAAAGAATTTACCTATATGTATAGTGGCTCTGACCTTTTGTCATCAGAATGAATCATAGAACACCTAGGTCGAGTCACGGGACACCCTGTATACTTTTATTTAGTATATCATATCTTATGAGTATAATAATAAAAAATAACTACGCCTAACCTAATGATAAATCTTGTTCACCTGAAAGTTTAACATATATGTTATTAATGTATTGCATCAAATAATCCATTTAAAAATATCAATTTGAAATTTCGATTTCTTATTTATGACTGCTCTGAACGCGATGAAATTAATTTAAGGACCTTTTCAATCTTTGGTTCCCATGTCGGAACCAATCCATCATATACGTTTCAATCTCTTTATCCGTGGCTGACTTGAATACGTGCTGTACGGCTTCTGTGAAGTAGATACATATTAAATGTAAAACATAATACATTTATACAAAAAAAAATTGCCTTTTAATATCGAGAGTCTTTTACTCTGAAATGTTTACAAGTGATAACATACTGCCACAAACTTTCATTGTAAATTCCATGTTACCTACCATTTGCTTTTTATTCTCTTCCGTTTTTATTATCTCATTTTCTGCTTCTAAAAGGAGAGTTATTGAAGATACAGGTAGTTTTATTGGCAGCGACAACTCCATTATGTTATTTTCTGGAACCTGCTTATTCGAAATTTCTAATGCGTTTAAACGCATTAATACGAATTTTAATGTGTTCTCAATGCTAATTAATTTGTCCATAATTTGGGTGTTGGAAACTTCTACATCTATGACTTCTATATTTTGGTTAACTTGTGAAGTTCCTAAAAAAACATTGAGGTTAAAAATAACCATTATTATAAATCCGTTTGGGTTTGACTTTACAATACATTGTGAAATAAATACTATATAGACAGTTTCATAACTAAGCTGTTAATAATTTTTGACTAAAAAACTTAAACTAACTTATTCTAGTCTTCATACATAATCATTAAGAGTATTTTCCTTTTTTCTTTTGCAACTTCTGGTGGCAAATTATTTAAAACAACGCAGATGTGGTCAGTACACGATTTATTCTCGCTGTGCGGAACCTTCATCTGCTCCGATATAGTTCAGGCAACGGAGAGCAACTCTGTGGCCTCAACAATGGGTTGTTGACTAGATTTTTTCCTTTTTTTTTCTGAAAATGGGACAGATTAAGGTCGTTGTGGAAAATATTTAAAAAATACTCATCATTTATTACCAGATCGTGGTGTTTCTACAGGATCTATTATTTGATCATGTGTTGTAAGTGTTGTAACTGTCTCTTCTTCTAAATGTTTGCTAGTGGAAGCCTCAGGCGACAACAGCACCTCCATAGTGTCCCATATGGACCCTGGCGACGATACTGAGGCAATTGATGACACTGCCGAAAGCGGTCTTGTCATTGACGTAGTTGGGAGTGGGGTAGTCGTATGAGTTCTGTTTGAATGACATACCCTTGTAGTGCCATGTACTTCATTGAATCATGCAACATCATTTTCTAAACTTACTTTCTTGGTCGGTGGCACTTTTCAAAAAACATCATTTTTTTATATAATGGCCACCTCACTTCTGCCGAAGCTCCCGACTTAGGCCCTTCGCGTTTCTCGCGGGTAAACATGTTTCGTAGAGTCTTCCACATCTTTTGGCAGTCTTTTACTAAAAAAAGAACGGTATTATGGTAATAATTGGATAATAAAAACGCATCTCCAAGATACCTGATATTTTTAAGGCAGCCGCCATGTCAGCCCATGCGGCTTCCTTTTTTATATTATTTTTATAGTCCTTGTGGGCCAAGTTGTACAGGTATTCATAGTTTTGAATCAGGTCTATAAGCAGTTCCTCCGTCTCTACAGACAACCCTACTCCTACTTCACTTTCTCCTTGCAATTCCTCCATGTCCATCTCAAACACAACACAAAACGACGCAACACAACAAAAAAACGCACAGATAACCAACCCAAGCCAAGCCAAGAAAACGGTCGAATGACTGGAACGTGCCTTTTAATAATTTTGTGTTGGCGTTGGAAATGTCAATATCATCTGATCTGTTTAAGCACTCTCATTGGTTGAATCGCGAATCACGAGCAACACAAATAAAATTTGGTTAAATGGAAACAACAGAGAATAACGGCCAGCAACAATGGAAACTACGAGCAACGCGATAACCGATGTTTATAAATGTATGCGTGCGAATTCCTATGTGTTATTTTCGGAACAGCGCCAATCACGAACAACGAATTACGAGCAACGGGAACAACAGAGTTTATAAATCCAGCTTTTTGAAAATGTAGATTTTGTTAATTTCATTGTTCTTGGTGTTTTTGTCAGACAGCATGTATACAAAATACCTATAACTTTCATATAAGAAATTTTATTCTAAACTCAAAAATAAAGGCACCACAGATTGTCACATTATGAAAAGTAACTCTGCACATGAAGAAATAAATCTCCTTTCTGCACTGGCATATACCTATAACAGATCTTAAAGTTTAAAAATAAGTCTTTTATGAAAATCCAAACCAACCAAATAAAAGTTATTTTCAGGTAAATAACATTAAGTTAAACGTAAAGTAAAAAGTTTTGATTCATCAAAATCCTTGTCGAGAGCGTTCAACAAAATGGTTCTGCCTTACGAATACGACTTAGTGCCGTAGCAGTAAAGGTATAAAAAATATTATTAAACCACTAATTTTAAATTATTATTTATGGTATAATAAAACATATTCCTGTTAAAACAGATGTTTTAGTATTTCACATTATTTGCATATAAAATGCAGGGAAAAAAATATGTATTTAAAAAATACATCTAAAATAAATTAATGAACAGATTCTAAATAAAAACAAATCTTAACCTTTACTAACTACAAATATACAGGGTGTCCCGTGACTCGACAGACAAAGGTATACCAAGACAAAGGGTACTAAAGAGTTATTCTGATGAACTAAATTATAGCAACCATCGGACAATTCGTTCTTGTATCAGAGATATTCAAGAAAATATGAAAAGCCTAATAATGAACAGTAAAAGTTGTTTGTTGCATATCTAATTTTTCCACCCTGTTGAAAATGCCTAATTAAACCCAATAAAAAAATTGCCTATAAGGTTTAATAAGAATGAATGTGTGTATTGGAGACCTGAGTTTGATAAAGTTTCTATGAGGATTGGATCATTAAATCGTTTGTTTCTATCAGGAAATACCTATTAGTTTCTAGTAGCTTTAGTATGCATTGAAACTGGTAGGTCACAACAAACCTAATAAGATTTAACAAGTGTCTATTAGAAGTGCTATTGGTTTCTACAATAAATCTCTAGTAAGCTATACTGGGGATATAGTGTTTTCTGAATTATACTTTATTAGTTTCAATGGGTTTTAGTTTGTCATTATTGCTATTGGAATTTATTAGCCTAAATTGGAACAGTATCTAATAACTTATTTCAAATAGTTTCAATTAGGCTTTCCTATTGTTTGATTTATTGGAAAATTTATAGTGCTTTTATGATGTTTTAATTAATTTTTTTTTTGTCTTCAGCTAATTAAATTAGTTTTAATAAAAATGAGTTTGAAAACGTTTGTTACAGACTGCAGTTATCTTAATGCCTTCAAAAGCAGCATTGCTGTGTATCATAGTAAAAATCAATTTCAAATGACATTATATTTTCCAAGTTTGCAAAAAAAAATTAATTCAATTCATCAGCCAGAGCATCTACTTCAGACTCCTCCCTGAAACAAAAAAAACTTGTTAAATAGAACTTGCAAATATAAAATGTTTCATATGTACAGGGTGTTGCATTTTCGATAGTTTTACGGGGTACAGAGAAAACGGTATTAGATGGAAAAAAGTAGCATACGTGTTCCGATCTTATTTTTTTGAGCTGAAACGACTGGCGAAGAGTGGGCTGCGCAAACTTCTTTTGTATCAAAGATACGGGGTTTTTAAAAATTGGTCATTTTTGAACCTCCTCTGTATTTAATTTGTTATAAAACTTATTACAAAAAGAAAAACAGTTTCCGGTACAACTTTTTACATAGAATCCAATGACGTAGTCAGTTTTTTTTCTATTACGTTTAGTTTTTGTTATATACGTATGTATGATAGTAACATAGTAAAATTTTCTTATTTATTTTTTTTTTCAAAAAACTTCACTCAAAATATGACCAAATGGGTAGGTTGGATGCGCAATGATAAGCAGAATATCAAAAAATATACAGGATGTCCCATTTAAATTTTTGATTATGACGTCATTTCCGGTTAAACCGGAAGCTTTAGAAAATCGTTTGATACATCCATTGATGTAGTTTAATATCTTACACATAACCTCCAAATTTTATTTGAATCGGTTGAAAAATAAAAAAGGGTGAGCCACTTCTCAGGGACACCCGGTATAGTTTTATACAGGGTGAGTTTTTTTCGAAGTTTAGCGAAGGGATCTCGAAAACTAGTAGAGCTACGAAGTCGGTTAAATGGGGAAAGTATTGCAGTTTTAGAAGATCAATTTAACACCGTTTTCCGTTTTTTTAAAAACTTCATGGGTCACTAGATATTTAGCAAAAACCAAATTTTATCGATTTCTTTTATTCAATTTAGCCGATTTATTATTGCTTGTAGAAAAATGATGTTCATATTAAAGTTGTAGATATTTGTAAGCTGAACAAGATAAGTTAATCAAATTATTTCTGTCACTTGTCATTTTTGACATATGACATAAACACACTTTTTTTTAATGGAAAGCATAGTCGAAAATAACATCTCTAAAAAGGTCTTTTTTCGTATCGTTATAAAGCCTGAAAAAACACCTTTTGCTTTCTATTAAATGCAAAAGACTATTCTTTCCTTTTTAAAAAAAGTAAGTTTATGTCATATGTCAAAAATGACAAGTGACAGAAATAATTTGATTAACTTGTCTTGTTCAGCTCACAAATATCTACAACTTTTATATGAATTAATATTTTTATCTTTATTATTTTTCTGCAAACAATAATAAATCGGCTAAATTGAAAAAAGAAATCGATAAAATTTGGTTTTTGCTAAATATCTAGTGACCCATGAACTTTTTCAAAAAACGAAAAACAGTGTTAAATTGGTCTTCTAAAACTGCAATACTTTCCCCATTTAACCGACTCCGTAGCTCTACTAGTTTTCGAGATCCCTTCACTAAACATCGAAAAAAACTCACCCTGTATACCTACTTATTTCTACTATTTTCTAAAATATTAATTAAAAAACCGTATTAGAATGAGGTCGCATTTCCTAAAGCTAAGCACTAGATAATTACAATAGTGTTTTAATGAGTTTGGTTTTTCAGACAATGTATTGAGCAATAAAGATAAAAATAATAGATAACTTAGATTTAGGAAATAAGGTATTTTTCTGCAACGGTTTTTTTGCAAACAGTTTTTTTAATAGTATTCTAAAAAAGTGCACGTTTTATTGTATAACTATTGACTTATTAATTGAAACTTAAATAGCACTACATCTGGCATTTTGTAACTAGTTACATAAATACATGTGCATGCTGTTTTACATGATAAATGATAAGAACAGTTATACTTACTTTCGATGTTTTTTTTATGGTGTTTACTGGCGACGCTGATGAAAATTTCTTTGTTGTAGTAATTTTTTCTTGACTCTCAGTTTCGGTGTCTGATGACGCTGACATCAGCACATTGTTATTGAGCTTTCTAACTCGCTTTTCTTTAAGTTTTGAGCTTAATTCCTCAATTGACCCTGCCCAAATGTTATAATTATATAATATAATATACAGTGCGTTTTTTTTAACGCGCAACATAGGATTTTACTTGTTAAATTTTTAAGCCCATGTTATTTTGGAATTACAGGTGTAAAACTTGGCGGATTGCTATTTCGTACTCTGAAGCTTAAGTAGGTTTACCAATTCAGTCTAAAAAGTGATTAAAAACTCGCAAAAAATCATTTTTTTTCAAAATGATTTTATATTTCATACTGTTGTATGTATGGTAGGTGCTTGTTGTTTTTGATACTTGCAGGGCAGGTAGCAGGTAAAATTTGGCGTAGAAAGTAAAACAGAAGAAGTATTTTTTTAAATAATTTGTTTAAAGTTACACCTCCGTTTGAAACCAAACAGTATCCCAAACGATCATAAAATGACTTTTTGACATTATAAATAAATATGTCACTCTACCTGCTACCTGCCCTCCCAGTATCAAAACTAACAAGCAACTACCATGGATACAGGGAGTATGGAAAGATAAAATCTTTTTGAAAAAAGATGATTTTTCGTTAGTTTGTAGAAACTTTTTAGACCGA
The DNA here is from genome assembly GCA_018691245.2 of Ips nitidus. Lineage (NCBI taxonomy): Eukaryota > Metazoa > Arthropoda > Insecta > Coleoptera > Curculionidae > Ips > Ips nitidus. The sequence goes on along the minus strand of CM042803.1, from coordinate 3,810,727 downwards.
ATTGGTGAACTTACTTAAGCTTTATTCTACTAAATACACACCCGTCAATTTTTACACCTGTAGTTCCAAAACAACATGGTCTAACATGGACTTAAAAATTTAACACGTAAAAAAAATGTTGCCCGTTAAAAAAAACGCACTGTATAATACACATTATCTATTTTATCAATTTGTACAGTGCGTTCAAGTTAGCTTGGGATTATTTCAATTGGCTATAACTTTTTTACCTTTATAGGTTTCATTGTGATTCAAAAAACATATTGTAGGGTATGTTCACAATTTTTTTTCTGGTCGAATAAAAAAAACCAAATTACCGTTTTTTTTTGCTAGTTACATAGCATGCATTTTTCTGATTTAAATGATATTACACAGTACATGTTTTACTTTAGTAGTTTATACTCGGGTTTATACAAAAACTGGAAATATATTTTTATAGAAATACTCATGCATTTGGTGGTCGAGCAACCGTATCAGCAACAATGATCTGTTTACCCGTTGCCCGACAACCGCCTATACAGTGCAGGCCAAAAGTTTAAATTTTCTCATTTTTATTCGTGTTTTACGACGAAAGGGCTCAAGTTAGAGATCCGAAAAAATACAGAAAACTAGTCCGTGATTGGTACTACAACTTTCATTAATACGATTTTTCAATCAAATCAACCGTACAGGCGCAAAAAAATCAAAACCGTTTTCCCATGTTAATCTCCTATGTCCAGGGTGCTCTTGGACACCTGGTATATAATGTTCGCTTCGTAAAATTCGCCATCATGGCCCCACGTGGCAAGGTACTTTTTTCCAAAATTGATGTTTTGTATATCTAAACGTTTTATGTTTTGGACTTCCACGAAGTCGGTTAGGTCATCAATAAACCGCACGTACGCAAATTTAATGTCACCTTTTGCCGCCATGTTTTCCTCTGTGGATTACTATGCTGTAGCTACTTATTAGCTCTAGCTGTAATCGGTTTGCAGGCAAGAAAAAGAACATATATTTAAACAATACTTATTGCAAGTGTATAGTAGCCATTACCTTTAATTACCAATTACATCCCCAACAACACAGCATGTTTGCACACTAAACAACTACACAGTGTACGCGAATATTGCAAACACGAACGCACAACCCGAACACAACACAAAGCCCACGCCGACGCCCGGACGCCCCACTCAACGGGCACGGGCACCGCCCTCTGTACAAGAAAGCCAAGAAGGTGCATGCCAAAAATTCCAATATGGCCGAAATACTCGTTTGACAGTTTGCATTTGTTTGTATTGTGGAAATTGAGTTTTTCGATGATTAAATTAATTTTTAAGGTTTAAAGTCAAGACTTGGGATTACTTGCCAAAGTAATTTTTGTTTGCTATTATATATTGTTGTTTATATGTTTATTGTTCTAGTGAAAGTGTAGTTTGTGTTCATTTTATTGTGTTATCACTATTGTTATTGTTCCTTCATTGTTCTATAATTTGTGGTTGGTTTTTTAACTTAAATTCTACAATTGCCTCTACAATATGCCGTCCACTGGTTGTTTGCCAAATTTCTAAAAGCAATTTGGTGAAAGGCCCAAAAGTGTCAGTCTTTTACTTTCCAAAAGACCTTGCTCGAACCCAACAGTGGTTGAAAGCTTTGAAGTGGAATGATTTTACTCCAACACAATACTCAGTGGTAAGTACAATATGCTTTCTCATTCAGTAAACTTATTGCCTCTTACATACATTGGTATGTGATTTATGTGAGTTACATTTTGAAGCCGCCTGCATTTTGAGAGCAACAAAGGTTTACTCTGAAGAAACAGGACAGCTTTTAGAAGTTCCATTGGCACATTTACATTTTAAAAGAAAGGTCTTGGTAATAATATAAAACCCATTTACCAGTTTTGCTTACCTAGATTCAAGGATTTCCAAATTTTCTTTGATTGAGCAGTTTTTACATTAGTTTGTTGTACTTTCCAAGACAAAGGGTTCTAACCAAACTTGCTTTGGCTGGACTTTATTGGGTATAAAAAGCCATATCTATACATATCTGGATCAGGAATGAGGCGTTCTTTGATTTTTCACTCACAACTTCTAATCAACTACACGAAAAAATAAAAAAAAAAACATATTTTCTACTGCATCTGCATAGGTTTGTGTGCAAAACGAAAACCGCTAAATGACGGATAACGCCGCCATTAAATGTGACATTCTAGGCTTTCTTGTAAGAAAACATCTTTGTGCTGCTGCAATGTTCTTTTAAAACAATAAATCCAATACTTAATAAATATACATTTTTAGATATTTCGTTTAGTCGAACTTACCCCTTCCTATAAATACCATCTCAGAAGAATGTAATGTCTCCACTCTGTGAAGATGGACTATCAAATAGTAATACCAAACCACGGACAACGCCTGTAATCCCTTGGGTATTAAGTGCATATTGTGCACCCGAGCATCCACTGTGACGTCACCCGGCGTATCGCATTGAGAAAACAAGTTCCGCTGATAGGCCAACTTGGATCTGTTGTGATGTCAAATGCCAACTTGTCACTTGGCTTTTGTTTTTGTGTTGTTGTGTCAGAAAAATTAACATGCAGCTAAAATAATTGTATTTTTATTACAATAGTCTAATAATTGGTGAAGATTATACACTGAATTCAAGTAAATGTATATTAATCAATGGTCATAATGCACACAACGCCTGCTAGCCCAGGTAAGATTACAATGACAATAATTAGGCAATTTCATACCTAACCTATATAATCTTTGCTGATGCATCACTTGTATACATTACTAAAAATTTGTCTAGTCTGACCATTTTTTATGGGTGGTTCAACTAACAAATTGGGCCTATTTCACAGATCTGTATCCTGTATATGCTGAATACTTCACTATTGTTCCATGTGGATGAGAAAATATAACTTTTATGATGAAATTGACCTAAGCGAAGAACAAATTACCCACTAAGAAGATTGCAACATATCAATCAAGTTGAAGAGTGAAATGGTGTGCAATGGGATCAACTACTTACATTAGAACCGTGAATAAAAAAGCAAGGTTTAAGGTCAGTATAGTGATTTTACTTAAATTAACATTCAAATGAAAACTAATGCATTTTTAATTATTGTTTTATGTTTAATAATTATCATTGTACACTTTAGTAATCGGCATTGCTCAACATTGAGTTAATATGTATTATACAATGTCTTGAATGTGATGAAATGGAAGGGACTTAAGCCTAGTTTATAAAGCAAAATTTAATTTTAGTTATATTATTAATATTAGGACTAAGAATAGAATCAATGCTTATGACCAAAGTAGTTTATAAAAAAAGAATTTAAATTTAGTATTAGTTATAACTGAATTCACTTAAAAACCAAAATTTTTTATGGCTAATACTAAAATTAAATCTTTTTGCCTTTTTTGCACCTGCAGTATGGTTAACCTGGCATTGACAGATGAATATTATCACAAAAGTTATAGTTTTTAGGTACATGATTTTATTAACTTTTTCATTTTTGTTTTGGGTTCCAGCTTAAAGAAAAAGGATTGCATCTACAAGCTACAACTTTTTATGAAATATTTACTATTTATGTACTGGCACTTGTCAGTCTATATGTCATGTAATAACCTCCATAAACTTATCATTTATAATCACCTTCAATTTTTACAGTGAGTACTAATACCTACTAATACTTAAACTAAATTTTAAAGTGGGCTTTACTTTTTGCAAAAACACTTGAAACTTGAACACTTATTTTTATAGGAGGTTTTGGATTCTACAAACAATCCTTAACATATTTCATGCAACATACTCCATACTGATATTCAATTGTTTTCAAACAAATGTCAAATACACTTTTCAAAATTATAGGTCCTACAACTTTTACTTAAAAAAATTGAAAAAAATTAAAATCAGCTGTTCAAAATGAACTCCATGTACTGTTACAATAACCAAGACGGTTTATTATCATTTTAAATTTTTTTCAAAAATGTCATCAATAATTTTTGGGGATGTTAATCTGATTTATTGGAAAATTATTGGTGTCAAATTATCAATATTTACAGGACAATTGTGGTATAGTATATACAAAGTCAGTTGGAACAAACTGAAAAAACCAAAATAGTCGGCGTCTTTGTTGAGCATGGGCGGCGTGAAAATAAAAAATATTGAGGGACTCTGTGTATAAACGCTTATTAATCGCTTACTGCAATGCAAACTATAAACACCGGACTGCACTGCCTTTGCCACCTGTGCGGAAGATAGGATTGTCTTAAGAAAGCATAGGAAGAAACTAAAAATAGATTTTAAGCCGCCGACCAATAAGAACTGTGGGGTGACCAATTAAAGGGTATTACGGTGCTTACGCCTAAAATTATTTGTGACACCTACTCGTCAAGTCCACGTTGACTCCTCGTAAATTACTACGGGGAACAATCACATACAAATTTGCTCGTTTTTTCTAATGTTTTATGTGGTGTGTTGATCGAACCCTGTATTTTGACCTGTCCCAACTGACTTCCTATAAACTATACAAGTTGCATGGAACATAATTGTTGGAATTGTTTGTTTCTAGAATCGAAATTATACAATAATAAAGAAGTGTTGCCATTTAAAAGATCAAAAACATTTTAAATACCCAGTTTTTGGGCCCTGTATAATTCCATTTCATATAACACAAGCAGAGGTTAATAAAATTAAAAACATGAGGGTTCGAAAATTTTTGTGAAAAGTTAGTCTTTTTAATTTTATTGAACTTAGGCAGCATGCTTGTTACAAAAGCACTGTATGTAGTGTTATCTAAATGCATGTTTGAAGGAACAGTAATAATCTAATTCATATATGTGTCAATTCTTCAGATCAAATGATGTCTACGAAATTACTTAGATGATACAACATTTGCTTATCTAGTACCATGATTTTCAACCAAACATACTCGATGCATTGGCATTGCTATCTCAGAAAGTATAGTAGATAGAGCTTTAGTTAAATGGAGGCAAAGTTGCGCATTTTATTGCTAAATAATTTGGTAAAAAAAAAAATTCAAAAAAGTTTTATTACATCCGGATATATACCATTTTAATCAATGGCACCTTCTGCAGGCACATTTTCTTCAAGAAAATAATTTTAGTTTTCAGCTCAAACATTACTTTTTTAGATACCAACGTCAACTTCAAATTTTCAAATACCGACCTCAACTTTTTATTTCATTTTTTAGTAGCCACAGACCTTCTGAAACTAATGATGTGTCACACTTGTCAAAAAATATACCTAGTGTACTCGTATTATGTACTTGGTATTTTAAGATTTTTTAAAAAAATAAGCAATTGAATTTGATATGTTGTCATAATGAGTAGATAATTTAGTTTTATATAATGTAATAAATAGGTTCATTGCTCCTTCGAAAAAGAGCGAGAGTTTCTTATGGTACTTTTCATTTATTTAAAAAAAAAAAATGTTTTTTGTTAGTTATTTATTTTTCAGATACTCACATGTTTGAATTCGCGGTTGAGTTTTGATGAATCAGCTTAATCATATCAAACTAAATTATTTACTCATTATGATAAGATATGAAATTCAAATGCATATTTGAAAAAAAAAATACCTAAGTACACTAGGTATAATTTTATGACAAGCGTGGCACATCATTATTTTCGGGAGGTTGGTAGCTACTAAAAAAACGAAATCGAAAGTCCTGGTCCGTATTTTAAAATATTAAGTGAATGATGGTATCTAAAAAACGAAACGTTGTAGCTAAATACAAACATTATTTTCTTAAATAGCATAAATTAATGCCAGAAGGTGCAATTGATTTTCCAAAATAATCAATAATAAAGTGAAAAAATAAAATAAAATAGAAATTTGATTAGTTGTTTTTGTTGGATATCTCCGGATGTAATGAAAATAAAAAAAAAAAAATTTACCAAATTATTTAGCAGTAAAATGCGCAACTTTGCCTCCATTTAACTAAAGCTCTATCAACTATACTTTCTGAGATAGCAATGCTAATGCATCTAATTCGTAACACTCTGTATTTGTGCAGCTGCAATGTTTTTTTTAACAATCCAATACTTAAGTTCAATTTTTTTCAGTTCAAATTCGGCTGATTAAGCCATCTTCCATCTGTTGTTATGTCAAATAGATTCCCATGCAGCTAAAATAGTTATATTTGTAATTTTAATACAATATTTCAATAATAGTTGACAATTAGACAATAAAATCAAGTAAATGTATATTTTTTGAAGGACATAGAGCCTGCTGGTCTAAGTAAGATTACAATACCACTTTCAAACTTAACCTAGGTATTTAACCCTGCTGATGTATCATTACTACACATTTTTCTCGTCTGGTATTTTTTAAGTTGTTGTGCTCGGAGTAGGGTGTATATGAATATCCTCAATTGCTTAATAACTCCATTTAATCACAATTTAATAACTAATGAATTTGTAACAAAGTATTCAGTCAGTCTTGTAAAACGTGCCAATTCGGAATCATTGCCCCGAAATTGAAATCTTTATTTTTCCCGGATGACATCCATCAATTCCCACACAAGTGCGTTCCGTATGAACATAACATAAGTATAGTTCAAGTAGCAAATTAGGCCTATCTTACAGATCTGTATCTAGTATATGCTGAATACTTCACTACTTTTTCATGTGGGTGAGAAAGCATAACTTTTATAAAGAAAATGACTTAAACAAGGCTCAAATTACCCACCAAGAAGTACTACATTAGAACAGTGCATAAAAGAGCAAGTTTTAATGTTAATTAACTATTTTTACTGAAATTGACATTAAAATGAAAAGCATTGCAGTTTTACGTTAACACAATCATCAACAATAATCAGCATTGTTTACTTTGCTAAATTGCATTATTGAACGTCAAATCAGTATGTATTATATTTAGTGTCTCTAATCTAAAAGCATGTTTAAAGTATAGTAATAATGAGGTAGTTTGCAGTGAGTACAAATGATGAACTCAAGACACCGCTTGTATGAGACATCTTCTATCTTATGAGTACTATGATTATAAAGCTAACACCTTTGTGCAGTTGCAGTGTTTTTAAAACCAAGTAAATTCTTCTGATTTTTTAGATAATTTGATTATTCAAACTATTCCTTCTATAAATAATATCTCAGATAGACAGGAATTAACATTAAGGTTGATTTGATTATTTTAATCAGAGTAAACTATTTGGGAAGCTACAAAAGGTATCTTGTAAAACTGTGACAGTCCAAATTTTCTATGTTTTATAATGTAACATCCTGTATATTATTGAATTTTTGAATTTACTCATTGATTGATTGATCAGGAAGACTTGTTACATCTAGCGTGCACCGTTTTGTGATTTGTGTATATTATAAGCTATGTGATAATATATATCAGTTTTAATTTAGGCTGGGCAATTTTTTTTAAAACAAAAATTAGAAATGTTTTCTTTTTGTTTTGACTATGCAGGGTGGAGCATAAATTTGTGGCAGATAAAATATGGGTATTTTTAAATAGAACCACATTTTTTAATACATTTTAAATTCTACACTTAATTCTTAAACATTTATTAATATTGACGTGATCGGGAGTTTTGCTGGTAAGTACGGTAAGGACAGCTGTGGTATACTAAATAGACTCAACAATCACTTCTCCAAAGCATGTCCGGACTTAAATGTAAATCCTGACTCACAGGATACCTTCAAAAACTATATAAGCAAAGTGCTTACTTCATCAATTTTTTTAATGCCTGTGGATTCCCATGAAGTGTATCGCATAATTAGAGTTTTAAAAAATACTAGTTCTGTGGGTGATGACAAAATACCTATAAAAGTGCTTAAGGAAGTGGCGGATGTAATATCTGAACCGCTCGCTGCCATTATAAATCTTGCTTTTACTTCGGGCTGCTTTCCTGAAAAACTCAAAAATGTCAACATTAAGGCTGTTTATAAGAAGGGTGAGAGGGATAATGCAAATAATTATAGGCCAATTTCTCTACTTTCCAATGTTGGAAAGGTTTTTGAGAAAGCATTATCTTCTAGACTTGTAAGTTTCTTGGATGCACATTCTGTGGTATCAGATCAGCAAAACGGCTTTAGGAAAGGTAAGTCCACCATAAGACCTATCTATCAAACACTGACAACTGTCTTGCTTTCCTTAAATGAAAAGAAATATACTTCAGCAATGTGTTTGGATTTGTCTAAGGCTTTTGATAGTGTTGACCATGAAGTGATGCTGACAAAGCTGAATATGTATGGCATTAGGGGAAGAGCGAACGACTTAATAAGATCATATCTCACTGGCAGGACTCAACAGGTAGCTGAAGCGAGTAATCAGGGTGTAACAGTTCTGTCCGATAAAGTATTAGTCAGCAGAGGGGTGCCGCAGGGTTCTGTACTGGGCCCACTTTTATATATTTTATATACCAATGAGCTTTCGGAGGTCACTGGGGAACACACAATACTATATGCTGATGATACCACTTTGGTTTTGAGTGATGTATCTTTGGGGTCTCTCTCGTCCAGAGCTGTCCTGGCGATTGACCAGCTTCAGCAGTATTTTGCATGTAATAATCTTCTCTTGAATGTGTCCAAAACCAATTTTTTGATATTCGGTAACAGAGTTCATCACCCCTTAACTTTTCACCATGGTAATAGAGAGATTTCAACGGTCAACAGCATTAATTTTTTGGGAGTCAATATAGATGAGAGGTTGGATTGGTCAGTCCACATTGAGTGTTTGGCTGGGGGGTTGCCGCGATACTGCTTTGCACTAAGGGTGATTGCCCGGAGGTTGGTTGCTTGGCTGCACTGTCAGCATATCATGCATTTGTCGGTTCTAGGCTACAGTACGGTTTGATATTCTGGGGTAACTCTAGTAATATAGACAGAATATTTAAACTTCAAAAAAATGTATACGTTCCATGTTTAACATGAATTGCCGGGACTCATGTAGGGAGTGTTTTTGTTGAGTATAAGTTACTTACTGTCACAAGCATGTACATTTATCATTGTTTTATGTTTATAATTGATAATTCGGATCTTTTTGCTGACTCAACGGCGGTGCACGAGTACCCAACAAGAAACCATAACCTGTTAATTCAGACTAGGTATAACCTCACCTATCTGCAACAAAACGTTGAGTACTCGTGTAAGAAAATCTACAATTCGTTCCCCGAAAGGGTGAGAACACTCCCAAGAGGTAAATTAAGAAGATGGCTAAAGCTTTATTTAGCTGAAAAAGCGTTTTATAGCCTTAAGGAATTTTTTGATAGCGTTAAGTCTATTTCTTTAGAGCAAGTGTAAATTTCATCATTGTCTTTGTGGTCGTTAGCCACAGTAGTTTGTAGACTTTAATCATGTACTCTTTTGTTTGTTTGTTTTTATTTTTTTTATTTTGTTGTCTTCTTTTGACATTGTTCCACACCCTTTGCAAGGGTTTTTAGTACCTAGTTTGTACTGAGCTGAACAAAAAATAAATATCTATCTATCTATCTATCTATCTATCTATCATTTAAAAAAAAAAAAAATATGTAGAGGGTGTGTCCTGTGACAGTGGCCGATACCAACTTTCCTATTTTAAATACAACCCCCTGTATATTATTAGTTTTTTGGATTCTTCAGAAAATTCTAGACATAATTCATGTACAATGTCCCATACCTATCTTCAACTGTTTCGGAAATATTAAATGTTTTCAGATGTATTACAAAAATTAACATTAAAAAAAGAAAATTATTTTATTTCACAAATTCGCTACATTACACTCAATACTTATTTTCGCACACATTTTGAACATCTCTTACATTGAAATTAATGTTTTTTTGTTTTTTTTACATTATTTGTGAAATAAACACTTAAAAGAGGTTGACTTTCCAAAGAGTGGTTTTTATTGAGTTTTTGCTGACTAGTCACTATGGAGCAGAATTGTTTTTGAATAATATTATTTAGAGCGACGAGGCCAAATTCACTAACAATGGAATGTTCAATAGACATCATTCACACTACTGGTGTGACATAAATCCACACGTAATTAGAGAGAGAAATTTTCAAGAAATCTGGAATTTTTATAATAAAAAATGTTTATTCTCAAATAAAACGAAATGGGTTGGATTTAGGTATAGGCAAGTAAATTGAAACTTATAGTAATTTTTAATGCTCAAAATGATTCCGTCATAAAAAATGTGGGTTTCTATTTAAAAAACTTGATATTTCATTTTTTTAGTGGCAAGTTTATGATTTTTTTTTGACGACCCTGTACACAAATGAGTCATTACGCACCCTCAGTTTAATAAAACGATCCTGTATTTACAATAACCCAAAGTTTCATTGTAAAATGAAATACGGTTTTAACATAGTACAAAAATATGTTGAGCGTTGCAACTGTCACTTTTTTGGGAAAACATCAAATATTTCGAAAACGGTTAGAGATAGGCATAGGGCATTCTATATAAAAGTTGGTCAGAATTTTGTGAGGAATCCAAATATGTAATAATATATAGGGTGTTCTATTTAAAATAAGAAAGTTGTGATCGACTTCTGGTATAAGCGGAAGTGCAACCATCTTGAAAATATTTTAGTTGGATTGGGCATGCCCACATCAGTATCCTACCAAATTTTCAAAACTCTCCTATTTATATTTTTTCCAATATCAATCGAGGTCTTTCATCGTGGGACACCCTGTATAGCCATTAACAATAATAAAGTAATATAAATTAAAGTGTAGACCTCATAGCTGCTGATAAGTAGCATATGGCCCCATGTTGTCAAACGGTTCTAATTGCGCGATAAACGGCTGTGTTACCGCGTGTCCAAGAACTTCTTCAGTTTGTCGCTGATTAATGGGCCCCCCTCCTTCTTGCACCTGCGCCAGGTTATCCGGATTTGGGCATAGTGCCGGATTGCGGTCGACCTGACTCGCGTGTGATTCAGGAGGTCCAAATGCACCTTCAGAAGATGTGCCAGCAGAATTTATTTCCGATGTTTCATCCCTTTTTTGGGGCACTACTGGTACCCGAAATTGATATGTCATATCCGGTACATAAGCATGCGGATATGGCGGATGACCTGGTTGACTCAAAAATTGAGTTCTCCCGTACACACATGTAGCACAAGGACATCCTTGCACAAATACATTTTCCCATGCTCGCCAAAAATCCTCAGGTCGATATTGTGGTTGTTGGGGTGATATGAATATTGCACAATCACATGTCGAAAATGGAGTGCCCCCATGACGTACCTTCTCGCCAAGTAGAAGTATGGTATACTCCGTATGTATGATTTGAGTCCATAGGCCGAGTAGAGATTTTGTAATCCCTAATAGTTGTATTGGTACCACTCGATCAAACTCTCCTTGCAGTTCCCACAAGTGGTACAGTGCCAATTTGTATAAATAAAGTTTGGTGTTTATTTCAGTAACACACCTAATATAAAACAAAAAATTCACAATCCATTCCATTTTTGGCACTTTCGCGAAACTTATAGATTAACTTTACCCAAGTGTTACTTCACGACCGATTTCTAAAATTACACTGTAAATTGTTGTCCTATTCGGGTTTATTTAAACCAATCCGGTAATTAGTCATTCATAACTGCGCGTAGCGATGAATCAAATTTGTCTTATCGCTCGCGAATTAGTTGCTTTCTTCAGCAAATGCATAAACAACTATATGTTCAAGGTGATTATTACACCGACAACATCATATATTTATCTTTATTCGTTGGTAGGTACAATTATATGACCATTTATATTATTTTATCATTATAATATTGTTCTTCAGACGTTGCACCGTCAGCATTTACTGTAATCTATATAAATGATGCAGTGCAGCATTACATTTTAGTCATAATTTCTGTCTTAACCAGTGCGGTAATACACATATTGCTTTTCGTAATTTCGAGTTTTATTTTTTAAAAACGCTAGTTGCCGAAAAGTAAATAAAATTGGCGCAGTCGGTAGGATTCCTTTCAGAGTACGGTTATTTTGTGTCGGAGTGCAACGATAGTTTTGTGCTGTGTTGTGTTCGGAATTTATCCATTGTAACGAAGTTACTAATTTTTTGTTAATATGTAGTATTAGATTTAAGAAAACAATGCGCAGCCTCACACGCTTAAGTTACAATGCGTCTTCGCGACAGAATGGTGAATGCACCGCCGCGATCGATAAAAGTTCAGCGCGCAGCCGCGGTAGCGTAAACGAAGCAACATCGCGCCGTCGCGACTCGCGAGCTGGTAACCAGGTAATGCGCCGCGCGCTGGGGTTTAGTCGGTTCTTCCCGGACCACCGAACCGACCGACGCTTCAACCAGCTGAACGGTAAATTTTATTGTTCCTGGGGGCAAGCTTTGAAGGGGAAGGTATTTCGGAATCGTTTCCTTCGGACCGCCAGTACAGGATGTTATAACACTGCTGGTTAACTTCGAGGGCCACGACTCCGAAAACCACTCGGTGATTTGAGTTGTTTCCTCTGGACTGCCAGTACCGGATGTTATAACACTGCTGGTCAACTCCGGAGGCTACAATCTCACTATCACCTAGGTATTTCCGAACCGTTTCCTTCGGACCGCCGGTACTGGATGTTATAACACTGCCGGTTAACTTCGAAGGCCACGGCTCCGAAACCCTGTAACCAAACCTGAACTCACCCAGGTCATTCCGAACTGATTTCTTCGGACTGTCAGCTCCGGCCGATTCTTTGACCCCGTCTGTGCCCCCAGAGCACAGTTTTCATACCGTCCGAATCCGTCATTCATACCGTAACCGTCTGTTTACCCTGGCTGGGAAAAACCGTTTCGATACCGTCTTAGTTCTCCGTACCGTTCCCCGTTCTGAACACTAGGTTGTGTTGTCCGTTTCAAAGTTACCGTATTAATTTTGTTAAGGATCTCCAGGTCCGACTGTACCGTTTATTAATTTGAACACGAGGCTGTGTTGTTCTCTGTTTGTTCATTTGTGCTAGAGTTTTTAAGTAAGGATATGAATGATTGTTAACTGTTAGTTTTCCTGGTTAACACGACTTGTTTAGTTTTGCTGACAACCCTGTGTTTCCTTATTTTTGTCCCACTCCCTTCATCCATTTACAGATAAACGTGAACTCTGTCTTCGACTGTGTAAAAGCTCCCCAGGTATACGAAGCGAGTTCCTTAGTTACGCTTCTCCAAATAAAACTAAGGTGGCGCCCGAGTTTCAAAGCACCTACCCCTAGGTGTGGCAAAAACCGTACCAGGACAGGTACGTAATGGCGGGTTACAAATTGGCGCCCAAGAGCAGGGACCGTTTTTCTGATTTGAGTGACAGACCGTTTTTCTGATTTTAGTGAGGGACCGTTTTTCTGATTTTAATGACAGACCGTTTTTCTGATTTGAGTTAGTGACTGTTTTTCTGAATTTTCCGTTTTTCCGTTTGTACCGAAAGCCGATCTCTGTCTACGATGAATACCGTACAGGAATTGCCGACCACCACTTCAGGCTTGCCTGTGTCCGTCCTTTCCGTTCTCGATTCTCAAATTACGTACATAAACCAGCTCAAGAAGGATGGGCTTATTGTGGAACTTTCGAAGATGGGTTTAAGCACAACTGGTACCGTTGATACTTTGAGAAAGCGATTGATTGCTTATCTGAAATGTGAAGATGTACCGCAGACCGTTAAGTTGACTCCTTCTGCACTCCCCAGTATCGTCACCGTATCTACCGCTCCGACAACCCCTTCTCTTACGCTTCCTCCTACCACAACCGTGACATTTACAACCTCTTGTGGTATACCGTCAATTTGGTCCTATTTACTGAACCTATCCGTTAATCCTTCCGCTACCGCTGCTTTCCAAACTACATTGCAACCCTCCGCTATTCAAACCGCATTCTATCCTGAAGTAAACCACACCGAAGTACCGAGGTATTCACCGCTACCGTTTCCAAATTGCAAGTCAGCCGTAGAACCAAGTCAACACTCGTATAGCCCGGTGTATTTAAAAGTCGAGGACTGGCAAATTTTCTTTAGTGAACAAGATGACCCGGTTGCCTTCCTGGAAACGACTTTTAGAGATATGTGATTCTCGAGGAATTAATCCTGATCTACTGTTGCCTCAACTGCCGATTTTATTACGAGGTAAACCTGCACTTTGGTTTCGTAACAACCGTCACCGTTGGAGTACATGGAAACAATTTGCATCCGATTTTCGCTCATTTTATTTTCCGTTGAATTATATCGACGACTTGGAAGCCCAGATTAGTCGCCGTTTGCATCGTTCTGATGAAACCGTTAATAATTACATCACAGAACTTCAGACTTTGATCCGACGCCATGGAGACATAAGTCCAGAGCAAGAAGTGAGATGGTTATACCGAAATCTGTTACCACAGTTCCGACAAATGATCCGACGTACGGATTTTTATGATGTCTTCACGTTGTCTCAACAAGCTCGCGAGACTGAAAGTTTATTGAACGAATTACAACATACTCAAGCTTGTAGTGTTCCGCCCCGTTCATCATTTTTGCAAAGAGAAGCCGAAACAGAGCGACCGATCAGACCGTTACCGCGACAACATCACCGAGAGTCCCGAGAACAAAGACTCTCAATGACCGAAAGAAATAAACGTCAAGAAACAACCGAAGAAACCAGAAATTTTCCCGTTGAGAACCGTGTCACTACCTGTTGGCGCTGTGGAGAAATAGGTCATTACCGCACGGAATGTACACGACCACCTAGGTTATTCTGCTCCAGATGTGGGCGACAAGGTGTACAGACACGACAATGTACTTGTCACCAACAGGGAAACTAGATAGGCGTCGTTTTACCCCGAGGAGTAGACGACGAACCGACCAGCAATCCTCGAAGCTGACTACCGAAAGTTTACCGAACGTTTCGGTACCGTCTGTTACCGTACCATCCGTTTCCGTCCCTATTGTTATCGAAAATTCACCGTCCGTTTCTGTCCCGTCCTTTACTGAAAGTTTACCGACCAGTACCGATCCAGAGAAAGTAACCGCAATAGAGAAACTACCGCCGCCGACCAATGTAAAAGGGATACGTCGATTTCTTGGCGTAGCTTCCTGGTACCGCCGTTTTGTCAAGGATTTTTCGAAAATCGCCGCTCCCTTGAACCGACTGTTAAAGAAAGGTGTCAAATGGACATGGACTGTTGAACAGCAACAAGCTTTTGATACGCTAAAGACTTGTCTAACCGAAGCCCCAGTTCTGGCTTGTCCAGATTTTTCTCGTCCGTTTGTGTTGCAAACAGATGCCTCAGATAATGGGTTAGGTGCTGCTTTGATTCAGCATAGTTCAGATGGTGACCACGTCATAGCTCATGCAAGCCGAAGTTTAACCGCTACCGAAAAGAAGTTTTCCGTTACTGAAAAAGAGTGTTTAGCAATTGTATGGGGCATTGAGAAGATGAGACCTTATTTGGAAGGATATCATTTTACCGTTGTTACTGACCATCAATCCCTATGTTGGCTACACTCTCTTAAAAGTCCTGCCGGCCGTTTAGCACGTTGGAGTATATACCTTCAGCAATATGATTTTGACATTAAGTACCGAAAAGGAGTGTTAAATAAAGTAGCTGATCGCTGTCCCGAGAACCGTTACCGACAAATTTAGAGCAACAATCTTGCGCAGAAGTAACCCTTCTGGAAGATTTTGAAGAATGCTCTTGGTACAAAGCTAAGAAAGCTGCCGTTGAAGAAAATCCTTCTGCTTTTCCTGATTATTGCGTGAAAGAGGGGACGTTTATACCGACATTTTTGGGACTGAATAATATGTCCGATACGACTCGACTGATTCTTGGAAGTTATGTGTTCCGAAAGCCGCACGCCGTACCGTTTTAGAAGAGAATTATGATGCACCGACTGCTGGACATTTAGGAATAGCGAAAACAACTGTTAGAGTAGCCAAGCGATATTATTGGCCCGGCATGTTTAGGGAGATTGCCAAGTATATACGAAACTGTTCGTCATGTCAACGTTTCAAGAGTTCTCAACAAGCCGCTCCTGGATTTATGCAACCGTCCCGAAACAACCGCCCTTGGGAAACTGTCAGTACTGATTTAATTGGTCCGTTACCGCGGTCCGCCAAAGGTAAATAATTACCTGGTAGTCTTTCAGGATCGTTTTACCAAGTGGGTGCAATGTAGGCCATTAGGAAAGCAACCGCGCGAGCAGTAAGTCAATCTTTCTACGAGGAAATCGTCACTCGTTTTGGCTGTCCAAAACATAATCATTTCTGATAATGGTACCCAGTTCACTAGTCATGTTTTCAAAGATTTGCTCTCAGATCTAGGGGTAACACATCGTTTTACACCTCCGTATACACACACACAGGCTAATCCTGTCGAAAGAACAAATAAAACTTTAAAAACCATGATTGCTCAATTTTGTGAAACCGACCACCGAAAATGGGATGTCCGTTTACCCGATTTGCTTTTTGCGATTAATACCGCCAAACATGATTTCACAGGTTTTTCCCCGGCTTTCTTAAATTTTGGTAGGGAGTTAGAGCCTCCAAAAGCTCTGTACCGTTTAAAACCGTCATCCGTTTCAACTTCTTCTTCCCCGACACATAGTGATCCACAACCGACTGATTTTTCCGCTCATAATGAGCGCACTAAAGCTCTGTATGATATTCACGAGCTTGTCCGTTTTCACTTAGGTAAAGCTTTTTCCGTGCAAAGTAAATACTATAACCTGCGTCGTCGCCCATGGAAATGTCACGTGGGAGATAAAGTTTTCCGTCGTGAAGTAGTCTTATCGTCTGCTGAAAAAGGTTTCGCTGCCAAATTGGCACCAAAATATTCCGGACCGTACACCGTTACTAAAGTGGTTTCTCCCGTTGTATATAATTTGAAAGACGTTTCTGGAAAAGTACTTCGACGAATTCACATTAAAGACCTGAAACCTGCCGATGACAGTTCGAATGCCGAACCTTTGTAATTTCTAATATGCTTATAGTCCGTTTGGTTTTCTTTATATAGATGCCCTGCCGAATACCGACGTCACGAAGACGCATACCTGGCGAACCACCGCTTGGTGCGCCAGTGGCCGACCAGCCCATTTGCATTAAAGGGCATTATGCGCAAAGGAATTTAGCCACCAAGGCTCGGATAGAGAAAATCAGACAAGAGGCCAGAGAACTGTCAGAGGTGACAAAAATTAAGCAAAGGCCAAAGATTGTGTCCGACATCCTGGTGGTGCCGGCGAGAAAACCGCCACAGCCAACCAAAAAACCACCGCAGCCGGCTACACCACCTACCAGTACAATCGAGTTGGCTAACGAGGTGGCGAGGTATGGCGTCAGGCCAAACCTTTGGCCACCATGGCTAAAGGCCGCTTTGGCGAAGCTCCGCCCGGAAGGTTGCCCCCCAAATAAAAGACTGCGGAAAAGACTCGTAACCGTAACGGGGCAACTATTGTATATAAATGTGCCCTAAAATGTTTTTTTTTTAATTGTTGTGGTGTGTTTGCGTGTTTCCGTTTCCTAGCCAGTAGATATAAGAATTAAAGCTTCCGTTTAAACATTAAGTCAACCGACTTCTCATTTTAATTTCCGTCTTAAGGCAAAGAATGTCGCAATCACCCACTCTGGAGTTAACCGAGTCCACCAGTTGGTTTGACGCGATTGAAGAAGTGGACACAACCGCCACTTGTACCGAACCGACGACTAAGAGGATACAAGAGCCGAGATTTCTGTCTGTTCAGCAAGGTTTATGCTGCAGATGTTTAGAAGTAAGCCACCACCGAGCTTTTTGTACAAAGCTACCAGTTCTGTTCTGCTCGAGATGTGGACGCATAGGTCAACTGTCCAAGGACTGTAGTTGCTACCAACAGGAGCCTCAACTAAAGACAAAAACTTTACCGCCGCCGAGAAACCGCACCGACAATAGAAAAACTTCATCACCGCCGAAGAAGCGCTTCGCAAGTCATACTCAAAGGTCTGCAAAAAGGTCCCGTGGTGTTCAATGTGATATGGGAAAACTACCCCACTGCCGATGTAGTTTCCTGACAATGGGATATGGAGGATATGCAGACTAAGAAGATATTAGAGACAAATCGTAGTTTAGTGTTTGTGTTAGGATAAGTAGTGTAGGTTTAATGTTTAAAAAAAAATAACACAAAGTTTTATTTTTTTTTGGTAAGAAAGGGGGAAATGTAACGAAGTTACAAATTTTTTTGTTAATATGTAGTATTAGATTAAAGAAAACAATGCGCAGCCTCACACGCTTAAGTTACAATGCGTCTTCGCGACAGAATGGTGAACGCACCGCCGCGATCGATAAAGGTTCAGCGCGCAGCCGCGGTAGCGTAAAGGAAGCAACATCGCGCCGTCGCGACTCGCGAGCTGGTAAACAGGTAGTGCGCCGCGCGCTGCACTGGAGTTAGTTCTTCCCGGACCACCGAACCGACCGACGCTTCAGCCAGTTGAACGGTAAATTTTATTGTTTCTGGGGGCAAGCTTTAAGGTAAGGTGAAGGTATTTCGGAATCGTTTCCTTCGGACCGCCAGTACAGGATGTTATAACACTGCTGGTTAACTTCGAGGGCAACGACTCCGAAAACCTCTCGGTGATTTGAGTTGTTTTCTCTGGACTGCCAGTACCGGATGTTATAACACTGCTGGTCAACTCCGGAGGCTACAATCTCACTATCGCCTAGGTATTTCCGAACTGATTTCTTCGGACTGTCTGTCAGCTCCGGCCGTTTTAACCCCCAACTGGTCAACTCCGAGGGCCGACCTTTTGAAAGCTGATGCCGATTCTTTGATCCCGTCTGTACCCCCAGAGCACAGTTTTCGTACCGTCCGAATCTGTCATGCATACCATAACTGTCTGTTTACCCTGGCTGGGAAAAAACCGTTTTGAAACCGTCTTAGTACTCCGAACCGTTCCCCGTTCTGAACACTAGGTTGTGTTGTCCGTTTCAAAGTTACCGTATTAATTTAATTGGGATCTCCAGGTCCGACTGTACCGTTTATTGATTTGAACACGAGGCTGTGTGTTCTCCGTTTGTTTGGTTCTGATAAAGTTTTTAAGTAAGTTAGGATATGAATGATTGTTAACTGTTATTTTTCCGGGTTAACACGACTTGTTTAGTTTTGCTGACAACCCTGTGTTTCCTTATTTTTGTCCCACTCCCATCATCCATTTACAGATAAACGTGAACTCTGTCTTCGACTGTGTAAAAGCTCCCCAGGTATACGAAGCGAGCTTCTTCAAATAAAACTAAGGTGGCGCCCGAGTTTCGAAGCACCTACCCCTAGGTGTGGCAAAAACCGTACAAGAACCGGTACGTAAAGGCGTTACACCATTTAAAGATGCCACTTGCAATTTTCTTTGGACAAAACATTTTTAATAAAATGTATCATTTTAAAACAAAACCAAAAAAATGCCGAGTGTCGAGTTTAAATTAAAACAACTGATATCACATAGCTTATAAAAAACAAAGCTCAAAAATGGTGCACGAAAACGGTGTTATTCGTCTAACAAAATCATTCTTATAGCCAATTAAAAAGGATTATCCAAAAATTCGATAATATACAGGGTTTTCCAATTAATAAAAAAGCAAAGTTTGGTCTGTCACAATGTTATGAGATACCCTCTAACTACACACTTTGGTTAAAGTGTGGTTCCCTTAGATAAATCCCTACAACGTTTGTATTTACTATTTGTTGTTGTAAAATCAAGTAGAAACCATTTAAGGTTGGGTGCAAAATAAAACTGATCACTTTGTACAGGTGGAGCAATGAGAGAGTAGAGTTTATTATCTCATTTATTTTGAGAAATACAAAAAAATGTTAAATACAACTTTTAGAGAATATTTATATATTTTATAGTTTCAAATTACTTTCGGGTATACAGGTTCATAAAGGCGTGACGGTAACAGATAAAACTTTAGATTTTTTTAAAATAAAACCCCGTTTTTAAAACATTTTTTGATTCTTCATAAAATTCTAAAAGTTTTTTGTTAATAATGTCATATCTAAACCTAATAGATCATCTAATTATTGACTGCATTGCCATTGTTTCTAAAAGTAGAATACTCATGTTTGGTACGAACGCTTTACAGGAACGACAAAAATTAATTGTGCAAATAAACATGAAATAGATGCCCTACAGGAAGTTCATTTTTTAAAATTTATTTTGATTATTTCAGTTTAAAAAAATTTGACTTTTATCTATACACCCTGTACATAATTCGTTCTTCTGATAGGTTTTACGATACACTTCAGCTTTTAAGTATGTCACAACTTTGGATTTTCAAAACGTATTATGTCAAATTAATAAGTTTTGTTTTCACTTACACTCACTTCTCCACTGTGGGCATATGGACTACTACTTTTTAATGTTTAAGTTTTGCTGTAAGTAACCTACAAAATTAGAACAAGATTTAAAATGTGTATTCTTGTTCAATTGAATTGTCAAAGACAATTTTCAGGTTTTAGTTTAGTTAACAAAAAACGGAGGTAATAGTAAAAAAACATAAATAAATCGAAGACTATTAAAATGAGGTATATGACTGATACTTCATAAACGTTCAAGTGTCTCGTAAAAGCTATCAGAGAAAAGAATAATACACACATGAGTATTTCGTTTTAAAAAGTCGACATTTCTTCAACATATACAGGTTTGATTAAGAAACTTTTTTGTATTAATTATAAGGTTGTTGCCCTAGAAACAGTTTGAGTAAATTTTATGATTATTTGACAAAAAGTGCCCGATCCGAAAAGAGGACACGAAAAGTGAACTATATCCCGAATAAAAATATACTGTTAATTCTATAATATAACATTTTTATTTAATTGTCAGATTTGATTAGATGTGCCGCCAACGTGTTACATAGTAACTATATGATTTCAATAATATGGTCACCAGAAGGATGCAATTTAGATACAGTCAAGCAAATTGTATTTTTAATTTCAGAAAAGACATACTCATTTAAAAACTAAACGTCGGAGCTGAACCCTAAAATTTTTTTCTTAAATAATATTATTAAAAAGGAGCCATTGATTTTACAAAATAATCGATAATAAAGTAGTAAAAAAAATCAAAATAAATTTGAGTTTTTTGGTTTTTGTCAGATCCATAAAGATGTAATAAAAAATGTTTATTTTTTTGGACAAATGATTTAGCAATAAAATGCTCAACTTTGCTGTCATTTAACTAAACCTGTTGATTACTGTCTAGTTTATTTATTGTCTTGATCTTGTGTTTCATAAACTCTAAAACTTGTCTCTTTTTATGCGCTTAAGGACCTATAAATTTCGTATTTCTTTTTTACCTTTTTTTTCCGCGACAATACGGCACACTGTCTATCATAAGGGACACCTAGAACTGCGTGCGCAATAGCGGCAGTACCATTCAAAGTGTCGACCTAGCAGCATCAAGCGTACTCAACTTATCACGTCTTTTTGACTCTTTTTTCGTATTACCGCGACTCGCGAGTGTTACTCACTCCAGTCCATCCAAGCCGACGAATCCACGTTTCTTAACGAGAGCGCTCTCCTTCAAGCCAGGAAGTCTTAGACAGGTGAGTCCCGTTCAGAAAGGTGGTGCGCCGTTTTCGAATTTTAATTATAGTATTTTTCGACAAAACCTAAACCAGCAAATTTTACTGGTCTTCAACGACATTTTTGGTCCTTCGAGCCGGATATCACTATCCACTTTTCCATTTTCTTTGAAAATTTTAAATTTTTACTTATAAAATACATATAAAATTAACTTAAACTTTTAAAACTAGCCATTTTGCTATCACCTCGTTCAAACTACACTCTCTTCATTTCATTGTTTTTTTTATCAGGTCGAATAAACAACATTCCATTGCGCCCAGGTTTAGCAGAATATACCACATACCATATCGATTTTTAACTTTACACTTTGCAACATTGTGTTTGTTGATGTTCGGAGATTTTTAATAATTTTCTTAGGTATAGTTCGCTCCGTGCGATTGATCTTCTGTGACTTTACTTACGATTCGAAAGTTTTACGTTTACATAATTAATTATGGCTACTTCTGAAAAGGAAATCGCAAAATTGACTTTTCAGCGCACGGTACATTTTAATAGGCTTAAAGAGATCTATGAGTATGGAACGAACTCTACCACGGACTCATTCTACAAGGAAAACTTACTTTCACGTGCGGAGTTTCTGCAGGAAATTTATGCTGATTTTCAATCAATTCACAATGACATTATTTCTTTAATTGCCAGTGATACTGACTTTGCTGCCCAAGACAAAATAAGAAAATTAGCAGATAAATATCTCTATGATGTAAAGTCCAAGGTCCGTTCTATTCAATCACCTGCACAAGCTCCCGCTGCCTCTGATTTTAACACTTCGCAAAATACTTCACCTCTGTCGGCCGCCAGGCTTCCAAAAATCAATATTCCTATTTTTGAGGGCAACATTAAAATGTGGCCATCATTTTTCGATTTGTTTAAGAGCATCATTCACACTAATGTTCACTTATCAAATGTTGAAAAGTTTCACTATTTGATTACTTCATTGAAGCAGGAACCACTGAATCTTATTAAAGGCTTACCCCTAACTGAAGACAATTATGAAACTGCCTATAATTCTCTTGTAACTCGTTATGAAAATAAACGTTTTTTAGCCACTGCCTACTTAAATGAAATTTTTGACGCTCCTTGCTTACAAAAACAGTCTCCAAAAGATATTCGACATTTATCAAATACCTTTACGGAAAATATAGATGCTTTAAAGGCTCAAAATATTGATACGGACGGTTGGGATTTTGTGCTTTTCAATATTTTGGCTCGCAAATTAGATACAAAATCCAGAACAGAGTTTGAACTCCAACATAACCAAGAAACTATTCCCACGTATAAAATGCTTACCACCTTTTTAAGTGCCACGGCAATGGCTTTGGAGACTGTCCAACATGCTTCAATCTCTACTAACTTCAAGCACGTTTCCTCGGGTAATGGAAACAGAAAACCCTCCTCTGTCTTTCTGAATTCAGATGCTGTATCTGGGCGGTCTTCAAATCAAGCCTCCAACTTCAAATGTGCCTTGTGTTCCCAAAGTCATGCTCTCTATCGTTGCTACATTTTCACTTCCAAATCTCCCAACGATCGTTTCAACTTTGCAAAATCTAATAGTCTTTGTCTAAATTGTCTGCACCCTCGTCATTCAGCACGCAATTGCAAGTCTTCTACAAGGTGTCGCGTGTGCAATCAGTTACATCACACTCTATTACATCTAAACCAAAACCCTGCGGTTTCTTATCCCTCTAACGATATTACAGGACCACAACATTCTGCAAGTACTTCTGCAGTTTCTTCTGAGAACTCGGGTTCTTTGCAAGCTTTGCAGTGCAGCAGCAGTTCAGTTCCCCACTCATTCACACAATCTACAGTTCTCCTTTCAACTGCTGTCATTCAAATTAAAGACAATCAGGGTAACTTCCAGAAAATTCGGGCACTCCTCGATACAGGGGGAATGGCTAATTTTATTTCGGAACGTTTTGTCAATCGCCTTGGTCTGCGACGCCAACATTCGTCCATATCGCTTGAAGGCATTAACGATCAACGTTCAATATCTAACAAAGGAGTTACGCAGTGTCTAATAAAACCGTGTTTTAACCAAGAGCCTACTTTTAATTTTCACGCGGTCATTCTTCCAAAAGTCTGTTCAAATCAACCCAAAGTGCAGGTTATGAAAACCGACTGGAATCATATTGCTAATTTGCAACTGGCAGATCCTGCTTTTGATACTCCAGGTTCCGTGGATATGCTCATTGGGGCAGAACTTATGCCTTATATTCTCGGCCCGGGTCGCATCTTCGGAAAGCCTGGGCAACCTGTCGCACTTGAGACAGTTTTTGGTTGGGTACTTCAAGGAAAAGCCGATATGCCTTCTGCCCAGCACACGTATTTGTTGATCAGTCATGTGTCCTGCGAGCCACAGGTTGACCAGCTTATGCAGAAATTTTGGGAAATTGAAAATCCTTCTTGTCCTTCTGACATTATGTCTGCCGATGAAATTAACTGTGAAAATATCTACAAAAGTTCTGTATACAGAGACTCGTCGGGACGTTTTGTTGTGTCTCTTCCCTTTCGACATTCAAAACCTAACCTTGGCGACTCGTATACCCAAGCCTTGCGTCGTTTTAATTTTTTGGAATCCCGACTTAGTAAAAACCCTGATTTATACAAAGCATACTCCGACTTCATTCGAGATTACATCGAACAGGGATATATATCTCAAATCTCCCCTCGCGATTATCAATGCTCTACAGCATTTTATTTGCCTCATCACTGCGTCATCGAACCTGACAGCGTCTCCACGAAGCTCCGAATAGTTTTTGATGCCAGTGCAAAAACTACAAGTGGTTATAGCCTCAACGACGTCCTATTTCCAGGACCTAAACTCCATCAAGATTTAACTGATATTTTGCTCAAATTTAGAACTCATCCTATTGCCTTTATAAGTGATATAAAACAGATGTATTGTCAGATTCTCGTTCAGCCTGAACATAGAAATTTCCAGAGATTTCTTTGGCGTTTTTTCAAGGTCAGAAGCTCTCTCAGAATATGTTCTGAATAGAGTAACTTTCGGGATCTCCTCAGCTCCCTACCTGGCCCTTCGTACGCTTAAGGAGCTAGCTTTAATTGAACAGAAAAATTATCCATTAGCTTCGAAAGTAATTCAAAGCTCTGTCTATATTGACGATTGCGTTGCGGGTGCAGATGATCTTAAAGCAGCTCTAAACCTTCAGAACGATTTGATTCTACTCCTCAAAAAGGGAGGTTTTGAGTTACGCAAATGGGCCAGTAATTGTCCAGATATTCTGTCTAATGTGCCTTCGGAAAACACTCAAATTAGCTTCGATACTGATGGTCCTACTTTCCTGAAAGTTTTAGGTCTACAGTGGGATCCAAAGTCCGACTTTTTTAGTTACTCGTTTAACCCAATTGACTCTCTCTGTACAAAACGAAGTATTCTTTCCCAAATCGCACGTATCTTTGATCAAAAAACATCATACAAAAAACTTCAAAGGACATCATACAAGTCTGGAAACGTTTTAAAGAACAATTACCCGATATTTCTAATATAAGAATTCCCCGTTTGATTGTGTCTGATTCAGTTTTACGAGTAGAATTGCATGGCTTTTGCGACGCCAGCTCCATAGGATATGGATGCGTTGTTTATTTTCGCTTCATTACCTCTTGTGGAACGCCAAAGGTGGTCTTGATTTCCGGAAAGTCGAAAGTTGCACCACTAAAATTTGTATCTGACCTTATTCGTGCGGTTAAACATACCTTGACGATCCAGAAACCTTTTCGAAAACTTTCGCCTTTCCTGGATCACCAGGGTATCCTTAGGGTGGGTGGTCGATTGAAAAATTCCCTTCTCGCCTTCGAGACAAAACATCCTATATTGTTGCCTAAAAATCATAGACTAACCGATCTAATTATAGAACACGCCCACCGAGAAAATCTACACCCAGGATTAAAAACCCTACATAATATACTTCTTCAAAATTTCTGGATCATTAGCCCGCGAAGTGCAATTTATCGCTGTCTTTCGACATGCATAAAGTGCTTCCGCACAAAACCTCGAAGCTTGCAACCATACATGGCAAACCTCCCGTCATATAGAGTTTCTCAAGTCAAACCATTTTCTCGTGTTTGTGTTGACTGCGCAGGGCCCTTTGCAGTCACCCCAACCAAGCGCAGAGGCATCAAAAGTCTAAATAAAGCCTATATTTGCGTCTTTGTGTGTTGTGCCACAAGGGCATTGCATTTAGAACTTGCCTCAGACTTGACAACGGACGCCTTTTTAGCGTGTCTGCGCCGGTTTATAGCTCGAAGAGGCCGCGTATCTGACATATATTCAGATCAAGAAACAAATTTTAAAGGAGCTAGCAACGAACTCACCTCTTTGGCGGAGGTCGCAGCTTCAAAATTATGCATTCGCTGGCATTTTAATCCTCCGGGGGCTCCCCATTTCAATGGCTTGAGTGAGGCAGGTGTCAAGTCCGTCAAGACTCACCTATTTCGTGTAGTTGGAGGTCAAATCATGACATACGAAGAGTTTTACACTCTTCTTACCCAAATAGAGGCCCTTCTTAATTCAAGGCCTTTGGGTCCAATAAGTGAAGATCCAAACGACCTTCTACCGTTGACACCGGGCCATTTTCTGACTTCTGAACCCCTTTCGAGTTTTCCAGAGCCCGATTTGACACAAATTCATACTAATCACCTATCTAGATGGCAACTACTGTCGAAAATGCGATTCGATTTTTGGAAGCGCTGGAGCAATGAATACCTTCATACCTTACAACAACGTACAAAGTGGTCAAGTCATTCTCCGAACATTCAGGAAAATACATTGGTTGTCATTAGGAACGAACAAAAATCGCCTCTAGAGTGGGATTTGGGTAGAGTGCTCAAATTGCACCCCGGTAACGACGGCGTGGTACGAGTGGTCACGTTAAAGACAGCCAAGGGTATTTTACAACGCCCCGTTGTAAAAGTATGTCCTTTACCCATAAATTAAAGTCTTTGCAACTCCACGTAATTTAGTTTAGTATCTTTATTTGCTTATTTGTTTTCTTTTTTTTTTAACTAGATTAAAACACATATGTTTTGGTGGGTGGAATGTTGATTACTGTCTGGTTTATTTATTGACTTGATCTTGTGTTTCATAAACTCTAAAACTTGTCTCTTTTTATGCGCTTAAGGACCTATAAATTTCGTACTTTATTACCTTTTTTTCCGCGACAATACGGCACACTGTCTATCATAAGGGACACCTAAAACTGCGTGCGCAATAGCGACAGTACCATTCAAAGTGTCGACCTAGCAGCATCAAGCGTACTCAACTTATCACGTCTTTTTTGACTCTTTTTTCGTATTACCGCGACTCGCGAGTGTTACTCACTCCAGTCCATCCAAGCCGACGAATCCACGTTTCTTAACGAGAGCGCTCTCCTTCAAGCCAGGAAGTCTTAGACAGGTGAGTCCCGTTCAGAAAGGTGGTGCGCCGTTTTCGAATTTTAATTATATTATTTTTCGATAAAACCTAAACCAGCAAATTTTACTGGTCTTCAACGACAAGCACCTTGTATAAACAGTGACAACGACATGTTATGATGGATGTCGCCCATATGTTTCTACGGAAATGCATAAAAACAGGGAGTGATGAAATGAACATTTCATAACTAGTTACATAAAGTGATACTTTATGTAACTAGTTACATAAAGTAAAACGTTTTGTCACTCTAATCAGTTTTGAAAAGTGTCACTTTATATGCCAAAATTAGAAAAAAACATTTTTTTGTTATTTTGGTCAAACTGCTGATAACACTACCGAATACTGTTTTCCATTCCATGTTTTTGCCTCAGTCGGTCAACTTGTAAGTTCGTTTTGAAGGAACATTGTCAATATGGTTTACACGACTGCCAAAAGAATAGAAATTGTACGTTTTTATTTCAAACATAACGACTGTGCACGAGCTGCCGCGCGCGCTTTCAATGCAATCCATCCAGATAAATTAATTGGTCATCAGTATGTCTTAAGTTGATGCCAAAATTCATGGAAACTGGTTCAGTGACAAACAAAAAACATCAACCTGAAAGACAAATTATTAATGAACCAATTGAAGTTGCTGTTTTGGGACACGTTGCAATGGATAATAATCAGTCTTTAAATCAAATTTCCCATGCATCGGGTGTTTCGACAAGCAGTGTATGGAGAATTTAAAAAAAACACAATTCTCATCCATACAAGGTAAAATTGGTTCAGGAATTAAACGAAGATGACTATGATAGAAGACTACAATTTTGTGAAATTATGTCTACTATTCTGACAAACAACGTGAACTTGTTGTACAATATTTGCTTCAGTGATGAGTGTATGTTTTTTTTTGAATGGAGAAGTGAACAGGCATAACTGTAGGTATTGGTCAGACACGAATCTACATTGGTTTAGGGAAACCCATACCCAATATCCAGAAAAACTTAATGTTTGGGCAGGTATTTTAGGAGACCACATCGTTGGTCCGTTTTTCATTGACGGTAATTTGAATGGCGCTACTTATCTTGAGCTTCTTGACACCACTGTTGATCCGACCATAACAGAGCTACTAGAAAATGATGAAAATTTATTTGAAAATCAACTAATTTTCCAATAAGACGGTGCACCTCCACGCTATTCACTTCCCGTTCGAGAATATCTGAACAATCGATTTCCTGGAAGATGGATTGGTAGACGTGGTCCCGTGGAATGGCCTGCGAGATCACCCGACCTCACTCCGTTGGACTTTTTTCTATGGGGGCATTTAAAATCTAGAGTCTATGCAACACAGCCGGCCAATATTGCAGACCTTAGGCAGAGAATAATACATGAATGCCGACAACTGACACCGCAAGTCCTCACAAATGTTCGCGAACACTTCCAAACTCGCTTGTATTATTGTATGGAAGTTAACGGAGGTTATTTTGAGCCATTAATTAAATGATAACCGCTATTTGCTATTATTTCTGCAGTTAACAACCAATAAACACAAAACGTATTTTTTTTTTTGGTCTCAATTCAAAGCAAATGTACAAATACAAATAGTGCAATTAATTCCTTATGAAATACCCTTTCCAACGAATTTTGACTAAAGCTTTCATTACCTGAGATCGAGCCTGAAATATTACCTAAATCTCGACTTAACTTACAATCATGTAAATTATTCCGCTCATGAGAGTCTGCCGATGAGTCTTCATTTTGGCCTGCCTAGTCATTGCCAAGTTTGGAAAAAAATCGTTAAAAAAATCGTTAAATCCCAATCTTCTGTAGAACATTCCTCTTCTCAAGCTTAAGCTGTTAAAGTCTCGGTCCAAGTCGAGGTCCAAGTGCTGTTTTGACGGCGAATGGCGTCTATTAAAATGTGTGTAATAATTCGTATACAGGGTTTTTCAATGAAAAGTAGCCACCCTGAATATCTTCCAAAATAATTTCTCTGTTAAAAAATGCTAAGACACGTCAACAAAGATTGCAAGGAGGACATCTTTTAACGTAGGATTTGAATTTCGGCCATCAGCCCCTTTGCCGCCATAGCCACCCCCACTAAGTTTTCAAATGGCACCATACCCTGTGTGGCACATCGTTGGAAAGGGTATTTCATAAGGAATTAATTGCACTATTTTATTTGTACATTTGCTTTGAATTGAGACCAAAAAAAATAAAAACATTTTTTTGTTATTTTGGTCAAACTGCTGATAACACTACCGAATACCTGTTTTCCATTCCATGTTTTTGCCTCAGTCGGTCAACTTGTAAGTTCGTTTTGAAGGAACATTGTCAATATGGTTTACACGACTGCCAAAAGAATGGAAATTGTACGTTTTTATTTCAAACATAACGACAACGACTTTCAATGCAATCCATCCAGATAAATTAATTGGTCATCAGTATGTCTTAAAGTTGATGCAAAAATTAATGGAAACTGGTTCAGTGACAAACAAAAAACATCAACCTGAAAAACAAATTATTAATGAACCAATTGAAGTTGCTGTTTTGGGACACGTTACAATGGATAATAATCAGTCTTTAAATCAAATTTCCCATGCATCGGGTGTTTCGACAAGCACTGTATGGAGAATTTAAAAAAAACACAATTTTCATCCATACAAGGTAAAATTGGTTCAGGAATTAAACGAAGATGACTATGATAGAAGACTACAATTTTGTGAAATTATGTCTACTAATCTGACAAACAACGTGAACTTGTTGTACAATATTTGCTTCAGTGATGAGTGTATGTTTTTTTTTGAATGGAGAAGTGAACAGGCATAACTGTAGGTATTAGTCAGGCACAAATCCACATTGATTTAGGGAAACCCATACCCAATATCCAGAAAAACTTGTGAATGTTTGGGCAGGTATTTTAGGAGACCACATCGTTGGTCCGTTTTTTATTGACGGTAATTTGAATGGCGCTACTTATCTTGAGCTTCTTGACACCACTGTTGATCCGACCATAACAGAGCTACTAGAAAATGATGAAAATTTAGTTGAAAATCAACTAATTTTCCAACAAGACGGTGCACCTCCACACTATTCACTTCCCGTTCGAGAATGTCTGAACAATCGATTTCCTGGAAGATGGATTGGTAGACGTGGTCCCATGGAATGGCCTGCGAGATCACCCGAACTCACTCCGTTGGACTTTTTTCTATGGGGGCATTTAAAATCTAAAGTCTATGCAACACAGCCGGAATATTGCAGACCTTAGGCAGAGAATAATACATGAATGCCGACAACTGACACCGCAAGTCCTCACAAATGTTCGCAAACTCTTTCAAAGTCGCTTGTATTATTGTATGGAAGTTAACGGAGGTTATTTTGAGCCATTCATTAAATGATAACCGCTATTTGCTATTGTTTCTGCAGTTAACAAAAAATAAACACAAAACGTATTTTTTATTTTTTTTGGTGGTCTCAATTCAAGCAAATGTACAAATAAAATAGTGCAATTAATTCCTTATGAAATACCCTTTCCAACGATGTGCCACACAGGGTATGGTGCCATTTGAAAACTTAGTGGGTGTGGGTGGCTATGGCGGCAAATGGGCTGATGGCAGAAATTCAAATCCTACGTAAAAAGATGTCCCCCTTGCAATCTTTGTTGACGTGTCTTAGCATTTTTTAACAGAGAAATTATTTTGGAAGATATTCAGGGTGGCTACTTTTCATTGAAAAACCCTGTATATTAGTTTGTCTGTAGTAATAAGGTAGTTTGTGGTGAGTTTATACCAGGTGTACAAGAACACCATGGACATAGGAGATTAACATGGGAAAACGGTTTGGATTTTTTTGCGCCTGTACGGTTGATTTGATTGAAAAATCGTATTAATGAAAGTTGTAGTACCTATCACGGACTAGTTTTCTGTATTTTTATCAGATCTCTAACTTGAGCCCTTTCGTCGTAAAACACGAACAAAAATAAAAAAATTTAAATTTTTTACCTCTACTGTATAAGCGGTTGTCGAGCAACCGTATCAGCAACAATGACCTGTTTATCCGGAAAAAAATCAAAACCATTTTTCCATGTAAATCTCCTATGTCCAGGGTGCTCTTGGACACCTGGTGTACTAGTTCTACAAACCACTTGTATGAGACAACATCTATCAAGTACTATGATTGTAAAGAAAACATCTTTGTGCTGCTGCCATGTTTTTTTAATCAATAAGTAATGAATCTAAATTTTTAGATATTTCGATTATTCGAACTTACCTATCTCAAAAGGAAAGTAATGTCTCCACTCTGTGAAGATGGACTACTTTAATGTAGAGAGAGAATCAAAGAGTAATACATAACCACAGACCACGCCAGTAATACTTTCGGTTCTAGGGCATATTGTGCCCCCGAGCATCCACTGTGACGTCACCCGACTTTACGTAAACAAGTTCCGCTGATCGGCCATCTTGGATCTGTTGTGATGTCAAATGCCAACTGGTCACTTTGCTTTTGTTTTTGTTTTGATGTGTCAAAAAATTAACATGCAATAATTGTATTTTTATTACAATAATAATCTAATAATCGGTGAAGATTATACACTAAAATCAAGTAATAGCTATTTATGTAACCAGTTACACAATAAGACATTTTCGAAACGTGTTGCATACATAATTTTTTCTAATTTTGACCAAAAAGCGGTAAAAACCATCTTTTAAAGTGATTTAACACAAATATTCACTTTCATAGCACCTTGTATAAACAGTGACAATGACATGTTATGATGGATGTCGCCTATATGTTTCTACGGAAATGCATAAAAACAGGGAGTGATGAAATTTCATAACTAGTTACATAAAGTAAAACGTTTTGTCACTCTAATCAGTTTTGAAAAGTGTCACTTTATATGCCAAAATTAGAAAAATGTATATTTTCAATGGTCATAATGGAGCTGGCCCAGGTAAGATTGCAATAGCAATTTCATACCTAACCTTAATAAACCATGTTGATGCATAATTACTACAAACTTTTATAGGTTGACATTTTGTAGGGTGGTTCAAGCAAGAAATTGGGCCTATTTCCAAGATCTGTATCCTGTATATGCTGAATACTTTACTACTTTTTCATGTGGATGAAAAAACACAACTTTTATGAAAAAATTGACCTAAGCGAGGAACAAATTACCCACTAAGAAGATTGCAACATAGTTGAAGAGTGAAATGAAATGAAAGAATGAAATGGGTTCAACTACTTACATTAGAACAGTGGATAAAAAACCAAGTTTTAAGGTCAGTAGGTATACTGATTTTACTTAAATTAACATCCAAGCATTGCAGTTTTCATTATTGTTATGTTTAACACAATAATTATCATTATACTTTAGTAAACTGCATTGCTCATCCTTGAGTTAATATGTATTAGGGTGATTGCGCCAGTAGTCGGCCTTTTTTGATAAACTTTAACTTTGACTTGTTATGCCATAGATTTTGGACTATTTTTCATTATTCTTAACCTGATCATCAGAAAGCCTGTAGATTTGGCTATTAAAGAAAAGTGAAATTCTTGTCATTTGCCACAGGTCCATATTCGTCTTTTTAATAATTTATTGAATAATACAAAGTCATACTATAAATGATTATAAAAAACATTTATTTAACATTATTTAGTTTTATAGTTTATTTTATAACTTAGAGATAAAGTTAAGTACAAAAACAAACCCGTTGTAAAAAACCTACCTACTTAAACCTAAGGTAAAGAAAAAAATAATTTAAAAATACAATTTTGTTCAACTTAGACTAACCATCACTGCAAAAATCACAGAAAAATTCTTGGTTTATCACACTTTTATAAGATTGCCCTGAATGCTTTGTACACACTAAATGAAACCATCTAGGACAGACATCACAGCCAATATTTTTTTCACCTTCTTCTTCTGCATCCGAGTCTAGCTCCTCCTCACATACACCACATTTTTCTTTCTTTCGTACCATTTCTTCAGGAGAAATAATTTCTGGTTCTACAAATTTTAGTTTCGATTTCTTGGTTTTAAATGAATTTTCAACTCTCTTTCTTTCAGTCTCTTCCCGTTTTCTCTTTTTTAAAACTTCTTTTTCTCCTTTCTCTTTCTCTTTTCAATATAATAGGACCGCCATGCTTTTGCAGATATTGCACTTGTGGAAGGTCCTGATTTAATCTTTGTAGATTTTTGCAAAGGTTTTGGATATTTTAAATGTTCATTAAAGTAATCTATTGTTGTGTCCTCAGTTGGATAATTCTTTTCGGATTGACGTTCTAAAATAATTTCAGTACTTTTGAAACCATTTTTTTCAATAGGCAGAACATCTTCCAATGGAACATGCTTTTGAGAATAGTAGTTTTCGTTTGTGTGGGTATGACAGTCATTTTCAATAGCAGTCAGTTTGTCAAATTCCATAACTGTATTTTCGAAAAGAGGTTCTTTATCTTCCACAGAAAAATATTCATTACTAATACTGAGAGATGGAGGTTTTATAATATCTACTTTAAGTATGTTGATTTTTGACTCCATTTTTGATTCATTCACTTTTGATGAGTCATCTTTAGAGTTGGCGGTCATCATTACGGTTATATTTTCCTGGTCCAGCGGTTCTGGCACTAAAGAAAGGAATCCATCTAGATCGATATCAAATTCTGAAATATGAACATCTTCAATTGGAGTTATATTTTCCTGAAATTCGTCAATAATCTCTGTTGCCATAAAAGAGTCCGAACTTGACCCAAGTACTTTCTCTTGGAAAAGTTTAACCTCTTTTAGGAGCCAATCTACATTCCCAGCTCTTTCCAGCAGGTTAAATTTTAAATTAGACAAAACTTTTTGAGTGCTTTGAAAGTCAGAAATTGACAACAGCTCTTGATTGTCGTCAGAAATATAGGTTTCTAAGATATTTTGGACACATTTGCTGTAATCCACTGCTTCTGGATTGTATGGAAATAGTCCGCAACGCTCAAATCCATGTTTAATATGATTCGAAATATTGGGATGAAAGAATGCTTCTTTAAAAACTGGAGCAAAATCAGCTTTTGAAAGAATCTTTGTATTTTCGTTTTGCCATTTTCTTGCAGCCTGGCGCCAATATTCTTTTAATGGTTTGAACACTGCTACATCTGCAGGTTGCATAATATGAGTAGCATTGGGCGGTAAAGCATACAGGATGATATCATTTTCATCACAAAATTTACTTAGCGCTATGGACATGTGTGAACGGTGCCCGTCAACGAGAAATAATACTGCTTTTTTAATTTTATGAGTTAAAATCCATTTATTAAATCCATTTGCAATATATTCAAAAAAAACTTCTGATTTCATCCAACCAGTCTCTGATTTTCCAAGAATTCACTCTGGTGGCATACTTTCTGCTATAACCCTTGGGGGCTTTACATAAGGATAGACAACACAAGGAGGACACAAAACACCATCTGCAGAAAACGTAACTAGTACGGTAATATTGTCTTTCTCATTCCCCTTCTTTACTTCATACAAGTTTTTGTACCCTCTTGGACCAAGTACCTTTCCTGTTTTCGGACATAAACTGAAGCCACTTTCATCGGCGTTGAAAATTCTTGTCGAATCCGCTAAAATATCCATTGCGTCTTTTTCTTGTAAAAAAGTTTCAAGACTGCTAAACCAAGATTTAATGTACTCCTTACTTAACTTAGCTCTTGCTTTATCTATAGATTCCGGTGTTCGTATTGAAATTTCCGGATGTCTTTTCAAAAATGATGAGTACCATTTTTGTCCTGGCTTTCCATTTTTAAAAGGGGTTTTAATATTTCCATCCAAAACTATTTTCTGCACTGTGGCTATTAATTCTCCTTTTTGGATGGGAAAACCACATTTTGCAAGTTGAATTATCCAATCTACAATCCTTTTTTCATTCTTGACAGTCAAGTATGGATCTGGTCCCATTTTTCGACAGTTTTCCGAAATCCGGCCTTTGAGCCGGTCCTGTAGAGAAGATCGTGGTACGCCGTAGTCTCGACATGTTTGCCGTATTGCGACTCCATTTTGAACTGCTTTGAGTGCATTTTGCATGTT
The DNA here is from genome assembly GCA_018691245.2 of Ips nitidus. Taxonomy (NCBI): domain Eukaryota; kingdom Metazoa; phylum Arthropoda; class Insecta; order Coleoptera; family Curculionidae; genus Ips; species Ips nitidus. The sequence goes on along the minus strand of CM042803.1, from coordinate 3,775,733 downwards.
TTCCTCCGAATATTGATAAAACTTTCGTTTCCGGCCTTTGGGCATTGTCTAAAATCATTAGCATTCAATTAATTACAAGTTTTTACCCCCAAATTGGCTTTCAGCGACAATTTGGCTTACCGACCGCAAACTAACTTTTGGCGGCAAATTTATAACGTAAAGTTTGATTCAAGAGAGGAGAGGAAGTGATGTACATTAACCTAACAGATGACAGATTTTACTCCAAATAAAATGACAGTTAAAAATCGCCGGAATGTCATGTTATTGTTGTTTTAATTGGTTTGTGGCCGACTACTGGTGGGGTCGGCTTATTGGCGAAGTTACCCTATACAGTGGCCTTTTTAAGTACTGCATCAATTTGATAAAATGGAAGGGACTTACTTTTCACAAAAACATTCCGTACCCTATGTTTTTATTTCTAATAGAGATTTTGTATTACTATAACAATTTTCAATTCTGTTCAAATAAATGTCAAAAACACCTTTTTTCTAATTTTGGCATTAAAAGTGACACTTTTCAAAACTGATTAGAGTGACAAAACGTTTTACTTTTCGTAACTAGTTATGAAAAGTATCACTTTATGTAATTAGTTATGAAAAGTTCATTTCATCACTACCTGTTTTTATGCATTTCCGTAGAAACATATGGGCGCCATCCATCATAACATGTCGTTGTCACAGTTTATACAAGGTGCTATGAAAGTGAATATTTGTGTTAAATCACTTTAAAAGATGGTTTTTACCGCTTTTTGGTCAAAATTAGAAAAAATTATGTATGCAACACGTTTCGAAAATGTCTTATTGTGTAACTCATTCAAGTTGTAGGTCCTCGCTGCGCTCGCCCTACAAACATTCATTTGTTACACAAAATCGATCTTTTCGTAACTGGCTATTTCAAAACTATAGGTCTCCCAACTTTTATTAAAAAAAAATACCTAGTAAAAAACCTAGTAAAATAACAAAGACTGTTTATTAACTTTAAATGTTATCAATAATTTTTGAGGATGTTAATTTGACTTCTTGGAAAATTATTGGTTTGAACAATAATTGTGGTACAACTTGCATGGAATGATGAATGATGTTTAGAATTGTTGCTGGAGTCTAGAAACTTATACAATAATAAAGAGGTGTTGCCATTTAAAAGATCAAACATATTTTAAATACTTAGTTTTTGGGACCTGTATAATTCCAATTACAACATTCATTCCAAACCCAACAGCAGTTAATAAAAATAAAAACATAGGAGTTCAAGCATTTTTGAGAAAAGTTAGTCTTTTCAATTTTATTGAATTTAGGCAGTATGTACTTTATGAAAGCACTGTATGATAATATAATAATGTGCCACACTTAGTTCAGTAGGTACCTACTTTTTTTTTTAATCAAATATGCCTTAATAATTATACAGGGTGGTCCAGTTTTAAATGTCAATAATTCACCAATCCATAGCCAATTAAAAAATAAGTTGACATTCATTATGTCATTTTCCTGAAAAGTGCTTCCTAAGGAAAATACAGTCCTTCAAATTTCTGTTTAAAAAATCGATTTTTTTCTCATAACTGTCAGACCGTTGGAGCAATATTGATCAAATTTGGAACAAGCACTTTATTACGGTCAAAGACCCAAAACTAACCCAACCCAACTTAAAAATTGTCTTGGAAACGGAAAATTCACTTAAGAAGTTTAAAAAATATTATTGTAGCCATTTTTCATAGTTTCCAGACAAACTAAAAGACTTTAGTTTTGAAAATTGAATTAGAAAAGATAAACATTTCAGAAGCTTAAAAATTGTGTTTGTAACCAGTTTTCATGCAAATCGAGAGACTTTAATACTAAAAATTTACTTGTAGACATAAAAACTACTTTTTTCAAGAATTTGTTACTACAAATTCATACATTTAAACCTTAAAAATTGACTTGAACCCCAAAATGTGACTGAACTAATGAAAAGTGACGTCAGAAGCTTAAAATTTGCATTTGAAATAAGTTTTCATAATTTGAAGACAAATTTCCAATATTTTAGTCTTGATATATATCCAATAAATAGTCTTAGATGCAGGACATTGACATTAGATTCATGAAATTTGTCTTGAAAACTAACTTTTCGTGCTTTTTACTTTGCTTTTAATTTTTTTCGAATTCTGGACTATTTTTAGTGCTTTAAAAGTGCTTTCAGCTTGGAAAATCGAGTTTCAAGACTATCTTCACCAAGTTATTGACATAGCAAACTTAAAAAACAATTTTTACATTCTTCATAGACTTAAAATGGCATTCGAAGCTTTGTCACTATTAAATCGACTTCTAGACACCTCAGTGCTAAAAATTCGGGTATTTCTTACTAAACTAGACTATTTTTAGTGTTTTAAGGCTGTTTTCAGTGCCTCAAATCGAGTTTCAAGACTATCTTTACAAAGTTTTTGACTTATCAAGCCTAAAAGCCAGTGTGTCCACTGACCATAGTCTTGAAAATGTTATTTCAAGCTTCTTCACTATTAAATTGACTTCTACACTCATAGGTGCAATAAATTGTAGCATCTCTAAGAAATTCAGACTGTTTTTAGTGCTTTTTAAGACTGAAAAATCGAGTTTAAGACTATTTCCAAAAGTCAAGTTTCTTCAGTAATAAAAGTAAAAAATGCTGGTACCAAATGCTACAATAATAGTCTTGAGAACTAATTTTTAGAAATAAAATCCGAAAATTTAATTTACTTCTAGACTTGTTGTCCAGTCCAGAAAATTCAGTTGTACACCAATTAGTCTTGAAAATATACTTTTGGACTCTCTTTAGTCCTAGTAAAGTCAGTTTTAGCATTAAAAGTCAACTTTTATATTATTTTTAGTAGTAAAAAATGAGTTTCATGCACAATACAATCTTTGTCTTGATTTTCGGACTTTTTTTAGTTCTTGAATGCCAGTTTCAGACACTCAACCAGGATGGCAGTCTGAGAAAGCGAATCATAGGACCATTCCTAATAGTAAAAAGCACGTTTTTAGACTATTCAGTACAAATTTGGACTTTCACAAATCTTGGATGTTCAGTTTTAAACTATAAAACGATTTTTTAAATTGAAATTTGGAGGACTGTAACTTCCTTAGGAAACGTTTTTCAGAAAAATGAAATAATGCAAGTCAACTTATTTTTTGATTAGCTATCAAATGGTGAATTATTGACACTTAAAACTGGACCACCCTGTATAATAGTTTGATATGATTTAATAATTAGGTTTTGCTCTTTTTAACACTAAAAATAAAGCTGTTTCATCAAAACTCAACCACAAATTCAAACATGTGAGCATCTGAAAAGTAAATAATTAAACAAAATAGTTATTTGTATACCTAGGCGGTAAAATGGTATTTTTTCGACTGAAAGAAAGTTTGACGTCCGAGGCCATCTTACGGCCGATGACAACAATCTTGAGGACGAAAAAATTATTTCACGGCCGAGGTGTACACACAATTTTTTGTTCAAACGATATTTATTTAGAAATTCTTAATTTTTGATAAATTAAATGGAAAGGTTCCAATCACGGTGACGTTTATTGTTTATGTTGCTGGTTATGCATTGTTGATGTGACATTAAATAATAAACTGACTCTTGTCAGAAATATTTTCCATTTTTTCATATACGCGAAAATTAAATTGGGAGACGAAGATTGCTGTACTGATATGGATGGGCGTACTGCTGTAATTGGTGCACACAGTGATCACATAGAGAAATCGTAACTAGCAACCATAAGCGTAGACGGTGACATAGATATTGTTAATTTACTTTCTTCCTGTATTTTTTTTTTGGCCGTTGCTATTGACACCGTCCGTAAAAGTGCATTTCACGGCCGCTAAACAGTACGTGAAGTGAGTACTTCTCGTCCGTTTGAACAAAAACGTATTTTTTTAAATGAATGAATACCATAGAAAACTTACTCTCTTTTTCAAAGGAACAATGAACCTATATTATATAAAAATAAATTATCTTCTCATTATGACAACCACCAATCAATTTCTATTGCTTAATTTATTTAACAAACTTAAAGTACCAAGTACATAATACACTAGGTATATTTTCTTGACAAGTGTGACACATCATTAGTTTTGGGAGGCCTGTAGCGAGTAAGAAATTAAATAAAATGTTCAGGTCCATATTTGAAAAATTGAAATTGATGATGGTATTTAAAAAACTGAACCTCGGAACTAAAAACTAAAACAATTTTATTGAAGAACATAAAAAAGTGATTTATTATTGATTGATTTTCCAAAATAATCAATAATAGTGGTAAAAAAATATAATAGAAATTTAACTTTTTTGGTTTATGTCGGAGATTGCATTTGCATTTTTTTTAACAAATTATTCAGCAATCAAAAGCGCAACTTTGCTTCCATTTAACTAAAACTCTATCAACTATAGTTTCTGAGATAGCAATGCTAATGCATTGAATTTGTAACACCCTGTACAGAGTGGTGTATAAATTCGTGGCAGATAAAATATTAGTTTTTTAAATAGAACTACATATTTTTTAATACATACACACTTAATAGATTTTCTAATATTATCAATTATTAATATTTCAATTTTTTCGGGGGTAATATCCGTAGTGCATTTAATTTTTCCGGAAAAATTCGGAAAAACAAATTACTTACGAGAATGAAACTTACGAGAAATTATTATGAATTAAGAAACGAGTATTCCAATTTTTCCACAGAAAAAATTAGATCCACGAGGGATATTTGGTAAGATTATTTATATATATATATATAAAAAATGATATACTTAATCAGAACTAGAGGATGATGATCGTCTTCGTTTTTTACCTCTCTTATAAGTTTCCGTGTCCAGCATCTTTTGGAAAATGTTAATTATCTGATCCTTTTGGTTTGTTTGTCTTTCCAGTAGAGCATTTTGTTGTTTTATTTCCTCAATCACTTTTTCTGTACACTCTTTTTGCACAGTAGTGGCTTCCTTGTTGCATTCTTTAATAGTCTTTAAAATGTCTGACTTTGTTATTGCTACTTTGCTAACTTCTTCTCTTTTACTACTTGTGGTTGTAGAAGTTTCATTTGCAGACATTAATGTGCTTACTTGTGATGTAGATGCTTGTTGACTTTCATCTTCAAGATTATTATTTGAAGTACTTGAAATTGGCAATGTATCTGCAGTGTCCGCAAGTTTAATTTTGTCTTTTTGTCCTAATATTTTATGTAGCAAATCATCGTAGGGTGGTGGTGCTATTCTCGCATTTCCTGTTTGTTTGCATTTGGTGACAAATTCTATATATCTTTTTACCACATTTTGGTATTTTTGTCTACACTTTTCTGCTGTTATTAAATACCCTTGCTTGGTCAACTCATTTGAAATTTGCTTCCATGAAGAGAGCTTCACTGTCTTTTTGTCATCAAATTTTTTTATATAATAATCTGATGCCCTTAACTCTATTAATAACTGGGTGGCTGCTTGATCAATTTCTGAAGCTGGTCTTCGTGAACTCCAAATTTGTTTTGGCACACATGGATCAGTTTCTAAAAATTCCCAGTCCACATTGGTAAATGTGGGGCTAAGGGATGCCATGGAATGTGACTCAATTTCATCTAAACTAAATTGAGAATGAGCACTGGAATGGTGTCATCATTGACAAATTCCAGTCTTTGGATGTTCAAATGTCCTCAATATCATGGGTGCTCACTTTTGGTCCCTCTCTTTTTTTAATTAAATTGATGATATAAGTTATTAAAAATTGGTCATCTACAACAATGATATTAAAATTTTAATTTGCTATAATAGCTGCCTAAACCAAAGTAAGTAAATAAAAATCAATATAAAGTACTTATAATATATAAATTACTTGATAAATTATAACTTATCTATTTTTAACCGCTCTATTATTTCAGAAGAATCATTTATTACAAATTCTTCATTATATATTAATACTGGGTATTCCTGCATAGCGCCTCAGAATTTGCAATATGTATTCTATAGGTTCTACCAACTCTTTATCTGATATTTGAATTTTACGTCAAATTCTATCCCTAACTGATGTAAAATGTCTGTATCGATATTCAACTGTTTCCGAAGCTGCATCTGTTACTTTAGCAATGTTGCCTCGACTATGTGATTAAGGCTTAGTTACTCAAATTTAGGACACCCTGTATAATAACTGCTTATCTAAGAATAAAGTAGACCTAAATATCTACATCTAAATTGATACAAGTTTTTTTACTAAAATCAAAAATAAGGAAGTTAAGGGGGTGGTCAGAATTCAATCAATCAAGGACGCTGCTGCGGAAACAGTTGAATATCGATACAGACATTTTACATCAGTTAGGCCTAGAATTTGACGTAGAATTTCAATATCGGATAAAAAGTTAATCATTGTATTTAAAAAAACATAAGTTTGTTTCGTTACTCAAATTTGGGACACCCTGTATAATAACTGTTTATCTAAGAATAAAGTAGACCTAAATATCTACTAGTTTTGTATTTAACGTTTTTTGCTAAAATCAAAATTAAGGAAGTTAAGGGGGTGGTCAAAATTCAATCAATCACCCTGTACAATGCCCTATGACTATCTCTAGCCGTTTTCGAAATATTTGATGTTTTTCCAAAAAAGTGACAGTTGCAACACTCAACATCTTTTTGTACCCTGTCAAAACCGTATTTCATATTGCAATAAAACTTTGGGTTATTGTAAATAAAGGATCGTTTTATTAAATTGAGGGTGCGTAATGACTCATTTGTATACCGGGTCGTCAAAAGAAAATCATAAACTTGCCACTAAAAAAAACGAAAAATCTCAAGTTTTTTAAATAGAAACCCCCATTTTTTATGACGGAATCATTTTGAGCATTAAAAATTACTATACGTTTCAATTTACTTGCCTATACATAAATCCAACCCATTTCGTTTTATTTGAGAATAAACATTTTTTTATTAGGCTGCATAGTTGGGATTAGCTGGTACTCTAGCTGGCCATGCTTTTGACACAAGGTGATATTGGAGACCTGCAGAGCATGTTAATAACACTAGTGACTTGAGTGTTTTGACAACTGCAAATGTGCCGTAGCGGTTACGTTATTCCAACCAAGATTACTTAAATCTGTTTATTATTTACGGAGAATGTGATAAAGTTGTGAGTAGAACATGTGAGGTATTTGCCGCTCAACCTCTTTTAAGTGTTGCACTAATTTAAATGAAAAATGGTGAAATTTATGTTTCTTCAGGATCCTCTGATTTGAACTTTTGGATATGCCTGATTCTACGGAAACTTGTCTTATTGACGAAGTTGGATTTGAAACAAAATAGCGCAAAATTGCAATTTCTACATTTGTATTGTTACGGATTGGTTTTGTCCCGTATTCTTAAAATTTTCAATTATTTAAATAATATATATATACCGGGTGTAACATTTAACTTGAGACATCTCAATATCTCGAAAAATAAGCACTTTTCGAAAAAATGTTTAGTATCAAAGTTGTATTATTCCGCGGGGGAAATACATTGATGACAAAATTTGTGTTCCTCTGCCCCTCCATGTGGGGGGAAGGGGGGTAACTTTGATTTTTTAAATGGCACCCCCAATTTTTTATTGCAGATTCAGATTCTGCGGCTAAAAACACGTGGAATTTGTTTAAAACATTTTTTTGTATTAACGATAGATGGCGCTATAAACGACAAAATTTAATTTAAATTTTTTAATTAAATTTGTTTTTTTTTCGCTCATGGCTTACCGGAATGTTCGGTAAAATCTGCTTAAAAAACCGTCGTTGCTAGGGTTACATAGGTGTAATAAATAACAAAAAAAAAAGAAAAAAAAATAAAAAAATAAATAAAAAATTTTTTTTTTTGGAAAAAATGTTTTAAACAAATTCCACGTGTTTTTAGCCGCAGAATCTGAATCTGCAATAAAAAATTGGGGGTGCCATTTAAAAAATCAAAGTTACCCCCCTTCCCCCCACATGGAGGGGCAGAGGAACACAAATTTTGTCATCAATGTATTTCCCCCGCGGAATAATACAACTTTGATACTAAACATTTTTTCGAAAAGTGCTTATTTTTCGAGATATTGAGATGTCTCAAGTTAAATGTTACACCCGGTATACGATGGCTTTATTTTTTCTGGATAACGAGCGGCAAATACCTCACATGTTCTCCGTAAATAATAAACAGATTTAAGTAATCTTGGTTGGAATAACGTAACCGCTACGGCATATTTGCAGTTGTCAAAACACTCAAGTCACTAGTGTTATTAACATGCTCTGCAGGTCTCCAATATCACCGTGTGTCAAAAGCATGGCCAGCTAGAGTACCAGCTAATCCCAACCATGCAGCCTAATAAAAAATTGTTTATTCTCAAATAAAACGAAATGGGTTGGATTTAGGTATAAGCAAGTAAATTGAAACGTATAGTAATTTTTAATGCTCAAAATGATTCCGTCATAAAAAATGTGGGTTTCTATTTAAAAAACTTGAGATTTTTTATTTTTTTTAGTGGCAAGTTTATGATTTTTTTTTGACGACCCTGTATACAAATGAGTCATTACGCACCCTCAATTTAATAAAATGATCTTTTATTTACCATAACCCAAAGTTTTATTGCAATATGAAATACGGTTTTGACAGGGTACAAAAATATGTTGAGCGTGGCAACGGTCACTTTTTTGGAAAAACATCAAATATTTCGAAAACGGCTAGAGATAGGCATAGGGCATTTTACACAAAAGTTGGTCAGAATTTTGTGAGGAATCCAAATATGTAATAATATATAGGGTGTTCTATTTAAAATAAGAAAGTTGTGATCGACTTTCGGTATAAACGGAAGTGCAACCATCTTGAAAATATTTTAGTTAGATTGGGCATGCCCACACCAGTATACAGCCTAATTTTCAAAACTCTCCTATTTATACTTTTTCCAATATCAATCGATGTCTTTCGTCGTGGGACACCCTGTATTACAAAATAATTTGTACAACATACTAAAGAAAACTCATTGAATATTAAATCCAAAAAAATTAATAGGGAATTGTAGAACTGCCGCAACCCTAGATGTTCCTGCTGCATTCATAGGCATTGGCAATTTTGAAACTATGTCCTATCTTGATACTGTGAAAGTGTCTTCTTGTTGGGGTAAATGAAATCCATTTTTATATTTTCTTAAGTATGTAAGAAAATATTCATTATTTTCACATACTAGTTGAATTTTCCCAATATAGTGTAATGTTTTTTTCTTTGTGCAAAACTTTACAAGCACGTAATCGCCACATGCAAGTGTTTCACTATCTAAAAGTTGATCAACAGTTTCTGGTGCGTTCATCTTGATCTGAATCTATGTCCATATCACAATCTGATGAAAGCCGTTTTTTGTTGGTCATATTTTTCGGCCAATCAGATGATGAAGTTTCGTTACCTTTTCTGACAAGTTTTTTTAGTTTTTTCTCTACAACTTTTGCTTTAGGTTCCTTCATTTTTGCTGGAATAGCTGATGTCTTGGCTGATATGGTTTCATCTTGCAGAACTTTTCCTTTGGTGTTGGTTTTAGTAAGTTGCTTCAATTTCCTTTCCTGTTCCAATTCTTCTAACCTATTTTTTTCAGGTGTACTAGTATAAATTCTAGACTTTCCCAGTCGTGACCCTGTAGAACTTGCTTTTCTTGGTAAAGCCTTTGGATAAGGTTTTATGGAGACTACGGAAATTACTTTGTTCTTAGGCGTAGTAGCGCTGTCAATAATATCATTTAATAATCTTTTTATCATCGCCGTTACTTCATCGGTATCAGTCAGATTTGCTCTAGAAACATGTGAGGTGCTAGGTGTTTCTGAAGGCTCCTGAGGTTGTATTAAAGTAAGAGCATCCTGAACGGAAGTGTCGCATGCTGGGGATTTTCACGATCGGTAGCATAGGAACCCAAAAAATCGTCGTCGGTGAAAATCATGGAATTTATTGGCCATATACCTGCACCAGCAAAGCTGCTTACAATGTTTTTTGGAGAAGAACTTTGGAAATAAGGATCTGCAGTTAACTTTGCTATGTCATAGAAATCGGTTTTCCAGGATTGGCCAAAATGTAATCGTTGAATGTAACCTTACACCTGCTCTTAAATGGACCAAATACACCCTTATCTAGCGGCTGCATACGGTGCGTACAATGCGGGGGAAAGGAAAGTAAAACAATGACATGTGTACGCGCATAGGTAATAGCATCAAGTGTCGTATGGGTTTCGTGATTATCTAAAATAATCAGAATTGGATTCTCCGGATTAGAGCTTGTATGTTTTTGAATGTGCTCCAACACCTTAACAAATATCTTGGACGACATCCATTCTGATTTTTCTGCAAATCCTACCGCTCCAGGAACAGCACCATACAAAAACGCATCTTTCATACGGACTCTCGGAAACACATAGACTGGCGGAATAGTGTTACCAGAAGCTGAAATAATGCCACACATAGTAACTAGCACGCCTCGTTCAGCGGAAACACATTGGCCAACTCCTTTTGTTCCGGTTTCTGCGATAACTCTTGGGGCTTGCACAACGGTAGTTACGCCGGTTTCGTCAATGTTCCAAATTTGACGTGAAGTAAAACTGTATTTTCTTTGAACGTCTCCATAATTTTTGAAAAAGAGGTCGACGTTAGCCTTATTGAATGCGGATGCTCTCGCAATACTCGTATTTTCTGCCTTACGATAGGAAAGCCTTGGGTGTCGTTTCATAAACGCTCGCATCCATTCCATGCCAGCAAGTTCGTTTTCATCCCATGTTTTTGGATACACTTTTCCTAATTTACCTGCATATTCATACGCTAGTGAACGGGCCGCTCTGTAGGTCAAGCCGTAAAACATTTTGGACGATTTTTTCATATATTCCTCTAACTCGGCTTCTTCTCTCGGAGAAAATACCTGTCGCGTAGCATGAACGGATATATTTAAAGTTACATCGGATTCACTTTCGTTTCCGGAATCGGAATTGTTGACTTCATTCTGTCCATTTTTTCCCATTTTTGATATTCTGTCTTGAAGAGTGGATTTAGGAATATTAAATGTACTTGCTGCCATTCTCACAGACATTGTTCGATTGAGAACATTTCGTACTGCATTTCTTAATACGTCTTTGGGAACTTCGGGACGGTTCCTTTTTTTCTTATATGTCTTTACCATTCTAGCTAACTACAAAAAGAAAAGCATTTTATATTTATTCACATCCAAGCAAACCTCATGGGGTACATTCGGACACAGCATGTGGGGCAGTTTCGGACATCAAAAAATGTCCGAAGCTGCCCCACGCTGCTTGTCCGAATGTGCCCCAATATGCAACTACAGCTAAGTGAGCCCACGCAGTTTTTAAAAAGCCGTTATAGACTTTGTTTTGAGGTTATGATTAGTCACAAACTCACCAATGTAAAGTACACTAAGTTAAACTTACTTATCTCCGGTGGTTATACGGTAGGAGCTTACACGCGTGATGCCTTTTCTTACATACAACTCACAATAATTTTGATTTCAAAGATAACTCAAAACAACATAACGAAAATTTAGAGTGCGGCGAGTGTCTCGGTAATAAAAACANATATNTAGGNNTATNAGNNTATCCNTAGNGCGAACCCCATCGGCGGNCCCGTCGAACNTAGNANCNCNTNCNGACTACTGCCCGANCAGAAANAGGAGTCGNGGNTTNGTTNTTNTAGNTGNTNAAATATTGGANNNTGGAGTCAATTNAAGNCTGNGGCCTGTNTATCNCATTAATCAGGNTATCAGGTAGGCGGGCNGNGNAAGAGCGACNTCTCATTCNGCNGCAGNACNCAGNCGTTCAAGANCAACGATTGGTANCCTCATCTNNCGATGCGNGCAAGATCGNGTGGCTCCAGANTTNGGNGGNCTATNACTATCTNAACTNGNCTTTGGTGNNGTTNTCNTNGGCCCAATAATNTANTAANANTCCTNNATGCCNTGGCAAATTCTTGCNAGTCTNTGNGTANNAAACNGCNCAGCTCTNTNTCTGACTANGACTGGCNGACGNCNCGCCCAGCCTNNCNCCCGACTAACGTGGTAGTGGGTAGGAAGTCNTTTCTACAGGGTTAGTTTCTATAATGTGACAAGCTGAGGTTGTTTATTATTTATTTTTCAATTTAGAAAAAAAACTTATACAAAAGTTAAGATATTTGCATAAATATTGTTGCGAAGCGAACTTTTGATTATTAGTTAGATTTCTTTAGTTATTTGTTGTTACCCCTGTATGTTACGTTGCTTTGTTTACGTTCTACATTCTTTTGTCTGTGTTCTAGAAAATCCTGGCTCCGTTGCTTATATAGAGAGAGATTTATGTTATAGCTTAATGAGTGTGAGAGAGAGAGTCAATTTCATGAATATTTGGGAACTTTCTAGAAACCATGGAAGCCTATATAAGCAGCTGAACCAGGCCTGGTTAGTTAGTTGTTGAATTGATGATTGTAGTGAAGTTGAAGTTGTCAGATAGCGAGGTTAAGTGTCAGTTTATTGTTTGTAAACAAAATACAGTGTTGTACAAGAAGTGTGTCATTAAAGAGTACGACGGTACAATATTTTATACGTGCTGTCAATAAAAAAATAAACGTAGATGGCAAATCAAGAAATTCGCCTGAATATACGTTTTTCCAAACGAACACTCTGCATATATTTTACATAAATAAATTGGCTGCATTTTGTCATTTCTGTAGCGCAGTAGATTTCTAGTAGAAACACTGAACAACCGAATGAATATATAACTGGATTTATTAGAAAAAGGTTAAAAAGATTTTGATGATAAACAACAGCACATGTTAATTCGTACAGCTACACAACTAAACTTATATCAGCGCAAAGACACGTCCACCCTAACAATGACGTTTGACATTTCCAATACTTCGCTCTTCTCCTCTTTTTTAATAGTTCAGTCATTTACAAATTAACATTATAAATAATTTCATTGTTATCTTTTACACCCCCTCTCAATGAAATTATTTTTACAAAAAGATAAATATCATTTAGTGAAATTTTAAAGTCAATTTAAAAAATAAATTATTCTAAATTTAAACATTCTCTCAACTTGGCAAATCTGAATTTCTGTAAAGGTTTAGTCATAATGTCTGCGACCTGATCTTCTGTGCTAATGTACTGAATATTCACAACCCCTGTATTAATTTTCTCTTTTACAAAAAATAGCTTAATATCTAAGTGTTTGATTCTTTTATTATTTTCCGGATTGTTAGCGATACCAATGGTTGACTGATTGTCTTCAAACATATTTACAGGTTCTTCCAAATTAAACAGATTGAATTCAGATATCAGCTGTTTTAACCAACAGGCCTCTGATACAGCTAATGCCAAAGCAATACATTCTGCTTCTGTGGAGGATAACGAAACACATTGTTGTTTTTTACTTGCCCATAATACAGGACACCCAAAAAACTTAAAAAATAACCTGATGTGGACTTTCTGTCAACAATGTCTCCTCCCCAGTCAGAATCCACATAGCCGTCAACAATCGCAATATTTCGGACATTGTGTCTATCTTTAATTTTAAGTCTAATGTTCCCTTAACATACGAAGTATTCGTTTTAGTGCTATAAATAAGTTTTCATTGACCTTCTCTTGAAAACGACTCAAAAAATTCACACTTGACATAAATCTGGTCTGGTTCCTAATACTGCATACAAGAGACTGCCAATTAACTTTCTACACAAATGTTGGTATTTTTCATTTGGTTTGGAATCTTTCAGTAAAGTAAAATCAGCATTAAAATCTATCGGTGTACTAATTGACTTACAGTCTGCCATTCCAAATTTAGTTAAGATTTGACGTAAGTATTTTGTTTGACACAAATATGTAATTCCTTCGTTAAGATTTTGTGACACGTTGATTCCTAAATAATCCGAAATTATTCCTAAATCTGTCATATTAAATTATTTATTAAAAATATTTCTAAGTTTATTCACTTCAGTAGCGTTGGTACCAAGAATTAATAAATCATCAACATACAACAATACAAACAACCTAAATTCATCTGAACATTTCAATATAGACAACAATCATTTTCTGAACGTTTGAAACCTGTGTTAAGCATTAAATCATTGAATTTGTTGTTCCAACATCTTGGCGACTTTTTAAGACCGTACAAAGATTTTTTTCAATCTGCAAACATTTGTAGAGTTGTTTTTATTTGCTCCCGGTAAAGATATATATACTTCTTCATTCATATCACCATTAAGAAAAGCACTCTGAACGTCCATTTGAAAAATCGGTAGTTTTAATTTATTTGCTATGACAACTAAATTCTGAAAGTGCTTAGTTTGGCAACTGGTGTGTATATATCATACTTATCAATTACTCCCTGCTGAAATCCCTTTGCGACTAGGCGTGCTTTGTACTGATTGTCATTTTTAATTTTGAACACCCACTTACTTTCAATAACCTTCTTATTAGTTGGCCATGGCACCTCTGTCCATGTGTCATTTTTACGTAGGGTACTTAATTCTTTATCTATGGCAGCTTCCCATTTTGACTCATCATCACCTACAGCTTCTTCAATTGTCATAGGGGATTCAGTCTCTGAATAAAAACTGGCATGATAATCATTCAACCAAGATGGTGTTTTTATCTGTCTACCCCTTCGATCAGCCCTCAGATAAGTAGGAGTATTCTCACAATCACCTATCGGTTCGTTTTGGTCTTCATCAGAACTAGGAATTACTTCAGGATTTAAATTTTCCTGAATGTCATCCTGGTTTTCTACTTCCATTTCTTGACTTTCACCTTGGAAATGTATCTTCTTGAAACTGTTCATTTAAAACACAATCTGATTCTGTGTCACTGTCAATGTTTAAGGTTATTACTTTTGTTTTAGTCTCTTTGTTAGAATCACTAGGTACTTCACCTACTTGTGGTAAAACGATTATATCTCTGTGTAAAGTAACTGCATTTTTATCAGGGAAATAAACTCTATATCCCTTCACTTCTTCGCTGTATCCTACAAGAATTCCTCTTTTGCTTTTTGCATCTAACTTGGTTCTCCTTTCTTTGGGTATGTGGACAGAAACAGGGCTTCCAAACTGTTTCAAAAAATTCAAGTTAAAAGACCTATTACTCCACAACTCGAAAGGTGTTTTGTTCACTTGAGAACTTTTTCCAACCCGATTAAGTGTAAACACAGTAAAGTTGATTGCCTCTGCCCAAAAACTCTTGTCTAGACGACTACTATGTAAGAGAGTTCTTGCAGCCTCCACCAATGTTCTATTCTCCCTCTCGGCTCTTCCGTTTTGCTGTGGGCTATATGCACATGTTTTCTCATGTTTTATACCTTTTTGGTCTAAAAATTGTCGTAATTCTTTATTAATAAATTCAAGGCCATTATCTGTGCGAAGTGTCTTCATTTTCTTACCTGTCTGGTTCTCCATTAAATTAATAAACTGTATAATTTTTAATTTAGCTTCAGATTTTGCATTTAGAAAATAAACTACTCGAAATTTTGAAAAATCATCTTTCAATAATAAAAAATATTTAGCACCGCCTAATGAAGGGACTTCAAAAGGACCACAAACATCTGAATACACCAGTTCACCAATTTCTGGTAATTGTTTCACTTTTGGGAAATGGTATGCGATGCTGCTTACAGCTAAACAACCATCACATGAATAATTGTTACTATCTATATATGAAATGCCATTTGAACACAAAACTTGCTTGACGCTATTAAAGTTTAAATGTGCCATTCGACAATGCCAAGAATGTATGGTTTCAGCAACATTACATGAATCAACTTGTAGATTTGCCGGATTAAACTTAAATTTCATTACAAATAACTTACCCTGTCTAGTTGCTATTGCACGTACAAAACCATTCTTATCTACTATTTCACATTTTTCCTATCAGATATCATAGTTATATCCTTATCTAACACTTTTCCCACTGAAAAAAGAATTATTTTCAACCCAGGCACATACAACACTTCATTCACTGTTGTTTGGATCCACTCCTCTCCATTCCATGCCTGCAACTTGATTTGACCAACACCCATCACTTCCATGAGTGTACCATCACCAATCTTCACTTTTCTACTCACTTTACGATTCAAGCTTTCAAAAAGACTTTCATTGTGACACATGTGTTTTTAATAGTTCAGTCATTTACAAATTAACATTATAAATAATTTCATTGTTATCTTTTACAATTTCAAAAATACATACTAAAGCACTGACATTTTCGTCTTTGAAACGGAAGAAATGCAGGAAAGCGGTTTATTTATGTAATAACATTTTTCAGTGTCATTAAAAATGTAGATTTTGTTAATTTCATTGTTCTTGGTGTTTTTGTCAGACAGCATGTATACATAATACCTATAACTTTCATATAAGAAATTTTATTCTAAACTCAAAAATAAAGGCACCACAGCTTGTTACATTATGAAAAGTAACTCTGCACATGAATAAATAAATTTCCTTTCTGCACTGGCATATACCTATAACAGATCTTAAAGTTTAAAAATAAGTATTTTATGAAAATCCAAACCAACCAAATAAAAGTTACTTTCAGGTAAATAACATTAAGTTAAACGTAAAGTAAAAAGTTTTGATTCATCAAAATCCTTGTCGAGAGCGTTCAACAAAATGGTTCTGCTTACGAATACGACTTAGTGCCGTAGCAGTAAAGGTATAAAAAATATTATTAAACCACTAATTTTAAATTATTATTTATGGTATAATAAAACATATTCCTGTTAAAACAGATGTTTTAGTATTTCACATTATTTGCATATAAAATGCAGGGAAAAAAATATGTATTTAAAAAATACATCTAAAATAAATTAATGAACAGATTCTAAATAAAAACAAATCTTAACTTTTACTAACTACAAATATACAGGGTGTCCCGTGACTCGATAGACAAAGGTATACCAAGACAAAGGGTACTAAAGAGTTATTTGATGAACTAAATTATAGCAACCATCGGTCAATTCGTTCTTGTATCAGAGATATTCAAGAAAATATGAAAAGCCTAATAATGAACAGTAAAAGTTGTTTGTTGCATATCTAATTTTTCCACCCTGTTGAAAATGCCTAATTAAACCCAATAAAAAAATTGCCTATAAGATTTAATAAGAATGAATGTGTGTATTGGAGACCTGAGTTTGATAAAGTTTCTATGAGGATTGGATCATTAAATCGTTTGTTTTTATCAGGAAATACCTATTAGTTTCTAGTAGCTTTAGTATGCATTGAAACTGGTAGGTCACAACAAACCTAATAAGATTTAACAAGTGTCTATTAGAAGTGCTATTGGTTTCTACAATAAATCTCTAGTAAGCTATACTGGGGATATAGTGTTTTCTGAATTATACTTTATTAACAACCTTTTTAATAAATATTTGTGGAGATCGACTCTGAGTTTTGATTTCACTTATACTTTATTAGGTTTCAATGGGTTTTAGTTTGTCATTATTGCTATTGGAATTTATTAGCCTAAATTGGAACAGTATCTAATAACTTATTTCAAATAGTTTCAATTAGGCTTTCCTATTGTTTGATTTATTGGAAAATTTATAGTGCTTTTATGATGTTTTAATTAATTATTTTTTTTTGTCTTCAGCTAATTAAATTAGTTTTAATAAAAATGAGTTTGAAAACGTTTGTTACAGACTGCAGTTATCTTAATGCCTTCAAAAGCAGCATCGCTGTGTATCATAGTAAAAATCAATTTCAAATGACGTTATTATATTTTCCAAGTTTGCAAAAAAAAATTAATTCAATTCATCAGCCAAAGCATCTACTTCAGACTCCTCCCTGAAACAAAAAAAACTTGTTAAATAGAACTTGCAAATATAAAATGTTTCATATGTACAGGGTGTTGCATTTTCGATAGTTTTACGGGGTACAGAGAAAACGGTATTAGATGGAAAAAAGTAGCATACGTGTTCCGATCTTACTTTTTTAAGCTGAAACGACTGGCGAAGAGTGGGCTGCGCAAACTTCTTTTGTATCAAAGATACGGGGTTTTTAAAAATTGGTCATTTTTGAACCTCCTCTGTATTTAATTTGTTATAAAACTTATTACAAAAAGAAAAACAGTTTCCGGTACAACTTTTCACATAGAATCCAATGACGTAGTCAGTTTTTTTTCTATTACGTTTAGTTTTTGTTATATACATATGTATGATAGTAACATAGTAAAATTTTCTTATTTATTTTTTTTTTCAAAAAACTTCACTCAAAATAAGACCAAATGGGTAGGTTGGATGCGGAATGATAAGCAGAATATCAAAAAATATACAGGATGTCTCATTTAAATTTTTGATTATGACGTCATTTCCGGTTAAACCGGAAGCGTTAGAAAATCGTTTGATACATCCATTGATGTAGTTTACTATCTTACACATAACATCCAAATTTTGTTTGAATCGGTTGAAAATAAAAAAGTTGTAAGGGTGAGCCACTTCTCAGGGACACCCGGTATAGTTTTATACAGGAGGAGTTTTTTTCGATGTTTAGCGAAGGGATCTCGAAAACTAGTAGAGCTACGAAGTCGGTTAAATGGGGAAAGTATTGCAGTTTTAGAAGACCAATTTAACACCGTTTTCCGTTTTTTAAAAACTTCATGGGTCACTAGATATTTAGCAAAAACCAAATTTATCGATTTCTTTTATTCAATTTAGCCGATTTATTATTGCTTGTAGAAAAATGATGTTCATATAAAAGTTGTAGATATTTGTAAGCTGAACAAGATAAGTTAATCAAATTATTTCTGTCACTTGTCATTTTTGACATATGACATAAACACACTTTTTTTTTAATGGAAAGCATAGTCGAAAATAACATCTCTAAAAAGGTCTTTTTTCGTATCGTTATAAAGCCTGAAAAAACACCTTTTTGCTTTCTATTAAATGCAAAAGACTATTCTTTCCATTTTAAAAAAGTAAGTTTATGTCATATGTCAAAAATGAAGTGACAGAAATAATTTGATTAACTTGTCTTGTTCAGCTCACAAATATCTACAACTTTTATATGAATTAATATTTTTATTTTTATTATTTTTCTGCAAACAATAATAAATCGGCTAAATTGAAAAAGAAATCGATAAAATTTGGTTTTTGCTAAATATCTAGTGACCCATGAACTTTTTCAAAAAAACGAAAAACAGTGTTAAATTGATCTTCTAAACTGCAATACTTTCCCATTTAACCGACTCCGTAGCTCTACTAGTTTCCGAGATCCCTTCACTAAACATCGAAAAAAACTCACCCTATATACCTACTTATTTCTACTATTTTCTAAAATATTAATTAAAAAACCGTATTAGAATGAGGTCGCATTTCCTAAAGCTAAGCACTAGATAATTACAATAGTGTTTTAATGAGTTTGATTTTTTCAGACAATGTATTGAGCAATAAAGATAAAAATAATATAAGTGAAATCAAAACTCAGAGTCGATCTCCACAAATATTTATTAAAAAGGTTGTTAATTGCCTAACATGTTTCGGGTGTATTCAGACACCCATCTTCAGAGGCTGTAAGTTATACAGTGTGTTAATTAAAAACTTATAAAACTAAGGGTATGGAAGCCTACCTTAACTAGATCACTAGTCTGCTGACTGTCATTTTAAAAGGGGGACAGCTGAACCCAATGTACCAAGGTGGTTTTTTATTCTGCACGGGGGAAAAAACCTTGATCAAAAACCCAGTTCTGGTACAGACTGGTGACCAGTCCACCTGTCACCTCTTTTGTTTACTTCCTGGATCAAGGTTTTCTGCAATTCCATATTAAGTTTGGTCAACTCCTCTATTTGTCTTTTAAAATTTTCATTTTCTTGTTTGTAAATATTTGAACTAGTACTATCCGTATTATTAGAAGGATTGGATATTTCAGACTTTTCTGGGGTCAAAACTTTTTCAGAATACCTGCTTCAGTTTGTCTGTTTGCTGAAGAGTTGAGTGAAGCAGAACCCTACAAAAAATATTTTCAGTTATCACTGACTAACATGATAAATGATAATAACAGTTATACTTACTTTCGATGTTTTTTTTTATGGTGTTTACTGGCGACGCTGATGAAAATTTCTTTGTTGTAGAAATTTTTTCTTGACTCTCAGTTTCGGTGTTTGATGACGCTGACATCAGCACATTTTTATTGAGCTTTCTAACTCGCTTTTCTTTAAGTTTTGAGCGTAATTCCTCAATTGACCCTGCCCAAATGTTATAATTATATAATATAATATACAGTGCGTTTTTTTTAACGCGCAACATAAGATTTTACTTGTTAAATTTTTAAGCCCATGTTATTTTGGAATTACAGGTGTAAAACTTGGCGGATTGCTATTTCGTACTCTGAAGCTTAAGTAGGTTTACCAATTCAGTCTAAAAAGTGATTAAAAACTCGCAAAAATCATTTTTTTTTCAAAATTATTTTATATTTCATACTGTTGTATGTATGGTAGGTGCTTGTTGTTTTTGATACTTGCAGGGCAGGTAGCAGGTAAAATTTGGCGTAGAAAGTAAAACAGAAGAAGTATTTTTTTTAAATAACTTTTTAAAGTTACACCTCCGTTTGAAACCACACAGTATCCCAACGATCATAAAATGACTTTTTGACATTATAAATAAATATGTCACTCTACCTGCTACCTACCCTCCAGTATCAAAACCAACAAGCAACTACCATGGATACAGGGAGTATGGAAAGATAAAATCTTTTTGAAAAAAGATGATTTTTCGTTAGTTTGTAGAACCTTTTAGACCGAATTGGTGAACTTACTTAAGCTTTATTGTACTAAATACACACCCGTCAAGTTTTACACCTGTAGTTCCAAAACAACATGGTCTAACATGGACTTAAAAATTTAACACGTAAAAAAAATGTTGCCCGTTAAAAAAAACGCACTGTATAATACACATTATCTATTTTATCAATTTGTACAGTGCGTTCAAGTTAGCTTGGGATTATTTCAATTGGCTATAACTTTTTTACCTTTATAGGTTTCATTGTGATCAAAAACATATTGTAGGGTATGTTCACAATTTTTTTCTGGTCGAATAAAAAAACCAAATAACCGTTTTTTTTTTGCTAGTTACATAGCATGCATTTTTCTGATTTAAATGATATTACACAGTACATGTTTTACTTTAGTAGTTTATACTCGGGTTTATACAAAAACTGGAAATATATTTTTATAGAAATACTCATATTTTCAAGACAATATAGGTTGATTCTTTATTAAAAAATAAGGTTTTCTTTGGTTTTGTCTTTTTTATTAAACTACAGTAAAACATATACTGTGTAATATCATTTAAAATCAGAAAAATACATGCTATTTAACTAGCAAAAAATACATAAGGTCGCATTTAAAACCAAAACATGAATAACGCTCATATTGTCACGTTTAATTTATGAGCCCTTCTGGGTTCATCAATTAAACTGACTCACGACGTTAAACGTCGCGCCGGGATCTCAGTTTTAAGGATGGAATCAAACACTGAGTTTTCTATTAAACACTTAAATCTATTAAATATAGTATACATAAATGGGTCTGCACAATACGGTCATAAACACACTAAAAGTTGACAATTTAACAATTGTACTTACATAGATTCATAAGCTAAGGACTTAGCATTTTCTGGCGGCTGGCTTGGTCACTTTCGTGCTTGAACAACTTTGGAGAATGGACTACTTAACTTGATCTTTTCTCGAGGAGAGTCGACATTTCGACTTCTTGGTTCAGCTGGTCGCACTACCGTCGATTGGTTCACACTTATCCTATACTGCTGAAATCGGCGTATTTTATACCCGATTGATCGGCTGACGTAGTTTGTTATTGTTCGTCGCCTGTTTTTCATATTCCTGCAAAGCAGGTGGTGGTGACTCTTCACCGATATGATGCACTCGGTGCATCATGGCACCTTGCCTCGTGCGCTTAATATTTCGCAATCAAAAAACGGGGCTCCATCATGTTGCAGCAACATTGCATTCCTGGTGGCTAAAGGTATATTTTGACACAAGCGCGGTAACTCATTTTGTAAAAAGTCCAGATACATTTCCCCGTTTAGATAGCCGTTAAAAAAGTGGGGCCCAAAGACAAAAGCTCCAATAATTCCGCCCCACACAGTAATAGACCATCTATGTTGTTTATCAATTTGTCTAAATATTCTTGGATTGTGGTCCGAATAATAATGGAAATTATGTCTATTTACGAACCCGTTCTTGTGGAAGGTGGCCTCACCCGAGAACACACCGTGTCAAAAAAGTTCAAGTTGAGCCTTATTTTAGCCTGGGCCCAGTTACAAAATTCCATGCGTTTTTGGAAATCTTCCTCAAGAAGTTCCTGATGAAACATGATGTAATACGCGTGGAAATAGTTTTCCTTTAAAATACGTTGCACAGAGCTTTCACTAACGTTCTGCGTATCAACCACTTTCTCCTGACTTACAGAGGGGTTTTCCACGACTTGCAACATTACATCCAGTTCCTTTTCTTCTGTTTGAACCGCCCTATCTCGAACTGGTTTGGGGTAATCCACTTTCCAGGTTTGTGAAAACCGTTCCAATAGATTCTGAAAGCTCCGCTTATCTGGATGGCGTCGTTCTGGATAACGTTCTGCGTAAATCCGACTCGCCAAAAAAACAGTTTTTTTGGGACACAATATGAAAAGCACTCCCAATATGAAAATCATATCCACAAGCTCTTCTCTGCTATAATTCATTATAAAAGACGCATAAACCACTTAAGTAAGATATGAAATGTCATACAACAATTATTTCTTATTTGGCAAAAAAAGCCTCATGTAACTTTAACCGAACCTGTAATTAAATTGATGTAACAGAGCCATCTAAGTTTTTTTTTTAATTTAGCTGTTTTGAAACGTTGAGTAAAAACGGGTTATTGGTAAAAATCTTTAAAACGGTTATGAAAATCGGTAAGAATATAATTAGAAAAAAGTTTTGTTTTTTAATTCAGCATCCAATGACATCAATTAAATCATCATTAATTTTGGAGGCCCTGTATAATAATAGATCGTCCAAATTTTCTCTGTATGATTGTTAAGCCTTGGTTAATGCATTTCTGGTTTAAATCAAATAACCACCTACCAGTTTTATTTTTAGTGTGTTCTGATCTCTTTTTCTGAGCTGAGATGACTGGCGAAAAGTGGGCGGCGCAAACTTCTTTTGTTTCAAAGATACGGGGGGTTTTCGAAAATTGGTAATTTTTGAACTTCTTCTGTATTTCAGTTGCTCTTAAAGTTATAAAAAAAATTTATTTAGAATCCAATGGCGTAGTCAGTTTTTTTCTATTCCGTTTAGTTTCTGACATATGACAGTAAGTTAAATTTTTTTAAAGGAACATCCTATATATTTTTACATTTAATTCTGTAGATTTTACCTTTTCAACGGTGTATTACAACATATAAGTTTGTAGAGGTTAATCCTGTTATTTAAAAAAAAGACCTTTGCTAAGCTAAAAAAAGACCAATATCTAAAATACCAAACAAAATCGGAAATCATATAAACTAACACATCAGGAAATTAAATATTTTTAATAAATCTCATTACAAATCTAAGTTACAAACAGTTCTACCGTCACTTTAATAAGAAAAGTGATCATTTCTATTTTCTACTATTTTTAAGGTAGAAGTTAAAAAAACTGTTTATAAACGACATGTAACATTTTTAATATGAACATAGCCAAATTTTGTTTCGACTGTGGGTATTTTTATACATATTATTTAGCACTTTTTTGTTAAGGAAACGCTTTTTTTCTAATTACCAAGATTAACGTTTACAAACTTATATGTTTTATACACCGTTGAAAAAGTAAAAACAACAGAATTAAATGAACTAAAAATATATAGGGTGTTCCATTGAAAAAATATAACCTACTGTCATATATCAGAAACTAAACGTAATAGAAAAAAACAGACTACGCCATTGGATTCTACATCAAAACTTTTACCGGAAACCGTTTTTCCTTTTTTGATAACTTTAATAGCAAATGAAATACAGAGGAGGTTCCAAAATAACCAATTTTCAAAAGCCCCCCGTATCCTTGAAACAAAAGAAGTTTGCGCTGCCCACTCTTCGCCAGTCATCTCAGCTCGGAAAAAGAGATCGGAACACGTATGCTACTTTTTTTCTATCTATTACCGTTTTCTCTGTACCCCGTAAAACCATCGAAAATGCAGCACCCTGTACAATTTTTATGGGTTCCTTATCTTAAAATGGCTGACAAATATCATATTGCAGAACAACTAATTATCCTTCAAGCCATTGCAACTTTTTGCACAGTTTATTGGGACCCTCAAATTAAAATGGCTGATTTGCAAAATAATAATATTATAAAATAAACTTGCATTGCAGATTGACCATTGGTGCACTAGAATTAAGTATGTAGGTACAAATACATACATACAGTTTCTACTTCTTCAGATAATGATTACACAAACTGCAGAAATCTTTAAACATCATATGTTGCTTTATTAAACAAGTTTGACAATATAACCTTTTGCAATGTTGACATTTAATGTATTCTTTCTTCGCAGTAAAACAACATAATGGACAGATGTCCTGCATATTATCTGAATTCAGATAATATTAAAGATTGAAGTTGATGTCAAAACTCAGTCAACCTTGCTTCTTCTGTTAAAAGCTTTTCCTCAGATAATTGTTTGAAAAAATAAATAATATATACACCGCAATTGTGACCATCTGTTTGAACAATGTGGTCATAAGTGCGTATTGTCAGATTTAAATCCAATGTTTTGAATTGAGCATTAGAATGCTGAAAAACGGTTTTAACTTATTATAATAAATATTGCCTTGTTTCGAATCAAATGTTTTATTAGCCATCGGATCGATAAAGCTGAACGTTAACTTATCGAAATCCGCAATGGCGAGGCACCAATGATTTCTGGATACGTTCACTGGTAATACCAGTACAGTTGCAGTTATTTCAAATCTATTTAGAAAGTCATGATAGAAATTTCCTTCAATTATCATTTGTTCTTAAATTTGTTCAACAATTTGAAATTTTCCATTTTTATTTAGATATATATATAATAATAGATGCAACCCAATAGTTACAACGTTATCGAACAACCAACCATCGTCTTTGAGACTTTCAAATTCTTTG
Source organism: Ips nitidus (assembly GCA_018691245.2). Classification (NCBI taxonomy): domain Eukaryota; kingdom Metazoa; phylum Arthropoda; class Insecta; order Coleoptera; family Curculionidae; genus Ips; species Ips nitidus. The sequence continues at coordinate 3,750,635 of CM042803.1, read as the reverse complement.
GATTCAATTTCTGAAATTGTTAGACTGAATCTTTTAAATAAAGCAAGGTAAAATTTAACATTGTTGAAGGGCTTGTAATATTCTGCGTCTTTTATTAAACCATTTTCGAAAAACTCAAAATGTTTAGAATCTGCCTTAGTATCTATAGAATCCTCTAATAGGCTATTATCAGTGATAATTAGTTCCGACAATGGACAATTCCAATTTCTTTCTTCTGACGAATAAGTTTCATTGGGGGTAAGCATGGCGGGGAAATCATATTTAAAATAGAAATTCTTTAATAGGCTGTGCATTTTTGTATCAAAAAAGTGTTGATTACGATTTATTTTTTCTATAGTTATGTCGTATTTTGTCAAAATTACAGTCGCACCAGTTGCGATTCGTAATTTCTAACAACCCTTGCACTTGGTAATAATAAAAATTATTTCTATTTAATTGACCATTATCAGAATTGAGGTATTTAATGTTTTCAAAAACAACTTTTTCATTTCTAATATTATAAGGGCATTTGACCTCAATTAACCCGTCATTATTTATTTTACCATCTGGAGAACCGGCCAAATATGGATATTTCTCGTGAATAAATAATCCACATTTTATTACATTATTTCCAGATTGCTTAGTGTATCGTTGAATTGAATTTTTTCTTCATTTATACCATACCTAACTGACTCAATGTGAGTAATGTCTTTGAAAGATAATATTCTTTCAGCTAGTTTAAGTTTGGAGACATAATTTTTCTCTTTTGCAATTTTACCAAAATTCGAACAAGTTAAACGTTTTCGATGTTCTTCAAACCACATTTTACAGTTTCTCTGTTCTTTGGTTTTTTTGTTCTAATACATTACGTTGACAATTACTTAAACGTAATTTGCAAAGAAAATCTAGACAACAAACATATGGCTTATTAGGGTCAAACAATTTATCGCATTGCTGATGTGTCCATCTATTGCAAACATCGCATTGACCCCAATCGAGAGTGATATCAAATATTGGATCGACATTGCATATTACGCAATGCTCATAGGAAAAACATTTTTACAAAAAAAAATTGTAATGTTTAGCAACATGACCGTATCAGCAACAATGACCTGTTTATCCGTTGCTCGATAACCGCTTATACAGTGCAGGCTAAAAATTTCAATTTTCGCATTTTTGTTCGTGTTTTACGACGAAAGGGCTCAAGTTAGAGATCTGAAAAAAATACAGAAAACTAGTCCGTGATAGGTACTACAACTTTCATTAATACGATTTTTCAATCAAATCAACCGTACAGGCGCAAAAAAATCAAAACCGTTTTCCCATGTTAATTTCCTATGTCCAGGGTGCTCTTGGACACCTGGTATATACACCATATATAGATTGAGAGTTAATAAAAATCTCCTTAGGTTCTTGATCGCGAAAAATATATAATAAAAAAACAATAATCAATCAACGTTATTGTATGGTGAAGATCGGTCTATAATGACAATTAATCATGACATAGAAATCGCGTGGTTCTCTTCGGTTAGCTATGGGGCACTCCTGCTAAGACGTCGACGTTTCTGTTAATCTTATAATATAATTCATGTTAATCTCCTATGTCCAGGGTGCTCTTGGACACCTGGTATATACATATATACAGTGTGGTCCGAATTAATTGTAGGGTACTTAAAGGGCATGAAAAATAAACGCCAAAGTGCCTTATAAACTAGGGTCGAAAAGTGCCACCTAGAGGAGCTAGCAGGCTTTAAAGGTGTGCCCCTAAAATCAGTTTTTTAATTTTAATTCCTGAATGAAAAAAGTTACGCGAATGAAATTTGGCATGCATGTTCACCATTTTTAAGTAACCATTTGGGATTTTTTTTGATTTTTAAAAATAATCTGAACAGATACGAGAGCCGTTCAAAAAGTTTGACAAGTTCAAATTTCTTTTAGTTGTGTTTTTTTGGCATCCTGATATGGCAAATGTGGTAGCCCATACATTGTCCTAAAAAAAGCTTGTCTCGACATTTCTTTTTATTTTGCACAGTTTTTCAGATATCGTCATTTTTTTAAGCTAATGCATGGTGAAAAAAAGTTGCACTAGAAATTAAAGTGTATTTTTTACCTTCAAAATGACAAATTAATGTTATCGTAATAAGAAAAGATAAACTAAAACTAGAAGATAAACAGTAACGCAAATTAAAACTAAGTGGAAATTGAATTATTACAAATCTTGCTCAAAGTGCATGCCAATGGCATCGATACATTTTTTACATCTCCCGGCCATGGAGTTTACGGCAGCTGATATTTGATGTCTATTGTTACGCAAGGTTTCACATGCGCCTTCAATTAAATGCACCAGCTCATCTCTCGTATTTATGGGATTCTGATAAACCAAACCTGCAATAGTACCCCAAACAAAATAATCCAGGACATTTAAGTCTGAAGAGCGCGGGGGCCAGATAGCTGGTCCTTGGTTAGAAATGTATCCCTGCTCTGGCACCCTAGGCATACGCCCAATCCACCTTCGAGGAAAGTGTATGTCACACCACTCCCTAACTCTTCTGCCAAAGTGTGGGGGCGCACCATCCATTTGAAACCATGACTGGACTCTATCGTTTAAAGGAACGTCCTCCAAGTAATTGGGGAAATCTTCTTCCAAGAAGGATAAGAAATGCTCCGAATTTAGTCGAGGTGGTAAAAAATGAGGCCCAATTAAGTTATCACCAAGAACTCCTAGCCAAACATTGACACTAAATTCAGTTTGAAAAGAGTGCGGCCTAATTTCGTGGGGATTTTGGTGAGCCCACACATGTAAATTGTGGAAATTTACTTTTCCTCTCCTTGTAAACGTCGACTCATCCGTCCAAATAATTTTTCTTTGAAATAACTCGTTCCTATCAATTAAATTTAATATCCATCGACAAAAATTAACTCTTTTAGGGCCATCTTCTGGAAGTAAATCTTGAACAGGTTGCAAATGGTATGGTTTTCTTTGATCCCTGTGGAGTACCCGTAGGACCTTACTTTTTGACACTGTAACATGTTGTTGCCGTAATAATCGAACAGCATTTCGAGTGCTTAATCGGTTATCATCAGTAAATACATTTAAAATGTCATTACGGTGTTCTTCATTTCTCGCGTCTTCATTTCTTGGAGTCTTTTTTAAGCCACATTCACGAAACTTCTGATGGGTACTAATAAACACTCGAGGATTAGGGCATGTTCTGTTGGAAAATCTTCTTCGGTACTATCGACTAGCTGCATTTGCGTTCCCGTTGCAGTATCCATACACAAAATGGATATCTGCGTATTCTGTGTTTGAAAATGTTTCTCTTGGCATTTTGTCTTAGGACACCTTTTTCAAAGATTTAAGTTTTATTTGAAGTTGAAGTGACAGACAATAAACAATAATAAGCAAATGCGGTTTGTTTCATGGCTATCTCATATTATTGAAAAGCATTTTTTTATTTTTTAACGCAATCATGCATTAATTGAAAAAAATGACGATATCTGAAAAACTGTGCAAAATAAAAAGAAATGTCAAGACAAGCTTTTCTTAGGACCATGTAACATGTGTCATATCAGAATGGCGAGATATCTGGACTTCGCGCTGGCCATTTAAAAGGTCCAAAACGCCCAATCCACTTTCCCGGAAATGTGTCATTCAAGAATTCCGTCACAACTGCGGCACTGTGGGCTGGAGCTCCATCATGTTGAAAAAATACTTCTCCGATAATGTTTAATGCTTCAAGAACCGGGCCCACTTCAGTTTGAAGAAGTTCCGAATACTTCTCCGCTGTAAGCAAGCCTTCTATAAAAATTGGACCGATAATTCTATAACCTAGAATTCCCGCCCAAACATTCACTTTTTTACGCATTTGAGTATGTGTTTGTTGGATTACGTAGGGGTTATCTCTAGCCCATATTCTAATGTTTTGTTTGTAGACTGTACCATTAGTACCAAAAGAGCTTTCATCGGTAAAAAGTATTTGGCTTGTAATATTTGGGTAAATATTAATTTTATCCATCCAGTACTCACAAAACTCCATCCTAGCAAAATAATCATGTGGTAACAGCTCTTGGACATTACGTATTTTAAGGGATTTGTACTTTTCTTTCTTGAGGGCTTTATAGCAACTACTTCGAGATCTTCTATTATTTTCAGCCAGATCCGTAATAGTAGCTGATGGGTTCTCTGTGATTTCTAGACAAATGTCCCTTACAAAGTCTTTATTGACTACAAAACTGCTTCTTTTTCGCTTTACGTGAGAATTGACGACACAGCCTGTTGTCATAAATTGTTTGTACATCCGAAATACCGTTGTCCTGTTAATAATTGGTCGTTCTGGATAAGCGGCTGCAAAGTTGTCGGAAACTTCTTAAACTCATTCCCCTTACACAATTAGAAACCATTTCTATCCGCTCATTAATAGTATAAATCGACATTTTGTGAGCCAAATCAAAATATGTCACTCTACCTGCTACCTGTCCTGCCAGTATCAAGAACCACAAGCACCTACCATACATACAAGGAGTATGGAAAGATAAAATATTTTTGAAAGAAGATGGTTTTTTGCCAGTTTTTAATCACTTTTTTGACCAAATTGGTAAACCTACTTAAGCTTCAGGGTACGAAACAGCCACCCGTCAAGTTTTCGAGCTGTAGTTCTAAAATAACATGCTCTAACATGGGCTTAAAAATTTAACACGTAAAATCCTATGTTGCGCGTTAAAAAAAACGCACTGTACAGCGCCATGTGGAACCGACGCAGTCGTCACCGACACAGTTGCCAATTTTATCTGTCTGGTTCGCCGACTGATTTGGCCTTGACAGCTAAAAATAGATTTCTTGGAACAGGAAGCTTATTTTACTATTCAGGTCAGCCGAATTTACGTTGTTTTTCGATCGCTACAGGAGCCACATTAGACAGTTTTTGGTGTTCTATATTATATACTGATCGTATAGTTTCTGCGTTATTCATTCTAATATTAGACACATGTCTGACAGTAACTGAATATAATGACATCAATATTTTTTTTTCTTTTTTAATACTTCATTAACTCAAGCAAATTGATAAAATAAATGGCTGAACAAGTTTTGTCAAACATTGCAATATAATTATAAATCGTTTATAAATTTGTTATGTTCACTTTGACTTGCATTTCTAGACTATCTCATTTTAATTATAATACCAGTCGTTGAGTATTTAAAATCACTATTGTTTTTTATTTTATATACGTGATTTATTCCTTAGATTAACAATGTTTATTGAGTGGGGTTTTTCAGTGCCCTCAATTTTTCAATAGGTCGTTAAAAAGGAATTTTTCCTATTGTTTGTTTAAAACTTTAAATTCTAGTTTTTTGGGGAAACAAATTATAGTTTTTAGGGTGGCAAATTAAAGAAACACTTAATTAAACAACGTTTAATACAAATATATTGTAAATAATTATAACACCACAAAAATAATGAAATATTTCTAAACCTAACAAAATTAAAAAAACAGGATTGAAATTCTTATTTAAGTGCCAAAATTACCAAAAAAAAAAGTTATAGAATAGAAGTTTAGGAATCTTCTAACTCATACACGCAGTTGTTACAAGAAATTTCGATTTTGGAATGTTTTTTACATGTAAACGCTCCACATCAAGTCACACAGTCAGTCAACGCTGTGACATTTCATTGATGCCAAAGTCCTTTTCTTTTCTAAGACGCATAGACGACATGTTCCTCGTTTTGGTGCACTTTCGGCTAGTTCTGTATTGTCTATAGCTTCACCGTATCTAACTTTTAAAAAGCTACTTACTAAGCTGCTATTACTAAGCTTTGTTTCATCAGACTCAATGACAAATTTTTCAAAAAAAATCTGCGGGCTTTAGGAGCTTTGGTCGGGCAGCTGTATTTATATAAAATTTGAGGATTGATTCCTTCGATGTTCAATAGGCTATAGAATATGACGCAAGGCCATCTCTTGGTTATCCTGGAAACAGAATAAGCCGCGCACATTACTCCACCTTTGGTTGCATTATAATCCATAATTATTTGCGGTTTTTGGGTATCCAGATCAATTTCATCGTCGTTATGTAAAGTAGATAAAAGAATAACAGCTTTATTTTTTCGAGATACATATGATACAAGCGTTTTATCTTCTTGAAAGCCAAATAATGAGCTTTGAGTGACCCTTTCTTTGTTAGGTAAAAATTCCTTGGGAATAGCAGCTTTATTTTTTTTCAGAGTTCCCAGTAGGGTTATGTTTTTTCTCAATAATTCCTCGGCAAGAGGCATACTAGTATAGTAATTGTCTGTTGTCAAATTACGGTTTGAATTTTCGATAGGCGGTATCAAACGTTTTACTATCTCAGTTGGTGCATTGGAGAGAGCGTAAGGGCCTTCGGGCTGTTTTCCACAATATATTTCAATATTAGACGTGTAAAACGTTTTAGCATCACACAAAGCATACATTTTTATGCCATATTTGGCGGGTTTACTAGGTATGTATTGTATGAAACTACAGCGACCTCTAAATGGGTGTAGCATTTCGTCGATAGTCGTATATTCGCTCAAATTGAAGTTTTTTTGACAGTTGGTAACGAAACCGTCAAAAAAGTCACGAACTGCGGCGAGTTTGTCGACTTTTTGTCTTTGAGGCCTGGTGGTTTTATCGTCAAACCTCAAACAGCGAGTTATAAACAGAAATCTCTTGTAACTCATCGCCGCCCTGGCAAGCTGAATTCCTGTACCGTCAGAGGCAAAAATCTCCTTTACATTTGCGTGGTGACCATTTTTTAGTCCTATCATGTACAATAAACCTAAGTAGGCCATAAATTCTGGTAATTCAATATTTTTGCAGTCTCTTTCTCTGGAGAACATAGTCCGAGTTCTGAGCAGACTAATGTACATGTTTGTGTATTTCAAAACATTGTTTAGCATGCCCATATCAATAATTTTGAAAAAGGCATCTTGCTGTTTCAATTACCCTGGCATTTCTGGTAATACCTGCTGGTGTTTTGACTATATTTATTTTTTTAGTTTTTGATGACAAACTGTATTTTGTTTTCCCCCATTTTGTAATTTTGTCTTTTCCAATAAAATACTCCTTTGGCCACATTGGCACTTCATCAGACTCGTCCGATGTAAAATCTTGTTCTGAAGAGCTGTCGTCATCGTTATGTTCAATTTCTTCTTCAGAAAATTCGTCATCACTTGAAGGAATATAATCCTCATCCAAATTGTCCGGTGCATCAAACAAGTGTTCAGCTAATTCTTGTAACTCTACTTCTGTCAAAGGTCTATTAGACATCGCAAACTACCTTTCTGTAACATTATCAAATCGATAATTAACAATACTACTGCAGCTAAGCCATTACTTACATTAATAAGCGCGCGTCGTAAAAAATACGTCAAACTGAATTACGCACAATTTTCACGTTAATCTTTAAAATTAGAATACGACTTACACACAGAGATGTTCGAGGTACACTGAAGGAGGAATAGAAATTATAGAAAAAGCGGTTTGGCGTTCGGCCGTCTTTTAAAGTAGTAAAAAGAGTTTTAGCACGTTTGTCGTAAATTTTACGACAGCGCGCCCGCTGGAAGGTTAATAATAAGTTAGTACTTATTCTAACAATATTATAGAATAAAGTTATGCTTCTGTATTAAACATACATAGTTCAAATTATGAACTTTACCGTAATCGCTTTGCTTCCAGCAGAACAAAATAACGCAACACTGGGAAAAGTTTGACAAGACTTACTCTTATGAGCAAAACTTCGCACCTCACATCACTTAACACCATCATCTTCTATGTCCTATTAATGTTTGTGATGTGGATTGTCCAATCGATAAACTCTTTACGTGTAGTTTATCAGTATACGGTCCAATGTCCAAGCCCTTCGTGAGTTCCAATAACAATAATGGCTCATCATAGTCTGCTTTGGCTTCCTTCTCATATAGTCCTCAGTGTTACATGAAATATAAGAACAAAGGTTAATATGTGCTACTTAAGGCTTAATAAACAATATCATGTCTTATAACAAAATTATTTTTAGCATCATTTTTAACTCTTATTTATGTGTTAGTATGTGCGATCCATTTTCCATTCTCAAAATTAAAAATGGAACGTATGAATTGATCTCCTTAACGCTGTAAAGCAAGGATTGGGATGTAATTTCCCGTGTATACACCGCGCGAACAAAATTAGTCATGCAAACAACTCATCTTGTTTCGCATCTTCAGCGAAACATCGTATATGGTTCGCACCTTCTCAGTGTAAAGCACTATAAAATAATCAGATTAATTTCATGGCTATATTATTCTATGCTATATTATGTATAATTTCCAACAAGAATAATCGATAAGTAGACCTTATTGCTGCTGATAAGCAGAATATGGCCCTATATTTCCAAAAGGCTCCAACTGAGCAACAAACGGCTGTGCTACCGCTTGCTCAGGATTCTCTCTAGTTTGAGGATTAATGGGCCCCCCTACTTGCACTTGCGCCTGGTTATCCGGATTTGGGCACAGTGCCGGATTGCGGACAACCTGACTTGCATGGGATTCAGGTGGTCCCATAAAAGTTTGTGGTCCAAATGCACCTCCAGAAGATGCGCCAGCAGAATTTACTTCTGATGTTTCATCCCTTTGTTGTGTTTGGGGTACTACTGGTACCCGAAACTGGTGAAACGTAGCATTCGGTATATAAGTATGCGTGTATTGGGAATGATTCGGTTGATTCAAAAATCACGTAATGAAAATCAAGATGCACATAATGTAAACCGTCTTCCTAACTCGGACTATTTAAATAATTTCTGTAAATAGTCATTTATTTATGCGCGCAGCGACACATTCATTTCTCATCGCTCGCGAATTACATTCTTTGCCAAATGCATAAACAACTTATATGCCTAAGGTAATACGTCTATTACCGCATTATTGTACAGACAAAAATATACTCTCTTTTTAACCATCAGTGGTTTATCTTTATACATAATTATAGGTAGGCGCCTACAAAAGAAAAATATTAAACATGCTTAAATTCAATCATTTATTTAACTATTTTTTAACATCCACGGAAAATTAAACTGATATCTGTTCTTGAATTTTCGGAATTTGCGCAATAAAAATTCAGACGCAGATAAAAGAATAAAATCCTTGGGTTTTGCCAAAAAACAAAATATGTACATTACTCGATATGTGGAGCCGTACATCATAATTGTTACTTTGCTTGAACATTAGGCTTTAATTGCATTTTGCATTTTATGCAATACTCGGTCTGTACTGTACAATGTCTGGTTACATTGAAATAATATTCCAAATTGGTCAAATCAGCGAATCCCATGGGTTTAAGCATGGTGCACTTATTAACCGTTGGGAAAACATTTCTCTGATAACTTTAACATTGAGCCTAATATGACAAGTTCATTGTCTGGAAGTAATTTGCTAATCTCAGCATCCTGGTTTTCCGGTGGAGAGGGTTCTGAATTGCATTTTTTTTGCAATTGCATTTTTTTCTGCGAAACGGACCTAACAAATCTATTCCAACCTTTTCAAATGGGGTGCCAACTGGGATAGGATGTAACAGACCGATAGGCTTTTGATTTTGTTGGCCTTTCCTGGCCTGACAATCCGGGCATCCTTTTACAAAACGTTCCACGTCCTTTTGCAACCCTTGCCAATAGTATCTTTGTTTTATTTTCGCTAGGGTTTTTGACAATCCCAAATGGCCACTCAGCGGTTCCGAGTGGTGGGAGTACAAAATTTCCCCTATTAACTGTTGCGGTATCACTAAAAGTTTAGTCCGGCCCACTCCATGCGGGTTTATACGGTACAAAACTTCTGACTCAAGCCTAAAATTTCGTATTAATTGTAGCTTCTTCAGGATGTTTTATAGCCTGAATTATTTCCAAAATGTTTTCATCTTTTGCTTGTAATTCTGCAATGTTACGTATATCTAATAAAAAGGTTGGTATTTCGTCAATTTCTTGTACTTTCGTATTCGCTGGCAAAACAGGATATCTGCTTTCGCAGTCTGCATCCCTGCGAGCAATTCCGGATTTATGATGTACTGTGTAGTCAAATTCCGATAATTTTAACGCCCAACGCGCTAAACCTCCAGTAGTCTCTTTTAAAGTTTTTAGCCAACATAGTGCATGATGATCTGTCACTATTTTTATATGAACACTTCTTTAAAACTCATATTGTTAATTTTGATGTACCATTTGTCATCTCTTACAAAAATATCTGAACAAATCAATCCTCTTGGTCGTAGGTATTTATCGTTCTCGATAAAGTAGTATTTTGTGAACTCGTGCGGAGATAAGGTGCAGTTCAGTCGAACCGTTATCTCGCGACCAACCTTGACCATGTAGTCGGTTGCAAGTGTAACCTTAAAACTTCGCGCGGTTGACTCAATCTCGACGTTTGCAAATACTTTATTAGTATCTTCCATTTGTTCTATTTTTCCCATGTTGTTGTTGACATTGTTGCCAAAATGTAAAATCAATGCGTCAAGTTTATGGTATAATGTCACAGTATTGGTATTATAGTCAATTAATGATTTTTTACTAGCCAAGAAGTTATGTCCCAAAATTAAGGCTTTTGATAACTTTTGCACCACTAGTGCCTCAACGGAAATAATTGTGTCATTAACTTTTATAATTACCTCAGAATTGCCGAGAGGTTGAACTGTATAACCTCCTGCTGTTATCAGTTGTATATTGTCTTGTAACCGTCTCATGTTACTGATATAATTTATGTCGACTACATTTTTACAAGCTCCCGTATCAAGTAAAACAGGGACTTACTACTATCTTTTTTCGTTAACTGTGATATGTACGATTAATGTTTGTTTACTAATGCCCGTAGATGACAATTGGACAATTTCGTCCGGGCGTTTTAATTTTGAAATTGTCCTCTGCCGTTTGGGTTTCTCTGGCCTTGAGGTGCATTCCTTTGAAAAGGCCTGTTATCGGAGTTACAAGACACGTGACCGGTCCTACGGCAATCAATGCAAATAACCCGGCCGTCGTGCGTTCTCGTACGAGGCAAATAATTATTATTATCATTATTTCTCCAGTTTTGATTAGAAAACTGATTTCTGTCCCTATTAAAAGTATCATGGTTGTGGGGTTGTTGCGAATTGTTTCTTACAAATTGTCGCCCCCTATTGAATGAGTTGTACCTCGGACCATTTTGATTTGGCCTAAAATTATTCACCCTTGGAACATAAGTATTTCGTGTCTGATTTTGAACTGTATTTGAAAAATTCCTATTAAAAAATGTTCGTGGCCTGGTGTCATTCCAGTTCCTTTGCCGATTTGTTGGGTTATTATTGCTACTTTGATTTCGACTGTTCACTGCCGCAGATACTGACAATAAAGCTGTACTTTGTGTCATTTGATTTACTAATGTTCTTTCTTTTATATCGCTTAGCTTAATCACCAATTGCTTTAAATCGTCAAAATTTCTGTTGCTTGAGCTAAGCAATAATACATCTCATAATAAGATGGATGCAAACCATTTTCAAAATGACCCCTAAACGCATCAAAAGTCATTTCCGGCTCAATCTCGTTTGCGATTACTAATAGATCATAATAGTACTTTTTTATATCCTCGACGTCTTGCTGTTTGCGAGTGTTTAATCGAAATTTTAACTTTCGGAGTGGCTGTTCTCCTGAAAACTCTTTTAAAAAATCTGATTTTATATTTAGCCATGTTTTCATCTGATTTTCTGGCTCACTAATATAATTACCAAACCATGTATGGGCTGGACCTTCCAAAAAATTAGCTAAATAAGATATTTTGTGATTTTCTGACCAGCTATTTACAATCGCTGCTTTTTCGTATTTATTCACAAAAAATAATGGGAGAGTCAATAGAAGGGTTAAATGTAGGTGGGCATGTAAACTTTGGGGTGGCTGGAGTTTTTGGCTCAGCCAAAGCTGCCTGTAAAGTCATGTTAGCCATTAATGAAGTATCGTTAGGGCGTATTACATGGTTTCTCTCCCGAATTACAGGGGGTGGGCAAGGATTATTAGAACTTTGTAATAATTCTGAGGGGCGGGATGAGGTAAGCTTTGGTGGCACTACCACTTCTAAGGGACTTTCTTGCCAAGGTCCTTCTGTTTCTCGCGGTTTAGGCGGAGTTCTACTTAATGAAGCTCTTGGTTTGAAATAAACCTCCGTGGATTGGGGCTTAGAAGTTGAAGCCGAGGCTTGGGGAGTTTGAGCTTGAACGCTCACGACAGTATTGTCAAGAGTATTTTCTTCGTCCTCACTGCTTGTCAAACAAACAACTGAACTGGGTTTGTCAAGCTTTTGATTTCGTGAAGAAGTTGCCGTTTGTGTCGGAGCAGGAGAACTCACAGTCGAACTGTGATGCTCGGGTTTGAAATCCTTTAATACTTTTATCACCTTTTCTGGGTTTCGACCTTTAGCGATAGCTTCACGTAACACGAATTTTTCTTTTTCCGACAAACTTTGAGCCCTACTGCGAGTTTTTACTCGATCTTTGTCACTCGATTCACTCATAGACAATTTTTAAATGACCGTTTAAATTCATTTATGTGTTATATTTATTTTTTTTCAAATTATTCTGTTTTTTTTTTAAACATGTTGATTATTCCTGGCAATTTCTTTGCGAATTTGCTTCTTCATCAAACTAATAATTTTTTTAACGCTAAAATACACAAGCATTAATACCCCTATGCACAAAAAAATAATAATTAAAATTTCCTTAGCTGACCATGAATTATCTTTTCCCGAATTATTTGATATTCCTCCACTGTTTCCCGCTTGAGAAATAATAATTTCCTCCTCTTTTGTAGATGTACTACCCATGTTAAACTAAATGTTTCTCAAATGAACGCTTAAATAGCACAGGTAATCCCCAAAAAAATCACTAAATAAATCAACCTTACTATCCCTAGCCAAAAGAAAATAATACTTTTATAGTAATAAAAAACTCAACTATTGTTTTTCATCCATCTCAAAACAGACCGGCACCTCCACCAAATGTCACGTTTAATTTATGAGCCCTTCTGGGTTCATCAGTTAAACTGACTCACGACGTTAAACGTCGCGCCGGGATCTCAGTTTTAAGGATGGAATCAAACACTGAGTTTTCTATTAAACACTTAAATCTATTAACCGAACATTTATAAGTGGATCGGTACAATACAGTCACACTAAAAGTTAATAACTCAACAATTGTACTTACATGAATACATAAGCTAAGGACTTAGTATTTTCTGGCGGCTGGCTTAGTCACTTTCGTGTTGGAACAGTTCTGGAGAATGGACTACTTACTTACGATAATCAACACAAAATCGTGTTTCTCCGGATTTCTTCTTTACGAACACTACTGGACTTGACCATGGAGGATTACTCGGTCTTATTATGTCATTCCTTTCCATTTCCACTATTTGTTGATCTATAATTTCTCTTTCTTTTTGTGAAACGCGATAAGCCTTTTGCTTTATTGGTCAATTTCATGCTCAATTACGTCCGTTTTTTCCATGTATTTTGGCGATTTCGAAAAAACATCCCTATATTCCAAAAGTAATGTTTCCAATTTGTGACGTAACTCCACATCATCGATGTTGGCCAAATTATGGTCATCTATGCTTACCGACTCGCTATCTCTTTCCTCTTCGGTTAAGCAATAGATTGGTATTTTTGTCATGTCCATTTTAATTGTTTTCTCGAGATTACCAATCGTGGAATTTTTATTACAAAAATTCTACGATGACAGACATTTTTAATCCTGGTATAAAAATGTCCATTCTGCAAAAACGGTAATCCTATGCAAATAAGACCTCTCGGTCGTAAAAAACTATCTTTACCTTGCATTTTTTTATTATTTCTTTTATACAGGGTGGTATATTGGACCGAAGATTATCTTGTTTGTGTTCAGTCAACAAAATTCAGTCAAAATAAAATATAAAAAGGTATTGCATAAACGGACCTATTTGTATCGATTCCTATTTTTTACTGAAAATCCTATAAATCTATAGACTTATGAATGTATCAAGTAAATATGCTTACCAGTAACTCACGACGAACACGAACAGAAAGCTTAATAACAAAAACATTGCACAAAGAAACTTGATTAATTCACCAACCCGAAATTTACTCTTTAATGCTTAACGCTGAATGACTGAATGCTGAACGAAAAATCAAAATTAGGCAACACATTTTTTGTCTACCTTAGGGAACCATAAATCGTATGGTAATATTAGAGTAAGATTTGTAGCAAGATTTTTAGTTTCTTGTTTCGTTTATTGATGAATTTGCAGTAAGTTGCCGCGTCGGCAATATGATTTGGTTCTGTGGCTTTTAAAGATATCGGGTTGCACAAATATAAGCAATTTAGGCCGGGTTTATACAGAGAAACTAAATTTTATGCACTTTAGGGATAAAGAGACACTTTTAATCCCCAGGGATGCCATAGCAATACTTCCAGGGCACAATAAATTTTAAGTGAATCCACCATGCATANNNCNACTAAGGNACANGNACTGACTNGANCCAGGTGAGGGNTACAGTAGGNCACAAGNGNCNTGANANTGNNNTAGTGTNNANCGCGCNGTTNATNTAATCACCNATANGACGACNTCGGCGNAAATAGCGNTCGNAATNCANANTAAAAGTTGCTTGAGTACGCAAANTAGACANNCGTNTGCTANGGNCGAGGNNTTGACCNCGNNNGTANGCCNGATGAGNAACCGTANTGTTGNTGTAATCNAACTATNNTTTNNTTNNCNANCAGTGTANGANNNNCAGCCGGGTGTANGTGGNNGNNGCTCCNTNGGCCGCNTGATACGTNTGTTNTAGNTATATNTGTGCCAACTACCTNCNCCTGNGCCTNGNGGCTGNGGGNAAANCGTNNTTCACGGCTTNTCCAGGGACGATCGNGCGNCACGANCATNGNNAGCATTCNNANCNTAACACGCACGACAANGCTTNGCAAATAAANGNNNCNGNGNATNNACANCTTTCTATGTTTTTTAAACAAAAAAATAACTATTGCTTTAATAAAAAAACAAAAATACACCAAAATTTTAAATATCTATTTTATAAGGTAATTTTAGATAAATTAAGATTAACTGGAAGAATGAAAAAGTTTATTACTGGTTGTAGTAGTTAGTACTGGTTTTTTTAGCATCTGGAACTATTAATTAGCCTGTAATTAAATATTTGCAGAATTGAGGAGCATACAGGGTGTCCAATAAAAAAATATTGTTATCTAGGACTAGGAAACACAAGAGTGAGTCTTTCAAGGCAGATATCGAAGGAGGATTTTTTTGTACATGTATTGAATAGTTGTACTAAAGTAGTTTTACTGCTACTTTTAGAGTATTTTTACTGAAATAATCAAAACAAAACAGTCAAATTGTTCTCTTATTTTTTTTCTTAAGAAATCATTTTTAGGCTTTAATTCTTTCCTCAAATTTTAAGTTTCTTTCTATTCTAATTTGAGGTCTCACAACTACTTTAACTTTGACATAAAAAGATCAGAATGTGTAAACGTTTTCTGTTTAATTTAACTTTAAATAAAACCTAAAGCAACAACATTCAGGAAATTGGCTAATATGCATTCCGTCTTCAATTGGGCGGAATTGGGTGGCAATTCGACATTTCTCCTGCCCGAACTATGGCGACATACGATGCCGTTTCAGGTTTATGCATTCAGAAACTATGTCAGACCAATATAAGACCCTTCATTTGTGACGCTATTTATTCGAGAGTTCTAATAAAGTGTGTTTTAGAACTAAAGTTAATGAGTATTGCCTCGGGCGCCACCTGGTTTGAATAAAGTATTTAGAGTTTTCGAAATGTGAACCAGGAAACACAATTCGTATGCCTTGGTAGCTTTTAAACAGCTGGAGACAGAGTTCCCGTCAATCTGTGGTAACAGTGGTTCAGGTGGTGACAAAGCTAATAAAATCCAAAAGTACCAATCAACTAACGTATATTCTCTTTGCTTAACTTAAAACGCCAGCAAAATTAACTAAACCAATTAATTATTTAAATAAGGGTTCCTTAAATCCCCCCTCCCCTTAATTAGATAAGAACGAGAGTGCGAGTATGCAACTTAGTTACGGTACGGGTCGGATGCGATGCAAAACAGGTCAACGGTGTAATGCAGACAGTTAAAAGCCACGCAATGCAATGAATGTTACAGGTAGAAGATGATTCAAAGTTAATTACGGGGACAATGCAGGTCTACGTTTACAATTAAGCAATTAACCGTCTTAGTGCAAACAAAGTTACGGTGTCACGGGTCGGTAAAAGAGTCGGAAGAGGGTATTACTGAAACCACCCGGTCTATACGAGCCTTGTAGTGGTTCCTGTCGGCAACAGGATTTAGAAACTTACTTCCTACGCCCGGTCTAGCGAACCATGTAGTGTAGGCAACAAAAGAGAGGGCCAGGACGTGCGGCCGGACTGTTAACTGTCACAAACGCCCGGTCTATCGAGCCATGTAGCGTTTGTGTTGAATGCGGAACTAACGTGTAGCGCCCGGTCTTGTCGAGCCTCGACGCTACGAAATTAATAGGGCCGTAAAATGGCCGGACAGGGGGAGTGCCACAAACGCCCGGTCTATCGAACCATGTAGCGCACGGGGTGAAGAGGCGGTTCGGTACTAACGAGTAGTCCCGGTAACAAGGGGGGAACACCCGGTCTATCGAGCCTCGGTGTTCAAATAACAGGTACACAGTGCACTAGGAGGGCTAGCCACCAAACAGGTATACTTACTATGGTGCGGCGGTGCTGCTGGGAGGTTGAGATGTTGCTTGGGAAAGCTGGCGATCTCAACAGACCACGAACTGGCGGCGCACGCCAGTTTTATAGACAGTCCGGTTCCCCACTTTCGGGTAATGGGAAACACGGCCCTACTCGAGTGACGCGTACAGAACCGCAGTACTGCAGGAAAACGGTACGCTCCGGCCAACCTAACCGGCTATGTCAACTCGCGAATCTTAATTACAAGGAAAGCCGCAAATACGCGCTATCATACTGCAGCATTGTTGTAAACCCTGTAATTCTACCAATTGTTTCCAACAAGAACGGTAAAAATCCGACTGACGGATACTGAGAAAAATATAATAACTTAAAAATACGGCTTATCGTATTTTGGCAAAGTACTAGCACTGGTTACTTGACTAAACGGTCATCAAGCCCCCAGGAGTTGACGAAATAAGAAATTTAAATGTGTTACACTTTTTATATTTCGACCAAGTTGCCTGATTTTGTTTCTCAAAGCAGTCAATAATGGATTGTACACTTCTGTGCCTGTAGCGAAAAAATATTGGTAAAGTTTTTCTAATTGCAACAGGTTCAGGCCAGAAAATTAATTGTTGAGCAATGTTAGCCATCTGAGGTATTGTTGAAGTAAACACTCTTTGTACATTTGAAGATGACAGAGAAAAGTCATCAGCCAAACGTTCATAAGCATCATTTTGCCTAATTTTTTTTAAACATAATAAAATATCAACTTCTGTCACTTTACAATTATTTGAAAGGAATTTGACATAATTATATGTTTCTGGTGGAAGGCCAAAATAAAATCACTTCTTCTCAAAAATCAAATCACAAAAAAAAACAGCAACTTCTCGATCCAGTGGCTTACGCACGGACTGATCTTTTGATGTCATAGGTGAAGTGGCAATGCTCCTGGGCTTGGCTTTCACTAAAACTCCAACACTTCTACACTTTTTTTTAATGTTAACTTGTACTGCCCGGTTTTTGGCACATTAAAGTTTTTTTCACTACACTCTGCAGGCTGTTCTGCTAACTTTATAAGTTCTTCGACACTTTCAGAAGGCTTAAACAATAAACGTTTTGCAGAATGTGGTTTTTGGTAGGATTCAATGCCGTATTGTTTTCTCTTTTTTGCAGAGTTAGTTAATTGAGATGTTGCACTCAGTGTTGCATAACTGTACATCATCTTTCTTCAAAACCAATTTTGTCTCAAACATTTTGAAGTAGTACCAGTTATCAACATCACTTTCAAGCTGAAACATAGAGATATTTCAATATTTGATACAACATTTTTTAGTTTAAATATAATCATTATTTACCTCAAAATGATCTTCACAATACCAGGTGTCCAAGAGCACCCGGGACATAGGAGATTCACATTGGAAAACGGTTTTGATTTTTTTCTGCCTGTAGGGTTCATTTAATTGTAAAACGCTTTAGGTAAAAGTTGTAGAGCAGATTTTCGGCTATCAACTTGTAATTTTTGCAATACCGTAGATTTGACCATTAAGACGCAAAACGGCTCTTAAATTCGGGAATTTTAAATCTCGCGCCAAGCGGTCGTTAAGGAAAATTTATATCCGGCCGTGCTACCAACCTTTCAAAATCATAATAATAAATCGCCGTCAATCATTATGTAATCAAAACATTCAAAACAAGTTTATTTAGTAATAATTTTGAGTTACTACCCACATAATGCAAAGAAAATAAAAATAAATCCTGATAAAGATACTTTATCAGTAGCCACAGCCCAAAAATCTGGTAAGTTGCATTTATAACCTGATTCAGTGTCTCTACCCAACTTATTTACTTTGTAGCAAAGTTCTTGAAGAAAACACTCGTTTTGCTTGCAAATATTTTAATGAGGATGACCGAATCACCTATCTCAAGCTTCTTCATAACACTACTAAACGATTTAAAGTGATGAAAACAATGGACAATGAAGATCTTTGAAGATAAGTTTCCTACTGCACAGGGACAACAAAGGGGCCAAATACTTCCTTCAAAAGTGATGTGATTTAGCTTCAATGTGTGGGTCATCAGTGAGGGTCTTCATGAGTGTTGCAACTAAAATTTAAAATAATTCAGTGTTGATATCTGACTTAAATCTCAAAATTTGATCCGACTGAAATGTGAAGAAGTTTAAACTGGCTATAAAACTTCTGAGAAACCCCGGTGGCAAAAGTTTTTTTATATGGGTAGGTATAATCGAAAAACCAACTTTTCAATTGAGCTATCTACATGAGCTGTTCTATTCTAGGTTTATTAACATTATAATTGTGTTCTTTTTTGCACACACTTAATTGTTCCAAATAAAACTTTGTACACTGAACGTTTGTATTAATTATTTATTCACAGTTCAAGGTACAGTATACATTTTCTTCAAGTGAAAAGCTTAGGTACAATAGGTGGCAAAGAAAACTGGTCTTACCACATAAACAGTGATTGTTCCACAGATTGAGTGTGAGTGGGTGAACCTTTCACCATACAAGCTATGCTAAAAACAACTTTGTCTTATTAACCTAATGTTTGTTTGCATAATAGTGGAGTTCCAAATTAGCAAAGGTATGTGAAATGTAGTGATTGAAAGTCTCTAAAGAGAAACAACTTGCTTCTAATTCAATACACCATTTCACAGGACATACCTTTACCAATTAAATGTGAACTCGAATTACACATTACTTGCAAATAATTTATTTAAGGTTAGTAGACATTTTACAAGTATTCTTGTAGTTGAATGATGTTCAAGTTAACTAATAGAGCTAACTAAATTTCAGTACTTACCTTACCCTGTACATAGACCTAGGAATAAAACATTGATAATCAGTTCTAAAAAAATGCCTTTTTATTAACATCATGCAATATAATAGTTATTTACATTACTAGTGGGGTATGAGCATTTTTATAGTCACGAGTGGGAGTTGTGGTGATCACACGAGTACGTTAATTTGCCATACCCCACGGGTGATGTACAACATTTTATCTACGACCATCAGAAGCAGCGTAAAGTAAGAAAAAAATTCATATTTTGTGCAATGTGAACTATTTAGGAACGTCTCGTATATGCTTGCTATGGGTAGTTATTTGTTACCCTTAAATTTTGTCATCTACGCTGTACTGTTTTGGTGTTGTTGCTATGGTGGCCATTTGTTTCCACATATCACTTAAGCGACAATTTCAACAACAGTAGTGATAGAACAGTCTCAGTCACAAATTTTTAAAAGTTCATTTCGTTATGAACATGTCTGAAGAACTTCCGTCAGATATTGAAGAAGCTGCCGCAAACGTGGTATCTGGCTTGTTGCCTGCCAAGTCAAAGGAGAAATATGAAAAAATGTATCAACGTTTTGTCACCTGGTGCGAGACCAAGAACATTAAGAGTCCCTTTCAAGAAAAAGTGTTACTCGTGTACTTTGAAACCTTGGCAGCAACCTATAGTTCATCCAGCCTTTGGTCATTTTACTCGATGCTTCGAGCTACTATTTCTACAAAAAACAACGTAGACATCAGCAAATATACTCAGCTACAAGCATTTCTTAAAAGAAAGTCCGAGGGTTATGTACCAAAAAAATCAAGAACCTTCAATCGAGAAGAAATAGAAAGGTTTTTAAAGGAAGCTGACGATAAGACTTTTTTGCTTACCAACGTAAGGTGTTTTTGTTTAACCTCCTATTACAAAAATCTACTGAGATATTGATCTTATTGCTTTACCTGGTGTTTTATTCTTATTTTTAATACATGTTTTAATAGGTAGTATTAATTATTGGAATTGCTGGGGCTTGTCGAAAACAGGAAATGACAGATTTATTATATGGAGACGTTATTGATGAAGGCAGTGTTTTTCACATAAAAATTCCAAATACAAAAACAAAAATTGCCAGAGAATTTTATATCACTGCTGAAAGCATGGAAACTGTCAACATGACTGATATTGTACGACGGTACATATCTTTACGTCCTTCAGGTTTGTTACATTTTTTGGAAATGCGATTTCAAAAAATATACGCAACATTTTGTATAGGTCTTCAGAGCGGACGCTTTTTTGTCGGCTTTAGACAAGGAGTGTGCATAAGGCAGCCTGTTGGTATCAATACTCTTGCAAGTATGCCCAAAAAAATCGCATCCTTTTTGAATTTGCCTCACGTGAATGAATACACTGGACATTGTTTCCGGCGTTCTTCTACATCCTTGTTGGCTGATTCAGGAGCAGACCTTCTAACTGTCAAGCGCCATGGAGGATGGAAAAGTAATTCTGTTGCCGAAGGATACATTGACACTTCAACGGCAAATAAAAAGACAACCGCTAAGAAAATACTGGGTGAAAAAGTTCCTACGCAGAAGACAAATGTAAAAGAAGAATTTTCTTCGATTAAATCTGTTTCTTCGTCTTCAAATCATTGTGTAAATTCGATCCAAGAACTTTCTAATTCAGGAATTCATTTCACTTTTAATATTTATAAAAAGTAAAATATAGTTATTATTTAAGATAGGTCTGTTCATGGTTTTATCAAAGTTATGTTTAAATTCAATAAACAATTACAGCAGAAATTTTCATTTAAAGTTGTTTTATCGCACTAGTGCGATAAAATCGATTATTATCGCACTAGTGCGGTAAAATCGCTCATTACGTAACTCAAAATGAGCTATGTAATGAATGATTACCATGCTAGGAGTAGATAAAAAATTTTAAACATCTAGTGAATAAAAAATGTTTGAAATCGTTGCTAAGCCTTGAATAATTGACTAGTTATAGGACAAAATTTAATAAAAATTATTTTCAGTATGTAGCGGTCGTCTCAAAAGTAAAAGAAAATATCGTAAGTTGTATTTTTTAAATGGAATACCGAGTATTTTACTTTATTTTCAGAATCTACTTTGCAAATAAAAGATGATTTTATCAAGGTTTAATATGCCTAAACTCTACAGTTTCTCAGATATTCATTATATTGTAAAAATGTAGAACACATTTTAAAGTTTAATCACCTAAAGTCTGTATGATTTTCATTAACTAAAATTGGTTTGGATACTGCCAAAAGATCAAGTTTTATGATTCAGAATGATAAATTGTCTAGCTCAGACAGGGTGTCCCACATTTTTTAGTCAATAATGGCAACCTTTAAATCGTAATAACTCAACAAAATCATATAAAACACCCCTTATTTTATGGTTAGAGTAGATTCAAAATTTAATTGTCTATCGAAAATTATTAAAGTCTTCTATAGCTAACTATGCGCGATCGCAAAAATCGATATTTCTCGAATTTCAACTGATTTTTGATGCCGTCGTATGGCCATTCATCGCTAAACAGAACTAAATTTACAACATTTTCTGCCACTTTTTCTAACACCCACATACTAAATTCAATTCACATAATCGTTTTCAGAAAGTTCTTGATGAAATTGAATTTTATAGTCATAATATTATCAGGTAATTATGCTTTTTAAGAACTCTTGAAATACTTGCTTGGCTGATATTTAAATTTCTTCCAATTTGGTGTTGTCCTACATGGGGATTCTCAATGACAGAGCCGATGACGTCCAATTCAATGTTTTCATTTCGTGTAGCAGTTTTGTGTTATGTGGGTTTCTCATATTGAACACTACTACTTTGTCTAAATTTACTTAATAATCGTATAAAAGCGAATTTGTTTGGATGTCTTCTGTTGGGAAAATTTGTAGCGTAAACTCGTGAGGCCAATAAACAATTTTCCAGACATTCTCCAAGAACAAAGATCATATCTATCATTTCTTCCATTGTATAAACTAACATTTTAGAACAAAGAATTTACAAAAACTACCACTAGAGGACGAAAAATTACCACTAAAGAACGGTTTGACAGCTACAAATAATAATTTGCGTCAAAGCTGCGACGTCGCGTCATTTACAACAATTTCATTCAGTGATAATAACTGGTACCAAATTTTTATGTAAAAAATAGTTAAAAAAAAACACGCATGGCTAGCTATAGAAGACCTTAATAAGTTTCGATAGATTATTAAATTTTGCATCTACTGTAACTATAAAATAGGGGGCGTTTCATTTGATTTGGTCGAGTTATTACGATTTAAAGGTTGCAATTATTGACTAAATATTTTGAGACATTCTGTAGGAGTTAGACAATTTATCACCCCTGAATCAAAAAACTTGTTCTTTTAGCAATACCCAAGCCAATTTTTGTTAATAAAAATCATACAGACGTTGAGTGATTGAACTTTAAAAATTGTGCTACATTTTTAGAAATTAACGAATATCTGAGAAACTGTAAAGTTTAGACATATTTCACCTTAACAAAATAATCTTTTATTTTCAACACAGATTCTGAAAATTAATTAGAATACTAGGTATTCCATTTAAAAAAATGTAACTTTGATACGTTTTTTACTTTTCGGACGACCGGTATATATTGAAAATAATTTTAAAAGATTCTTTCGATAGCCCTATATTCATTCCAAAATCATACATATTTTAACACTAAATAGTTTAGTCTGGTATATATTTTTTTACATAAATTAATACTGTTACACTTTACTGGGTTCTTTTTGATAAGTGAGACTTTGAATCAACTCAACAAACTGTATTTATTGATTACGGAACAATTTACAACACTAGAGATCACTTTTTAAACCACTAAAGTCACTTTTACCATTTCACTACTTCGTTCTTTGCTTTATCGCGCCACTTTTATTTCACAACTCACAACTGACTACTGACTGTCCGTCGGCTCGGTCGGTTTATATATGTGTGGGTCATCGATTCTCGAACGTTCCTGTATGCACAGAATGTTCCCGCTATACGTCCAGTAAACGTTTATCGTATCGCGAACATTCCATCGGATGCGCTGATTCAAGTTTAATGATACCGGGACATGTTCAAAAGTAGCTGTTTTGTGTATTTGCATTTTACATGGGGTTAAATGGGTAACTCCCTTATTTTAAGGCCTAGAGGGTTGAGACTTCGTATTAGAGGGGTAAGTTTGGGACATCTCTGTGATGCGGTGTTGCCAAGTTGTGCACTTGGAAAGTCCTACTGATTATAACAAAAATGTTAGTGGAACAACTCAACTTTGAAGTAAAAACTTGCAAAAACTTCAAGAAACCCACAGCATTGCACTTAAAGGAAGATCGAGTGCATTCTGATCTTACTTTTCCTATTCTTTCTTCTTTCGGTACCGTGACTGTCTTCAAGCGTGGGCTATCTCCATGACAATTTGGTTGAATTGGTCTCTATCTGTTGCTACTCGGAATAGTGGTTCTACTCCCAGTCCGGTTCAGTTTCTAATATTTCGCAGCCATTATAGCTTTTTGCGACCTATCCATCTTCTGCCTTCAACCTTTCCCTGAATAATCAGGCGAGGGATGTGATATTTATCACCTCGCATTATATGCCCGAAATAACTGAACTTTCTTGTTTTTATGGTGTTCAGGAGTTTTCGATCCTTATTCAGCTGTCCGAGTACTTCTTTATTACTGGTATGTGCAGTCCACGGGATCTTAAGGATTCCTCGATAGCACCACATTTCAAACGCTTCTATTTTATTCATGATGTCAACTTTAAGCGTCCATGTCTCACATCCTTACAAAAAAATGCCCCATACGTAACAGCGGAGTGTTCTTAACCGCGTCTGAACTTGTGAGGTTTCTATTAGTGAGAGTTGGTTTTAATTTGCTGAATGCCCTACGTGCCATTTCAATCCTCGCTCTTACCTCTTCGTCTCACGTTATGTCATTGTTCAGCCAGCTACCCAGATATTTGAAATGTGATACCAGTTCAATATTGTGTCCGTTGATTGTAATCGGAATTGGTTCTATGTTTATTCTGCCCACAGTCATCCATTTCGTTTTCTTGATGTTTATATTAATACCCCATCTTCGACCAGCCTCGTTCACTCTATCCAGCAGCATTTGCAAGTCTTCCATGTTTTCTGCAATGATGGCAGTATCATCTGCGTACCTTACGTTGTTTACAATTTCGCCACCTATCTTTACTCCCTCTGTCCTGCCATATAAAGCCTCGTGAAATATGTTCTCTGAATAAAGGTTGAACAACAGGGGTGATAAAACACATCCCTGTCTTACGCCGCTTTTTATTGGTATTTCATCTGTAACGCTGTCATCTAGCCTGACTACTGCTGTTTGACTATGATATAGGTTTATCAAAAGGCGCATATCATGATAGTCTACGTTATATGATTTCAAACATTGGAAAAGTTTTGTGTGTTTGACTCGATCAAACGCTTTTTCGAAGTCAATAAAACATATATAGATAATTTTTCGAAACTCACAACTCTTTTGTAATAGTGTCCTCATGCAGAAAAGGGCTTCACGTGTGCCTTGTCCGCTACGAAATCCAAATTGTTCTTTTCCAATATTGTGTTCACATTTGGCATAAATTCTGTTGAGGAGTATCTTTAAGAGTATTTTTATAGTATGACTCATTAGGCTAATTAAAAGCCATAAGTCATTGCACTTGTTAGCTTTGTTGTTTTTGGGTAAAGCGATGAAGATCGATTTCGTGCTGTTGATTGGTGTATTGCTTTTTGAACTTCGGATTTGAGAATGTTTGGACCGTGTTCCGCCATATAATCAGTCAGTAGGTTTTCTATCGTTTTGCGGGTTCTGTTGCCATTCATTACACTGATCTTCCCTTGTTGACAACGCCTTTCCATCATTGTTATGCAGCACTGTTGTGTTTTTTCTTTTATATATGCCAGAATCTTCTTTTAGCTTTTTATGTAAATTAAAGTCATCGTGTATGGTCTGAAGATGTTCGATTTCTTTGCAGGATTCCCGAAGCCACATTTCCTTTGCTTCCTTATTTTTTTTTGCGAATTATAAGATGTATTCTCTTGTATTCATCAGGATTCTTGTTTTTGTGTTTTTGTCTCTCCTCCATGAGATTTAATATGTCCTGTCTCATCCATTCCTTTTTTCCCTTTGGCTTTACTAATTGTTGAACTCTTCCATTTCTCAACGAAGCTTTGATATCTCGCCAATTTGCTTCGACACTTTTGTTTTCGAGGGGATATGACATAGTTGTATGTATATTACTGTTTAGTTCCTGGGTTAGTTCTTTAATGGTTTCGGTGTCCTTTAGTATATGTATTCGTGAGGTCTTCGTTTGTTGTTTCATCTTTTTGAGTCTGATGTTTAGTACTGAGCACAGCAAATTATGATCAGAATGCACATCTGCTCCAGGATATGTTTTCGTTTACGACTTATTACTACTACGGAATCGTCGGTTGATCAAGATATAGTCGATTTGATTTCTTACAATGTTGTTCTGCGTATGTTGGGAGGACGTCCATGTGTACAGACTCCTGTTTGGAAGACTGCACCAGGTATTTGTAATTACGAATTCTTCTTCCTGGTAGAACTGTATAGGTCGTTTTCGTCTGTCGTTACGCACTCCTAGGCCGTACTGTCCGGTGACATATTCTGTTGTTTCTCTGCCCACCTTTGCATTCCAGTCTCCCAGAATTAGAGTGATTTCGTGTTTCTTGGTCGCCTTCATTATGTCTTTAATATGTTGGTAGAACTCGTCGCCCTCGTCATCATTATGGTCAGTTGTAGGGGCATAAACCTGAACAATGTTTACGTTTATAGGTCTCATCGCCATCTGCAGTGGCATTACGATGTCTGACAAGGGCACAAAGTTTCGAACTGATCTGCTGACGGATTTATTCAGTATTACGGCCACTCCTATTCTGTGAGATGCATCTCTAGTTCCGGATGTGCACACTGTATAATCTCCCGAATCGAAATTGGTTGCGTCCGGCCATCTAGTTTCGCATACTCCCTTTTTTTGGGTTAGCATTTAGATTCTGCTTTCACCCCTTACACCCCACTTTTTCTATTAACCATTTAAAAATGCTGCTTGCAATTTTCTATAGACAATTTTTTTTGATTTGCAACTGATAATATAAAAAAGCTCTTTCGCCAAAAAAATATGAAAATAAACTCATGCAGTTAAAAGATAACAAATTTTCATGCAAAATTATCGGTAATTTTTATGCACTCGTGCAATTACCCCCGAAAAGTAAGTCCCTTCCATTTTATTAAATTGATGCAGTACTTAAAAAAGCCACTGTATAATACATATTAACTGAAGGTTGAACAATGCAGTTTACTAAAGTGTATAATTATTAATTATTGTGTTCAATGTAACAATAATAAAAACTGCAATGCTTGGATGTTAATTTAAGTAAAATAAGTATACCTACTGACCTTAAAACTTGTTTTTTTATCCACTGTTCTAATGTAAGTAGTTGAACCCATTGCACAGCATTTCACTCTTCAACTATGTTGCAATCTTCTTAGTGGGTAATTTGTTCCTCGCTTAGGTCAATTTTTTCATAAAAGTTGTGTTTTTTCATCCACATGAAAAAGTAGTAAAGTATTCAGCATATACAGGATACAGATCTTTAAAATAGGCCCAATTTCTTGCTTGAACCACCCTAAAAAATGTCAGACTACCTATAAAAGTTTGTAGTAATTATGCATCAACATGGTTTATTAAGGTTAGGTATGAAATTGCTATTGCAATCTTACCTGGGCCAGCAGGCATTGTATCCATTATGACCATTGAAAATATACATTTACTTGATTTTAGTGTATAATCTTCACCGATTATTAGATTATTATTGTAATAAAAATACAATTATTGCATGTTAATTTTTTGACACATCAAAACAAAAACAAAAGCAAAGTGACCAGTTGGCATTTGACATCACAACAGATCCAAGATGGCCGATCAGCGGAACTTGTTTACGTAAAGCCATCCGCCGGGTGACGTCACAGTGGATGCTCGGGGGCACAATATGCCCTATAACCGAAGGAATTACTGGCGTGGTCTGTGGTCAAGGATGGTAAACAGTAAAGGATTGCTTAATCCCATAAGCGCAATCTTGCCGGTATCGGCTCGGGCCGGTGACGATTTTTACGTCACCATGGGGCCGGAGATCTCGCGTTCGCGCGATTGTTTTGCGCGATTGCAGTCGATCATTCACGAATATGCATTTTAAATTT
This sequence comes from Ips nitidus, assembly GCA_018691245.2. NCBI lineage: Eukaryota > Metazoa > Arthropoda > Insecta > Coleoptera > Curculionidae > Ips > Ips nitidus. The sequence goes on along the minus strand of CM042803.1, from coordinate 3,722,881 downwards.
CAATGGTTATATTGAGTGTGAGTTTTTAAAATTGTAACTAATAGAGCAAAAAAAGACAATTTGAGAGTGTTATAAATTGAGTTAGGTTTATTACGAGTTGGTAAGTTTTGTGAATACTGATTAAAAATCATTTTATAATTTAACCAACGAGTGTATTAATGAAAGCTATGTTTAATCGAAATGTTTATGTATAATATAACGAAATGTAATGTTTAATAAAATTAAGATTATTAATCGCTCATTAATATAAGAGTTGGTTACAACATTTTTTCGTCGACTGTACTCTATAATAAATGTTTATAATCCTCAAAAATAAAAAAAAATACTAATTGTCAGTTGTATACGCGACACCGTAAACCGAAATCACAGGCACCCTTGACAATGACAGTTAGTTCTGTCGATAATGGCGGATCTGAACTAAATGAATTCGTTATTCATTCGTTATCGTCAATTAAAAAACTCTGTTAATAAATACACAGTCGACGGAAAAATTACTTTAATTAAGTATATTGTTTTGTTATAGTTAACCATATAAACGATGCCTGGGCAGATGTGCGCCATTGTAACATGCAAAAGTAATAGACGGTCTCTTAAGGAAATAGGTGTTCACATGACTTTTCATTCGTTTCCAAAAGGAAATAACTTAGTATCATCTACAATCAGAAAAGAATGGGTACACAGATGTGGAAGAAGTGATCAAATCAATCTGAATACAGCTAGGATTTGTGCATTACACTTCACAGATAATGATTATGAAAGGGATTTGCAACACGAACTCTTAGGTATTTGTTCATAAAAAAACGCAGTAAATCTCGTACATAGCGTCTCGGGCGAATATTTAGCGTATTGTGCGCCCGATGACCCACTGTGACGTCAGAATTCATTCGCCGCCGGGAAACAAAATCGGCCGATCGAGCAATCCTTTACTGTTTACCGTCCTTGGTCTGTGGTTATGTATTACTCTTTGATTCTCTCTCTACATTAAAGTAGTCCATCTTCACAGAGTGGAGACATTACTTTCCTTTTGAGATAGGTAAGTTCGAATAATCAAAATATCTAAAAATTTAGATTCATTACTTATTGTTTAAAAAAAACATGGCAGCAGCACAAAGATGTTTTCTTTACAATCATAGTACTTGATAGATGTTGTCTCAAACAAGTGGTTTGTAGAACTAGTACACCAGGTGTCCAAGAGCACCCTGCACATAGGAGATTAACATGGGAAAATGGTTTTGATTTTTTTTCGGATAAACAGGTCATTGTTGCTGATACGGTTGCTCGACAACCGCTTATACAGTACAGGTAAAAAGTTTAAATTTTCGCATTTTTGTTCGTGTTTTACGACGAAAGGGCTCAAGTTAGAGATCTGATAAAAATACAGAAAACTAGTCGGTGATAGGTACTACAACTTTCATTAATACGATTGTTCAATCAAATCAACCGTACAGGCGCAAAAAAATCCAAACCGTTTTCCCATGTTAATCTCCTATGTCCATGGTGTTCTTGTACACCTGGTATAAACTCACCACAAACTACCTTATTACTACAGACAAACTAATATATTAAGCGAACACATAAAATAATCGGGAGAAGATTTCACCAACTTAAAACCCATAGCAAACTGTACTAAATTTTTTGTCAAAATTATACTCTTGAAATCTGTTTGGCACCGTAATATTACCTCGTTTATTTCATTTAAGGGAGACATTCCCTCAAAACTGTTTCAAAAAATGAAACAAAAACATAACTCGGTTATTTGAAAAATATGAAAAATGTGTATTAAGGGAGAGTTGTAGGGAATTATAATCCTTACAAGATTGCGTCAGGATACTTTTGCCCTAAAAGCTCATTTAAGAGAAATATTCCTTCAAAACTGTTTCAAAAAATTAAACGAGTACATAACTCGGTTATTTGAAAAAATATCAAAAAAGTGTGATGCCCTAAAGGTCATTTAAAGGAGATATTTCGTCGAAACTGTTTTAAAAAATGAAACGAGATTGCCAACTTACAACTTTGTGGGAAATTAAGATGTTCATCTTTACCTTTAAAATGGGGAAATACACTTTAGACGAAAAAATCGTCTTTCTATATTTTCGAAAACAAATCTCCAAAATATATAAGCTCAAGCTGTTTTCAAGAAAAACACTGACAAAAAATATTCAATTCAATGCCTTAATATATGAAGCAATAATTAATTGTGTCGTATGGTAAAGTTGAGTTGTCGTGGGTTTAGCCTTCGGATTATTTTTTCCAGTTCCAACTATGTGGCTTTCGGTTGTCCGGGTTGCGTAAAATTAGGCACAGGCACTGACTTAAGCGGTTTTAATACTTTTTACAGTTATTTAACATCTTACAAAAAGTTTTTTTTATTTCTAGGACGCGCGGGCACAGTGTGTATCGACATTCTCTCTATTCCCCTACTCTCACTGGCGTCTGTCAATGGACGCTGTCACGGGGTCAGTGGCGGAGGAATTAGTTGTTGTTACAACATTATTTTGTGTGACACACTGCCAAATATTTCATTATCTCTTCATTCAGTTTAAGAGTTTTGAGAAAAAGTATAATTTATACAAATCCAATTGCAATGACTATTTTTTAAACAATATTTTGTGTTGATGTTAAAAAGACGTTTTTAAAATCGTGCATAAAATTACACTTTTTGAATGATTTTTAGTGCACTAGTGTTGTTAAACTCTCTTCTATTACTAACTTTCACTTGCTATAGCATTTGCAAATCCAGTCAGAAACCTGAGATAAATTAATCTTTGCTGCATTATTCCCTACATTTACGAATAAATTGTCGGAGTATTACTAGTTAGCTTAAGACTTTGTTACTGTCTAATGCTGTCACATTCAGATTATAAAGTTTGTACTTCCTAGCGTTCAGACAGGGTTTACGTTAAATGAAATATCAAATAACCTACTAAGTTAATTTAATGCACGTTAAAACAGCTTACAGCATATTGTAGATGTATCTTAATTTGCTTAATTGGTTAGGAACTTTCTAAAATATTTTATTAAATGTCTTAAACTCTGTAAGAATGTCTTAAAAACTGTCTAAAGAAAGTTAAAAATAAAGTTTTTTGATTACTACCGAAATTTCAAGTTTAGATTAAAAATCATACTAATCATATGCAATTTTTGGAAACAAAACTGTTAAAACTGTGGATTCTGGCAATTGTTTTACATTAGGATAGGTTCTGCCTCGGATGGTTTTGAAATGGAATGTAATTTGTCAAGTAAGTGTGTCTTTTTCATTTATAAATGGGTTTTTCAAGCTTGGTTTACATGAATTCTAATATTTCATATTTTTCGAAACTTTTCACGTGTCAAGGCACTGGATACATTTTCAGCGTCTTCTGTCTCACAAAAAAAACTGATAAACTGTAAACTGATTTCTTTGTTATTATACACAAACTTATTCATAACATTAGTACTAAAACTGTATCGGTTTTTGTTTGTTGAAAAAATTGAACCTTATAATTCCTTAATAATGAACTTGTTCCTGATGAAACTGGTTACTTATACACAAAAATGTAGACTTATCTGGGTGAAAGGTCGGAAAGGTGGGGAAAGTCAGTTTTATTGATATTCTAAAATGTTTACTCTTGTTTGGTAATTTTTGGTATATTTTGGTTCTGGGCAATAAATAATACTTTTTGATTCAAAATGACAATATTGTTACGGTTTGGGCCTACTATGCTCGATACTCCTGAGCGAGCACTCGATTCGGGATGGAATCGATGCGCCGCAATATCTGGCCGGGCGCGTGTTAAAGTAGGCCACAGTTAGGAAGCGACACACCGAGAAGCATCTTCGATGTTCGACGCAAATCGCGAAGCGTTTCTAGAACGTGGTTTACCGAAATATAAAAGAAGCGGTTTCAGACAGTGGAGTAGTGAATTTGGGAACGCGGTAAAGTTTAAATAGTGGAATAATTGTGGAATTGTAGTAGTGTTTTTAGTAGCTGAATTAATTATTGTACGGAGTGTTTTGAAGTGTAAATAAATTTATTAATTGTTGAGTTAAATTGACTTTGTGTAAACCCACGGGAAAACCGTAATAATATCAACATTTTAAAATATCCAATTGTCAAATCTTTAGAACGACTGTAACTATTCCTTTTCTACTTTACCTGATTTTGTTTTCTATTTTGATTAAATTGTTAACTCAATGACATTTTTAGCTTTAATGGGTGCTTTAGCTACAAATGTTGAAATTTAAGTTAGCACCTAATTTTTGGGTTTGCTCTTCTTTTTTCTACATTTTAACCATTAAAATGTTATTTTTTGACAGTGTCAACCAGCACATCAAAATGGTAGTCTAAATTTTTTTAATGGTCGTCTGTTTAGTTTTTAATAATTATAACTGAGACTATGCTAAAGTTTTGATTTTGTCGCTGTGCTAGCTTTAATTTTTAAGTATTTCACTTTTCTACTTTGACAACTTTAGCCCATATTGTATCATATTCAATGTGTAATGCCACATGACAGGTTGAACTGACAAGAAAGACTGTTCATTTTAATCTACGAATAGTATTGTGACTCTTTCAATTCTGTTTTGCATGATTAAGTAACTCTTTTCCTTTACTGAATTAAATGCAATTTTAGACTTTCAGTTTTGGAGAGCTACTTTATGGGGTGCCAAACATTTTTCGTATCTTCCATCGTTTTTAGGTTATTTTAGGCACAATTATTAGGAAAAACGTTCCAAATTTGGCTTAGTTTTACTGTAAACCGTAATTATTCGATAATGGTGTAATTAGTTGCTATAAAAAATAGGCCAAGATTGGATTGCTGTTGCAGAAAAATGTCTCTAGACTTCAGTGGCACACCACAAAAAAGTTTGAGTCTTTTAAAATGAAAAAAAAACTTTACTTCTTAAGAATACCGTTTATGCCAATTTTAACTTAATATCTTAAATATCAATTATTAATATATTTAGGTATTTTCAAATTGCTTCTGTACAGTTCAAAACAACACACTTAATTAATTATTAATATTGTTACGGTTTTCCCGTGGGTTTACACAAAGTCAATTTAACTCTACAATTAATAAATTTATTTACACTTCAAAACACTCCTTACAATAATTAATTCAGCTACTAAAAACACCACTACAATTCCACTATTTAAACTTTACCGCGTTCCCAAATTCACTACTCCCGCCCTCGAGACCGCTTCTTTTATATTCGCAAACCACGTTCTAGAATGACCGCAAAACGCTTCGCGATTTGCGTCGAACATCGAAGATGCTTCTCGGTTTGTCGCTTCCTAACTGTGGCCTACTTTAACACGCGCCCGGCCAGATATTGCGGCGCATCGATTCCATCCCGAATCGAGTGCTCGTTCAGAAGTATCGAGCATAGTGGCCCAAACCGTAACAATATATTAATTTTGGTAATTTGCGTCATTGACTTGTTAACTTTTTACGTTTGCATTACCACAGAAAAATCTATTTATTAAACAAAAAATGACTGTCATAGCTCATAGCTAATAGTAATTGAACACATTTTACGGTATCCTAGTGTGCCGCAATTCAAGGCTAAGCATGGCAGTAGTGTAACATCAAAACTTACTAATTTTTGTACAAATTTCTAGAATTTGACTATATTTGATATTTTTGATCCCAAATTGGAGTTGTGTAAAACAATTAACGAAACGTTACATTTCCAGCATGTAAATTTCCACGTTGGAATTTAAGGCGAGGAGCAATTGTAGCAGCTGCAAATTTTCCCGATCCCAATTATTCACGAGAGAATTACATTATATTGCGTATCATCCGGGAATGGTATAATTTCTCTTAATTGTTTTACTGATAAAACCCGAAAGGCGCTTTGCGGTAGTTATAAGGAGAGCCCTTTCCTTATATTATGCAGAGTTTAACTCTAAAGTCTAAAAAATTGAATTTTGTCTTAAAGGGTGCAAAAAGTATGTTTTTCTAATTATGGCATATAAAGTGACACTTTTCAAAACTGATTAGAGTGACAAAACGTTTTACTTTATGTAACTAGTTACGAAAAGTTCATTTCATCACTCCCTGTTTTTATGCATTTCCGTAGAAACAAATGGGCGACATCCATCATAACATGTCGTTGTCACTGTTTATACAAGGTGCTATGAAAGTGAATATTTGTGTTAAATCACTTTAAAAGATGGTTTTTACTGCTTTTTGGTCAAAATTAGAAAAAATTATGTATGCAACACGTTTCGAAAATGTCTTATTGTGTAACTCATTCAAATTGTAGGACCTCGCTGCGCTCGCCCTACAAACATTCATTCGTTACACAAAATCGATCTTTTCGTAACTGGTTACATAAATAGCTATTTTTGTGTAAAAATTTAAAGTAAGTGCATTTAAATACACTCATAATACATATTTTCCGAAATTTTACATCAAACAAATTAAACAATGGTAGGGCAAATCATAAATTGAATCTTTAACAGTTACACACAGGGACAAGTGACGCCATAGTTCGGGCAGGAGAAATGTGAATTGCCACCCAATTCCGCCCAATTGAAGACGGAATGCATATTAGCCAATTTCCTGAATGTTGTTGCTTTAGGTTTTATTTAAAGTTAAATTAAACAGAAAACGTTTACACATTCTGATCTTTTTATGTCAAAGTTAAAGTAGTTGTTAGACCTCAAATTAGAATAGAAAGGAACTTAAAATTTGAGGGAAGAATTAAAGCCTAAAAATGCTTTCTTAAGAAAAAAATAAGAGAACAATTTGACGGTTTCGTTTTGATTATTTCAGTAAAACTAATTTAGTACAACTATTTCAATACAATTACAAAAAAATCCTCCTTCGATATCTGCCTTGAAAGACTCACTCTTGTGTTTCCTAGTCCTAGATAACAATATTTTTTTCTCGGACACCCTGTATGCTCCTCAATTCTGCAAATATTTAATTACAGGCTAATTAATATTTCCAGATGCTAAAAAAACCTACAACCAGTAATAAACTTTTTCATTCTTCCAGTTAATCCTAATTTATCTAAAATTACCTTATAAAATAGACATTTAAAATTTTGGTGTATTTTTATTTTTTTATTAAAGCAATAGTTAATTTTTGTTTAAAAACATAGAAACTGTCTGCTTTGTTCTGAAATATAGAAAAAACAATACCGACAAATTCCATTTATTTTTGATGCAGTTGGCAAGTTGTTACGGAATACTACTCTATTATTTATTGCAATTAGTTAAGTACTATATTTATGTTGGAAAAGTTCAAACTAAATTTATAAACCACTTTCTTGTAAATACGTCAAGTGAAATGTTAATTAATTAGACATCATGGAATCGAAAAGTTAAACAGTTAAACAAAGTAAGGAAAAAAATACTTAGGTAAGTTTTTAAGACAAAACTTAAAATCTATAATCCCAATAAAGAGAAGCAGAAAGCAACGAGAATTATTATGAATGTGCTATCATACTTGTGTTTTTCTGTTCACTTGCAGAATATTTCACTTTCTCTACTTTCCCACTAACTTTCATACTTGAATGGCAAATTAAGGTTCTTTTATTTTCAATTTTTTTATAGGCCTAGAGGGTTTTGAGTTTTTTTAGGTTTTAAATCAAGAGTCAATATTAACATTTAAAAAATAGAAGAAAAACGAGTCAAAATCCTGCCATTTTAATAGTATGTTACATACTCAGGTGGAAAGTATTTGATTTCTGTCGAGAAATTAGGTAGTTTGCCGAGACGAAGTCGAGGTGAACTTTATCTCGAGACAGAAATTAAACTTTCTACCGTGGTTTGTATACTATTTTAATTGCAACCATTTATCAAAATCTCATCGATCTTCTAATAAATCATTCAGTTAAAATAATGATTGCTAATAGTCTCTCACAATAAGGTAGTATAGGTACGAGTAGTTATGACTTCAACCACAATAAACGACTGGTGATTTGTTTACAATCTTGACAACGTCATTATTGTGCTATTCCGTCTTTAATATTTTGAGCTAAAACGTTTCTTAAAGTGCTTTTAACATGGAGATTTCTGAAGACGCAGATGTTACTCATCATCACCTGAGCTGCGAGCTGTTGCAGAGGTGGCGGCACAGTCTCTTAACTATAAAAAGTAACACTGTAAAACACTGTAACACTGTAAAAAGTAGCACAATTAACATGAAATCCGGTTTCTCTAGACACCTGCTCTTCAATCATCACACCTTTAACATAGAAGAAAGGTTCAAAGTTCTACACTTTTGTGACAAGGGTAACCTTCTCGATTTGCTTGAATCACTGGAGATAGAAAACTCCTCAGCGGTTTCTGATGTCGTCTGCTCTTTTAATAGAGTTCCTCCCCCTTCCTTTCTGAGCTGTATTTACTTGCACTGCCGACTTGCTGTTCCTTTGACATAACACAATTGGTTTTCTTTTACTGTATTATTGTTAAATTACCAATTTTTTTAAACATAACCTCTGATTGTAAAGACGGCTGTCCACAGCTGTTATAGGACCTTGACCTTGATCTAGTTTTAAGTTCGTTCACCTTGCATTCGCCAATGAACAGATGACCTGGGTTAAGATTAACACTTTCTGTCTGCTGTCGGTGACCAGTTAGTAGAGATATTCCACATCTCAATTCAAATGCCGAACTTCCCCTACACTTAGGGTTGCCCCGCAGGGGGCCCCCTAAAACTCTATGTATGTACCGTCAAAGAGTTAGTGTAACTTTTTTTGCTTTTTTTTTTCTCCATTATAAGGTAACCTTGATCGACCTCTATTTTTTTAACACTTTCACTGACTGATTTTTACAGATTATTACGATTTTGATCCTTAAAAACGTCAATGGGTTTTTTAAATATTCTCCCTAAAAACTACAAACACTTAACAACAGGTCGGCTGTCCCCTTTTACAGAATGACAGCTTAATTTTATATTTCGGTACTAGGTAAGCTTCCTTTTATATACTTTTATTTTTGTATAATTTTTTAACACTTAGCATGTTCTTCTAGCCCCTGATGATGAGCTGCTTCTGCGCTCGAAACATGTTGGGCAATTTTTTAAAAAAGGTTTAAAACCTAATAAATTTATTGTGGAGACGACTGAGTGTTACTGTCCCCCCTGTATAAAAAGTAAGCCCAGATACGACAAAACGCATATTGACATTCACCCGGGTGGAAAGTGACATTTACCCGGGTGGAAAGTAAAAGTAGGTAATTTTCATCTTTCCACCTGGTTTACACATAAGAAGTAACGTTATTACATACCTGGTTGAAAATAAAATTATTATCTACTTTTTGATATCGTTTTGAAGCTTGAAAAAATTTTTGTAATGTTGCTCATTATGGTTTTTTTTTTAATAGATTATGTTAAACATGTCAAATAACAGAAATAATTTCTAATAAGCTTATTTCATCAAGCACAGAAATATCTAAAATTTTTAATTATTTTTTTTTCTGAAAAAAAAAATGAATTTAGACCCAAAAAAATTAGTTTTTTTTTTAAATGAGACCCCCGTATGTTATTGCAACATTAAAATTAGTTTACACCGGTTTTCCATCTGACTGTACAAACCGGATATTAAAAAAGTACAGTTTTGAGGTAGTTGATATTGTTACGGTTTTCCCGTGGGTTTACACAAACTCAATTTAACTCAACAATTAATAAATTTATTTACATTTCAAAACACTCTGTACAATAATTAATTCAGCTACCAAAAACACTACTACAATTCCACAATTATTCTACTATTTAAACTTTATCGCGTTCCCAAAATCACTAATCCACTGTCTGAAACCGCTTCTTTTATATTCGGTAAACCACGTTCTAGAAACGCTTCGCGATTTGCGTCGAACGTCGAAGATGCTTCCAGGTGTGTCGCTTCCTAACTGTGGCCTACTTTAACACGCGCCCGGCCAGATATTGCGGCGCATCGATTACATGCCGAATCGAGTGCTCGTTTAGAAGTATCGAGCATAGTAGGCCCAAACCGTAACACTGCCCCCCTCTTAAAGCTGATCGTCCCGATCCGCTTCATCTAGTCCCTATTTCTTGAGTCTGTCCAGATGGACAATTTTCATCTTGAATTTGGGGCTGCGTTGGACTCTGTACACGACGTCGTTTAACCTTTTTACATTGTAAGGTCCCTCCCAGTGTCGTTGCCATCTTTGACTTAATCCTTTGCTCCTCCTGGGTTGAAACATCCACACAGCATCACCTTCCTTATAATTGCCACCAGCTGGTCTGTGGTCCAGTGTCATCTTCATATGGTCGTTGTTTGGTTTCATCTTCTCTCTCTCAAGTTCCTGAATTGTGCTTGATCCTTTCTGTAACGAACACTGGTCACACCGTTTACACCATTTCTCAAGGTCCTTTCTGAAGTTAATCCAGTAAAATCGATCTCTTATTCTAGCCAAAGTCTGGTTTACTCCAAAGTGTCCTCCTCCGCGACTGTCATGTAGTTCTCGCAGCACATTCTCTTTGCAGGAATTGGGCACTATTGTTTGGTAAACAAAGCGTTTTCCGTCTGGACTTTCCCATTTGCGAGTAATTAAGTCATCTCGCAGTCGAAGCGAATTCCACCGCAACCAGTTCCCGTTACTGTTGGTTATATCTGGAAATCTGTTGCCAATCCGGTTTCAAATCCTTTTCCAACCATCTTCTGATTACTTTCAAATCAGAGTCTGAGCGCTGTCCTTTTATTAGGTCTTCCTTAGAAACGCTGCTCTTCATTCTATTTGTAGCCTCGTTATCTGTCACCTTCGCGATCATGAATTTTTCCTTTCCGGTGCCTTAAGTCTCTATCAAAAGCTTGACGATCCTCTATAAATCGTGGTAATTGTCCTTCCGGGTTCTTCTTTTCCTGATCCTGGTTACGCCAGTTCTGCGGGGTTGGTAAACGAGACTGCTGTCCGCAATTCCAGCGGTAATGTCCTTTACGTCCACAATTATAACACGTAATGTTTCTTTTAGCAGAGTAGTACCGGTGATTTGTTCTGATGACCTGATTTCGTCGGCACTGCGGGTTTGGAGAATAAGACCGCTGTCTGCAATTCCTGCTATAGTGTCCTTTGCGTCCACATCGATAACATTCCACTCTAGTGATCGGGCGTGACCGTTCTAACTGTGTGGACTGACCATTTCCTAATGCCGCCATTTGTTGCACTAATTGGCCGACCATTGATTTAATTTCATCTATTAATGTAGCTACATGATCGGCTGGCGGTACTCTCTCCTCTTGAATAGTCTCTGGCTTTAAGTCATTGCACGCAGCTTCAACTTCCAGCGCTCGAACCAGTAATTCGCTGCTGTTGCTCCCTTTGAATATCTTCAGCATTTTCTTTACCTCCGGATCTCGAATCCCATCTACAAAATACTGTGCCACAAATTCTTCTTGGATTTCATCCGGGACGGCTGGGTAAGCCAGATGCACAAGGCGACGAATTTCGGCTTCAAACTCTTGTAAATTTTCGCCAGTTTTCTGCTGTCTTGCCTTTAGTTGTGTTTGATACACTCCTTTCCTTTGGCGATCCCCATAACGTCGTTCTAATGCAGCTACTAATGCTTCATAGTTGCTTCGTTGGGCGATAGGCAGAGTCTGTAACAGCTCCAATGCAGGTCCTCGTAATGCCACCACCAGTGCTACAGCCATTTCCTCGTTACTCCATCCATTTGCATTTGCAGCGGCCTCAAATTGGAGTTGGTACGTTGCCCATGAAGTTTGACCGTCGTATGTGGGAGGCTTGATCTTGTTGAGCCCGTTTCGGGTGATCACTGTAGAGCTGGCTCCTCTGCTGTCAATTTTTCGCTCTAAGTCGCGTAGCTTTATCTCGACATCATTCTGAATTTTATTTATGTCCTCCCGAACATCATTAATGTCCCCCCGACATCGTTCTGAATTTTATTGAGACTATGGAGCATTACATACTTTTGGATTTCTGTCTTGGTCTGTTTTGGTCCGCTAGAACGTCCAATATTTCTACGTTACGCTTTTCTTGCCGCTCTCTGTCTTCTTGTCTTTGTCTCGTTGTTTTGTTTTCGAATCCTTTCTTGTTCTTCTTGTTTTTCAATCTTTTCTTGCATTGCCTTCAAGCATAATAGCTGCAAGTTGGGCTTCCATGTTTGCACTTTGACGTCTTGTTATTGGCATAAAAGAAATTTAACACACCACTGTTCCAAAAATCTCTAGTCCGGTTCTGAACACACAACACAAGTCTCTAACCCGAAGTTTAGTTCCAATTCACGTCGCACTAAAGTCTGATCGCACTTCTGACACCAATTGTTACGATTTTCCCGTGGGTTCACACAAAGTCAGTTTAACTGAACAATTAATAAATTTATTTACACTTTAAAACACTCCGTACAATAATTAATTCAGCTACTAAAAACACTACTACAATTCCACAATTATTCTACTATTTAAACTTTACCGCGTTCCCTGGGTGCACCTGCCTGAATGATCAGCTTAACCATACATCAACTTCCTCTTTCACCATCCCCTCCCTCACCGTGGCGTGTGTCGGTGTCGGCACTTCTTCGAGTTTTACCACCCTGTTTGAACCCCTATTAGCCACCCCCATCTGGCTTAATACGTTGTCCACCTGTTTGCTGCTTTGGTGCATTGTTAACTTTTCAACTTCACTACCTGCGGTATGAATGGTTGCGGGTTTCTATTGTTACCTAACAATAGAAACCTTTCTATTGTTAATCTTCAATTGCTTTGTGGGTTGCAGAACTATCTACCTGTTGTCAGCTAAGTTATTGATTTTATTGTAACCTCCTCTTAACGTTTCCCCCTCTGCCTTCAAATTAACGGCTTATCAATGTGAATTTTTTAAAAAATTTTTGCACCTCCATTTTGTTTCCTGTTTGATCGCCTCTTCTGCGGATGGTGTACAAGTTTTAAACTCCTTTTTCCCCATAGGGTCTCACCCAGCCCTAAATGGGTCTAGTTTAAGTTTTTTGTCTTAATTTAATGTGCTAGAGTTAGTTTTTTCTCCATAATGAGGTAACTATTAAATTTCCCATAATCTTTTTAATTCATGTTACATGTGTTAAATTTTACAGCTTTGTTCGCCTATTGAACTATGTTAAATTCACTAATTCGGTATAACATGGGTCTCTCTGTCTCTCCCCTTGTAAAAAGACAGTAGTCACATTGATCGACTGATTTGAGGTATGTTTTCTCGTTTTTTAACTTTTAACTTCTGGTACACCAAGTAAAGTAGGTTATTCTTGTAGCTCCTGAAGATGGTCATTTATGTGACCGAAACTTGTTGAGCAGACCTTACCATCTAAGGTCATAATAAAGTATTGTGGAGAAGACTGTTTGTCATTTCCTTCCTTTCGTAAACATAGAAATGATCCAAATACATCGATTTGCTCTATTATGAAAAATTGGTATAATTTCAATTAGTCGTAGAAAAAATAGACTACAGAATTCGCATGAATTATATAAACTGCTCGTCAAAAAGATTGGACGGCAACATTTTTGAGCGGCTGTTTCTTCAAATTGATTCACTCGATTTTAATATGTCTGAGTATTAAGAAGTATTTTCTTGCTCTTTCTGATGACCTAAGACCTTAATAATCTTTTTGAAAGTGGTCACGGATCCGAGTATACAGGGTGTGACTAAGGTGTAATAAAAAAAATGAAAAATNCTCCGCGCTTCTTNNGCGGGGGGCTAAGAGGGCCTGAGGNGGCCNNNAANTTNANTGCNTANATTAGCCNCNGAAGTATTGGTTTCNANNTNTGCGCGCTTNCCGNTCTTNNGCCCCCNGANAACNCGGGGGAANNTTACNGCCCGCCCTGACCGTAGGATTNANNNCCCACGTTAGGTACGACTCCACGNGNGATNTTNCTTANNNCTCCTCNTGCGTGNGCGCCACTCANATTCTNANTNNNNAACGNCGTTACCNGTTNAACNCTTGTNNGTCGNNNGCGNACNCGNNATTCNTACNGCACNAACGANNCTNTTAGNNGTNCGCGTACCTTNTGGCTGTCTTCTATNCNTTNGGTAGACNTGGCNATTCTGAGGAGTGGTANTANTGGGTGCCNATGNGACTAGTGCCNNACNTCNNTCTCGATGGTTTTTNGTATNTGAGCAGGAAGCNNCATNGANCGCANGACCGTGACNTTCGAANTGGCTNGTGCTCCTCCCTATAATTCTGCACATCAGATGTTTCTCCTTTTTTGAATATTGGACACACTTTGGTCTCCTTCCATTTTACTGGAAAATTATTTGTTTTAAGACTAATTAAACAAAATTCTAAGCGGTTCTGCAAGAAAACCAACCATTTCTTTAAATATATAAGATGGTATGTTATCTGGTCCAGTGGCCTTATTTATTTTAAGTTTTTTTATAGCGTCACAGACATCCTCATTGTTGATATCGCTAATATATAGCACTTCAGGTGCCTCGTGCATATGAGAGCTCTCTGGTATATCTGTATTTTCTTTTGTGTAGACTGAACTAAAGTATGCCGCAAATGCATTTGCTATAGATGTTCCATCAGTGTACTCAACGTTATCAAAGCACATCTTATTTGGTATATCAGGCGCCTCTTTTTTACTTTTTATGTACTGCCAGAATGACCGTGAATCCTGGCTAATGTCAGATTGTATTTTATTCAGATACTGTTTATGTGCTCCGCTAATATCCCTTTTAATTTGGGAGCGTAGTTGGGCATACTCATGGCGAGTATGAGTAGTTGGGCATACTCATGGCGAATTTGGGGATTAAATATTTTCATGCTTTTAATTCTTAACTTTTCTTTTAATTTAATATTTTTGATAATGCTTTTGGTGAAGTATACAGGATATATTTTGGGACAAGGCTTGTTTTTGGGCACGCATATATCAAAAATATTATTTAGTTTTACATAAAAAATGTCAACAGCCAAATTGACATCTTTATAGGTTTCTAAATCGTTCCATTCTGTATTCTGAAACAACTGATACATGGCACAATAATCTGCTTTTCTAAAATTGTAATGACTGACATCGTAATGTACAAGAGGTTTGTCTTTAGTCTTATTGTTATTGAGTAAAACTTCTATCCTTAAAGGTGGATGATGTCGGTCTACTTCCACTAATCCATAAGAGCATTGTAATGTATGTGAGCATTACAATGATGTGTAGTTATGGCATTGTCTAATATATGATTATTAAAATTCGCTACTCGATCTACTTGTTGACAATTTTATGACATGTTTTATAGTGCATTATTATGATCCTGAGTCCAACTCAAGGGTATATTATTTTTCAGAAGCTCTCTTAAAGGCTTCAATAACTCAGAAAGACTAGGGATATATTTAGTTAAATAATTAATCATTCTCATTAACCTCAATAAATCTTTTTTATTACTTGGAGGCTCCATTTTTAAAATAGCTTCTACATAAACTGAATCAGGTCTCATACCTGCTTCAGAAAATATTTGTCCCAAGTATTTCACCTCACTGACTTTAAATTGAACTTTATTTTTATTAAATTTGACTCCATATTCTTTTGCCCTTTTTAAAACCTTACTCAGAATCCTATCATGTGTCTCTTTATTTTCAGCATCTATTATAAAATCGTCAAAGTAAATACCAATATTTAAATCTCCAAATATTTTCTCATTAATTCGTTGAAATACTTCTGGATTAATATTTAAACCAAATGGCAAACGTTTAAAACAGTATTTGCCAAAAGGAGTTATAAATGTTGTTAATTTTCTACTATTTTTGTCCAAAGGTACTGGGTAGAAACCATCTTTTAAATCTAACACTGTATAAATTTTCTTACCTTGTAATTTCACTGCTAGTTCTTCTAAAGTTGGAATTGGAAACAGATCAGTACAAATACCCTTATTAAGATGCACAGGATCCAGACAAATGCGAATTGTTTTATTAGGTTTTTTCCACTATTACTATATTATTGACCCATTCAGTTGGTTCATCAACTTTAGTTATTATGTCTCTTTTAGAGAGGTCATCAAGACTATTTTTTAGAAGTGGCTTAACTGTGTGAGGAACTCTCCTGCAAGAACTTACAAAAGGTTTTGCATCAGACTTTAATTTAATTTTATATTGAAAAGGAATTTTTCCTGTCCCTTCAAAAACCTCTTTGTTATTACTAATAAGCAAATTTTTATCAAAATATGAGTCGACAGTATCAACTTTCTGCACTAAGTTTAATTTTACACAAGCATTTAAACCTAATATGGAAACATTTGCACCTTCTACAAGCAAAAATTTTATTTTAACATTGTTACCTTTAATAATACAGTTCAAAATAATACTACCATGTGTTTTAATTTTATTGTTCCCATAGGTTACAATGTGCACATCATCATTGTTTATTTTTTCCATACTAATACCCAAATTTTGAACTACACTTAAAGGCATACAGTTACAACTTGCCCCAGTGTCTAGTTTTAATAATACTTTTTTATTATTTACACTAGCTTCAACAAACCAGCTCTTATTATTTTCAATATTTACTTTGCCACTTACACTACAAATACTTAGTTCATCTATATATGGTTCACTGTCTGAACCGTCCTCAATTGCATGCACATTTTCTTTACTTTTCTTATAACGCAAATTATTATTTTGACTACCATTATTATTACTGTTAGCAGAACGTATACTATGATTATACTTCCTAAACTTACATCCTACAGCAAAATGGTTTGGCTTACCACAGTTTGTGCACACTATACCAAATGCAGGACAGCTTCTTGCTCCATGTTTTCTCCCACAATTGAGACAGTCATAGTCTTCAGCTTCAGATTGGTTTTTCCTTACTCCAACACTCTTCCTTTTATGTTTGAACCCCTTGTTTCCTTGGCCCCAACTTGTACAGCATCCACTTCACGGACGTTCCTAAGCTCCTTAACTTGAATAGCACTTATTTCTGCAGCCCTACAATGCTCTTCTGCTGCTTTTAAGGTTATGTTTGACTGCCTTAGGAGTCTTTCTTGCAAAGACAGGTCGCGTATCCCACTCACTATTTTATCACGAACCAGAGAATCCTCTAAGGTTCCAAAGTTACATGATTGAGCTAAAACTTTAACTTCTGTTAGGAAATGATCAAAACTTTCACCTTCTTGTTGGACTCTTGTGAAAAATTTATAGCGATCATAAATTTCATTCCTTAGTAGTTTGCAATGACTTTGGAATGCTTCTATTACTTTATTAAAGTCCTTCTTATCAATTTCAGACAACCTGAATGTTTAAAAAAATAATTAAATTTTAATTTAATATTTAAATTTATTCCCACACCTGACACCATGTTTTAATAGTTAGTTTTAGATTTTATAAATAAAGCAAACTGGTTATTATTAATATAACTTTAATGATGATTAAAGATAAACTTTTTAATACAACAACATGAGAACAAGAACATGAACACGAGCGCTGTCATTCGTGCCGTGACCACCGATTGACAATTGACGAAACCCAGACCTGACCCCTGTCAGGTGTCATTCTTAATTGACATATAAAGGATAAGAAGATAACACTTTAGGGAGACCTCTAGTGTCACACAACTAACAAGCCGCATATGAGACAAGGGTTAAGGGTTCTAACGGTCACTTCAAGTTGCGAGAGAACCCTTCTCTTTTCAGCCTGGGATCCTAAGAGGGCAAAGACATTAATATATACTAACGTATATAGATGAAAAAAATAGGAGTGGGGTGCACGCTGCGGGAAGTGGCGTTTGCTAGACCACAATCAATTCATATGGATGTCATTTTAGAACTATCAGTTTAGGTGATGTAGATTATAGAATGCAACTGTCAATTTATAGGTTGGTATTCTTAATCTTCCCATTTTGGAACCATGCTCTTTAGCACCAATCAGACCGTTTACAACAGCTATTCTGAACAACTTTAGAGGCAATACTTGTCCATCGCTTCTAGCTTTGAAAATTGTGTAGGCGTTTACTACTGCCATATCAATAAAATACCAGACTATCCTGTGCCACCACTTTTTTGATTTGCGGTCAATCTCATAGGTTGACTTCAGCATATCCAGTTTATCTACATATCCCATATGTTGATTATAATTGAAAACAAGAGGACAATCAATTTCTTTGGAAGACTTGTCTTTCTCCTTTCTTGAAATTGTTTGGCTAATAGTAGGGTCCGAGTGATTGGCAAGGAAGTGAACAGCACTTTTAGCCTTCCACTGAATAAAAACTAAGCCATCTCTACTTATCTTCATATCAGAATCACCTCTTTTCATAGTTTTTTCGTCTACTAAGTCGTGCGGCAAATCGCTTCCACAAGATTATATAAGGTCACACTGAAGCCGTTTTCGCAACCCCACAGAGTTGAAATAGTTGTCGAAGTACACGTTATAGCTTTTCCCGACTAGATCTCTTGTTAGGTCAATAACTACTCTTATCCGGTATTGTTTTAGAGTTCAGTTTCCAATAATCAACTGTCAATCGCATGGTACCGTCCTTCTTTGGTACGAGGACTACTGGGGCAGCATACTGGGATTCACATTCCTCTATAACGCCACTAGACAGTAACTTGTCAATTTCGAATTTTAGTACCTCTTTCTTCGGATCGGACAAACGATATGGTGAAACTGCTATGGGGGTATCATCGGTAAGGTTGATACAATGTTCAGCGAACGGAGTTGGCTCAGTATTGTCCTGAAACAGGTGACTGTTACTCTGTAACAAGGTATTTAAGCTTCGACGTTCTGTCAGTGATAAATTCAGGCCTTCATCATCTCGTAACTGACAGTGTAAATCGACTTCGGTGTTGAGCAAAGGATTGCAGTCTGTAAGAGAGGATGGAACATTTGGAACTTCAAAAGAAAATATAGTATGGGGTGCATCACCATAGTATTAAGCAGAGTTCCGAATATCAATGATGATATTTGCATTCTTTAAGAAGTCTACACCTAGGAGTGTAAGACTGTTAACATGTTGAGGAACAGATACTAATTTGATCATGTGAGTCCTGTTCTTTAAAATCACTTCTGCATGAAATACATCACTTACAGTTTGTATAGTTTCACCACTAGCTAGAGTCATGGTTAGGGGCTTAGTTTCAAATGGGACGTTGTCAGCAATCAGTAGTTTTCTTAACTGTGATCCTGCAAGGCTTAAACGAGCACCAGAGTCGAGGTAAGTATAACCAAAATGTCCTTGAATATTTAATGACGTAATCGAGCATACAAGGGGCTCAGCGGGGTCAAAATTATGTACAGGAGGTGGAAACGACAAAAATTCAGCAAGCATAGTAGGCTTGGGTAGAAAAGGTGCGCTACTTGCACTGTTAAATTTGCTAGAACAGTTGGGGCAGTTAGATTTTACGTACCCTGGCATGTTACAACCGTAACAGTGGACTGTACATGCTGGTGAAGGGGCCAAATTACTTGAAGCATCGTTACTTGGAGTTTCAGCTTTTACTTGGGGCTGCTTTGAAGCTAACTTTCTGCAAACTTCACGTGAATGACCATAATTCTTGCAAAAGCTGCACTGCTGCCTTGGTTTCCCTATGATATTAGGTTGAGGTCTAGTTGGTGGGTCAAGTAGCTTAAAACTTTGTAAAAGTTGTTCGACTTCACGACCTTTCTCAATTAAGTCTCTAAATGTGGTTAAGTCTTCACGGGATACCCTTTCTTTAATTCTTACATTAAGCAGGCCATAAACCATGTCAAGTTGGACATGCTCAGATATGGCTGATTCACCTTTCAAGTGTGATAGCAGAGAACGGGCTTTGCTTACAAAGATATCGGTTTTTTCCATACCTTGCTCCATGGCGAAGAGTTCCCTCTAGATTTGGTGTGGCTGCTTCTTCAAACGTAACAATGGAGGATTTTACATCTTGCCACCAAGTTGCTGCGGATCCAGTCAATAACATGGATAATCCTCTGACTGCATGTTCATCAGATACATTAAGACACTCTTTGTAGACTTTGATTGAGTCAACAAAAGCTTCGACGTCTGTTTCTGGACTACCATCAAAGCGGGATTTGCATGCGGCAAAGTTGGCCTAATTTACTGGCTGTAAAACACTATGATTAGCATTCATTGCTTGGATACCTGCCAGTAATTGTTGAAGGACTTCTGGAGTCATAATGATTGGAGCGTTTTCACTCATTTTACTACTTTCAGTGTTTTTCCCTGATCGTAAAAACATACGTTGTAAACAAAACAAAACGACAGATGACGTGAGATTGATGTCTGTCGTTTTTCGTTCCACTGACTGTTGACAGAAAACTGTGCAATGTCAAATTTCAATTTTTTTTTGTGCGGCGTGTGAGTTGTGGCGTTTGCTACGCGGGTACCTGACAACACTGCGGGACACTAATCAGATGACGGCTTCGGCGTTTGTAAGGTGCTTGATCCGGCAACGCTGCTTCTTTGCTCTTGAAACGGAATTGGAATGGAACACGTGTTCGTCGGAAAGAATGAAGCGACCTTGGATGGAAACTGCAAACAACCAGTGTTCGAAATACGGCATTTCAAAATCTATTCACAAATATTGAGCACTGTCACTGTATATTCTGTGCACAAAGAACTTGGATTGGTAAAACAATTTACGAGGCCCCACGTTGGGCGCCATTTGTCGTATGGTAAAGTTGAGTTGTCGTGGGTTTAGCCTTCGGATTATTTTTCCCAGTTCCAACTATGTGGCTTTCGGTTGTCCGGGTTGCGTGAAATTAGGCACAGACACTGACTTAAGCGGTTTTAATACGTTTTACAGTTATTTAACATCTTACAAAAGGTTTTTTTTATTTCTAGGACGCGCGGGCACGAAGTGTATCGACATTCTCTCTATTCCCCTACTCTCACTGGCGTCTGTCAATGGACGCTGTCACGGGGTCAGTGGCGGAGGATTAGTTAAACAAAACACACTGCAAAATATTTCATTATCTCTTCATTCAGTTTAAGAGTTTTGAGGAAAAGTGTAATTTATACAAATCCAATTGCAATGACTATTTTTTAAACAATATTTTGTGTTGATGTTAAAAAGACTTTTTGTAAATCGTGCATAAATAGCTATTTATGTAACCAGTTACGAAAAGATCGATTTTGTGTAACGAATGAATGTTTGTAGGGCGAGCGCAGCGAGGTCCTACAATTTGAATGAGTTACACAATAAGACATTTTTGAAACGTGTTGCATACATAATTTTTTCTAATTTTGACCAAAAAGCGGTAAAAACCATCTTTTAAAGTGATTTAACACAAATATTCACTTTCATAGCACCTTGTATAAACTGTGACAACGACATGTTATGATGGATGTCGCCCATATGTTTCTACGGAAATGCATAAAAACGTAACTAGTTACGAAAAGTATTATTCAGATTAAAAAGTTTGTACTTCCTAGCGTTCAGACAGGGTTTACGTTAAATGAAATATCAAATAACCTACTAAGTTAATTTAATGCACGTTAAAACAGCTTACAGCATATTGTAGATGTATCTTAATTTGCAATACTTTGATTTTCTTGGTTAGGAACTTTCTAAAATATTTTATTAAATGTCTTAAACTCTTCGGTTATTGAAGTAATAATGCACAAGAAAGTTAAAAATAAAGTTTTTTGGTTACTACCGAAATTTCAAGTTTAGATTAAAAATCATACTAATCATATGCAATTTTTGGAAACAAAACTGTTAAAACTGTGGATTCTGGCATTTGTTTTACATTAGGATAGGTTTTGCCTCGGATGGTTTTGAAATGGAATGTAATTTGTCAAGTAAATGTGTCTTTTTCATTTATAAATGGGTTTTTCAAGCTTGGTTTACATGAATTCTAATATTTCATATTTTTCGAAACTTTTCACGTGTCAAGGCACTGGATAAATTTTCCAGAAAAGCGTCTTCTCTCTCACACAAAAAAACTGATAAACTGTAAACTGATTTCTTTGTTACTATACATTAACTTATTCATAACATTAGTACTAAAACTGTATCGGTTTTTGTTTGTTGAAAAAATTGAACCTTATAATTCCTTGACAATGAACTTGTTCCTGATGAAACTGGTTACTTATACACAAAAATGTAGACTTATCTGGGTGAAAGGTCGGGAAGGTGGGAAAAGTCAGTTTTATTGATATTCTAAAATGTTTACTCTTGTTTGGTCATTTTTGGTATATTTTGGTTCTGGGCAATAAATAATACTTTTTGATTCAAAATGACAATATTGTTACTGTTTGGGCCTACTATGCTCGATACTCCTGAGCGAGCACTCGATTCGGGATGGAATCGATGCGCCGCAATATCTGGCCGGGCGCGTGTTCAAGTAGGCCACAGTTAGGAAGCGACACACCGAGAAGCATCTTCGATGTTCGACGCAAATCGCGAAGCATTTCTAGAACGTCGTTTACCGAAATATAAAAGAAGCGGTTTCAGACAGTGGAGTAGTGAATTTGGGAACGCGGTAAAGTTTAAATAGTGGAATAATTGTGGAATTGTAGTAGTGTTTTTAGTAGTTGAATTAATTATTGTACGGAGTGTTTTGAAGTGTAAATAAATTTGTTAATTGTTGAGTTAAATTGACTTTGTGTAAACCCACGGGAAAACCGTAATAATATCAACATTTTAAAATATCCAATTGTCAAATCTTTAGAACGACTGTAACTATTCCTTTTCTACTTTACCTGATTTTGTTTTCTATTTTAATTAAATTGTTAACTCAATGACATTTTTAGCTTTATTGGGTGCTTTAGCTACAAATGTTGAAATTTAAGTAAGCATCTAATTTTTGGGTTTGCTTATTAACCATTAAAATGTTATTTTTTGACATTGTCAACCAGCACATCAAAATGGTAGTCTAAATTTTTTTAATGATCGTCTGTTTAGTTTTTAATAATTATAACTGAGACTATGCTAAAGTTTTGATTTTGCCGCTGTGCTAGCTTTAATTTTTATGTATTTCACTTTTCTACTTTGACAACTTTAGCCCATATTATCAGTATCATATTCAATGTGTAATGCCACATGACAGGTTGAACTGACAAGAAAGACTGTTCATTTTAATCTACGAATAGTATTGTGACTCTTTCAATTCTGTTTTGCATGATTAAGTAACTCTTTTCCTTTACTGAATTAAATGCAATTTTAGACTTTCAGTTTTGGAGAGCTCCTTTATGGGGTGCCAAACAATTTTCGTATCTTCCATCGTTTTTAGGTTACTTTAGGCACAATAATTAGGAAAAACGTTCCAAATTTGGCTTAGTTTTACTGTAAACCGTAATTATTCGATAATGGTGTAATTAGTTGCTATACAAAATAGGCCAAGATTGGATTGCTGTTGCAGAAAAATGTCTCTAGACTTCAGTGGCACACCACAAAAAAGTTTGAGTCTTTTAAAATGAAAAAAAACTTTACTTCTTAAGAATACCGTTTTTGCCAATTTTAACTTAATATCTTAAATATCAATTATTAATTTATTAGGTATTTTCAAATTGCTTCTGTACAGTTCAACACAACACACTTAATTAATTATTAATATTGTTACGGTTTTCCCGTGGGTTTGCACAAAGTCTATTTAACTCAACAATTAATAAATTTATTTACACTTCAAAACACTCCTTACAATATTTAATTCAGCTAATAAAAACACCACTACAATTCCACTATTTAAACTTTACCGCGTTCCCAAATTCACTACTCCCGCCCTCGAGACCGCTTCTTTTATATTCGCAAACCACGTTCTAGAATGACCGCAAAACGCTTTGCGATTTGCGTCGAACATCGAAGATGCTTCTCGGTGTGTCGCTTTCTAACTGTGGCCTACTTTAACACGCGCCCGGCCAGATATTGCGGCGCATCGATTCCATCCTGAATCGAGTGCTTGTTCAGAAGTATCGAGCATAGTGGCCCAAACCGTAACAATATATTAATTTTGGTAATTTGCGGGCGAGGAGCAATTGTAGCAGTTGCAAATTTTCCCGATCCCAATTATTCACGAGAGAATTACATTATATTGCGTATCATCCGGGAATGGTATAATTTCTCTTAATTGTTTTACTGATAAAACCCGAAAGGCGCTTTGCGGTAGTTATAAGGAGAGCCCTTTCCTTATATTATGCAGAGTTTAACTCTAAAGTCTAAAAAATTGAATTTTGTCTTAAAGGGTGCAAAAAGTATGTTTTTTGTGTAAAAATTTAGAGTAAGTGCATTTAAATACACTCATAATACATTTTTACCGAAATTTTACATCTAACAAATTAAACAATGGTAGGGCAAATCATAAATTGAAACTTTAACAGTTACACACAGGGACAAGTGAGTGCAATCAAGAACGCGGTAATGAAGGGTCTTATATTGGTCTGACATAGTTTCTGAATGCATAAACCTGAAACGGCATCGTATGTCGCCATAGTTCGGGCAGGAGAAATGTCGAATTGCCACCCAATTCCGCCCAATTGAAGACGGAATGCATATTAGCCAATTTCCTGAATGTTGTTGCTTTAGGTTTTATTTAAAGTTAAATTAAACAGAAAACGTTTACACATTCTGATCTTTTTATGTCAAAGTTAAAGTAGTTGTTAGACCTCAAATTAGAATAGAAAGGAACTTAAAATTTGAGGGAAGAATTAAAGCCTAAAAATGCTTTCTTAAGAAAAAAAATAAGAGAACAATTTGACTGTTTTGTTTTGATTATTTCAGTAAAAATACTCTAAAAGTAGCAGTAAAACTACTTTAGTACAACTATTTCAATACATGTGCAAAAAAATCCTCCTTCGATATCTGCCTTGAAAGACTCACTCTTGTGTTTCCTAGTCCTAGATAACAATATTTTTTTTCCTGGACACCCTGTATGCTCCTCAGTTCTGCAAATATTTAATTACAGACTAATTAATATTTCCAGATGCTAAAAAAACCTATAACCAGTAATAAACTTTTTCATTCTTCCAGTTAATCCTAATTTATCTAAAATTACCTTATAAAATAGACATTTAAAATTTTGGTGTATTTTTATTTTTTTATTAAAGCAATAGTTACTTTTTGTTTAAAAACATAGAAACTGTCTGCTTTGTTCTGAAATATAGAAAAAACAATACCGACAAATTCCATTTATTTTTGATGCAGTTGGCAAGTTGTTACGGAATACTACTCTATTATTTATTGCAATTAATTAAGTACTATATTTCTGTTGGAAAAGTTCAAACTAATTTTATAAACCACTTTCTTGTAAATACGTCAAGTAAAATGTTAATTAATTGGATATCATGGAATCGAAAAGTTAAACAGTTAAACAAAGTAAGGAAAAAATACTTAGGAAAATTTTTAAGACAAAACTTAAAATCTATAATCCCAATAAAGAGAAGCAGAAAGCAACGAGAATTATTATGAATGTGCTATCATACTTGTGTTTTTCTGTTCACTTGCAGAATATTTCACTTTTTCTACTTTCCCACTAACTTTCATACTTGAATGGCAAATTAAGGTTCTTTTATTTTCAATTTTTTTATAGGCCTAGAGGGTTTTGAGTTTTTTTAGGTTTTAAATCAAGAGTCAATATTGTCACGTTAAGGGGGTAGTTGAGGGGGAAGAACACACAGGTTTCCACAGGTAACCCACTTTTATTAAGTTATAGTGCCTTAGTGACTAGTCAGTAATCTTACCCCCAGATTGCCAAGATGGCGGGGAGCATGATGTGATCCGGCTTTAGGCAGAAGGAACACGGGGGGCGACGCTTTAACGGGGGTGAATGAACCCTAGACTTAGGTCCGAGGGCATTCACCGAGCCGGTAAAGACGTGAAGAACCTAGCAAAGGGAGGTAAGTAGGAACGGCAACTTATGCTGCTCGCCCACACTATTTCCTTTGCTAGGGCTGATCTAGGGTGTGGCACTTGGTCACCTACTGCTCCACGTTACGTTACACAATAGGCATACCCAGACTAACCCAGAGATCAGTCAGTGACTTCCCTCTGGGGAAGACCTCAGAGATCGGTAATTTAGTCGAGCTACGGTGCATCTTTTATATTCGTCAGCGACCTCATTATGCTAACCTTGCTGACTGTGCTGGTTACTGGGTGTGCACCGTAACTACTAACACGGGTGTGACAATATTAACATTTAAAAAATAGAAGAAAAACGAGTCAAAATCCTGCCATTTTAAAAATTATTATCTACTTTTTGAAATCGTTTTGAAGCTTGAAAAAATTTTTGTAATGGTGCTCATTATGTTTTTTTTTAATAGATTATGTTAAACATGTCAAATAACATAAATAATTTCTAATAAGCATATTTCATCAAGCACAGAAATATCTAAAATTTTTAGTTATTTTTTTTTTCTGAAACACCCTCTATAAGTCCTATATGAAAAATGTAGATATGTTCAGTTAATTTTTCAGTAAAAAATGAATTTATACCCAAAAAAATAAGTTTTTTTTTAAATGAGACCCCCGTATATTATTGCATTATTAAAATTAGTTTACACCGGTTTTTCATCTGACTGTACAAACCGGATATTAATAAAGTACAGTTTTGAGGTAGTTGATATTGTTACGGTTTTCCCGTGGGTTTACACAAAGTCAATTTAACTCAACAATTAATAAATTTATATACATTTCAAAACACTCTGTACAATAATTAATTCAGCTACTAAAAACACTACTACAATTCCACTATTTAAACTTTACCGCGTTCCCAAATTCACTACTCCCACCGTCGAGACAGCTTCTTTTATATTCGGTAAACCACGTCCTAGAAACTGAGATGCTTCTCGGTGTGTCGCTTCCTAACTGTGGCCTACTTTAACACGCGCCCGGCCAGATATTGCGGCGCATCGATTCCATCCCGAATCGAGTGTTCATTCAGAAGTATCGAGCATAGTAGGCCCAAACCGTAACAATATTAAAATCGAATTTCTTTTTACTGTAGGAAAATGGAGTAAAATGCGTCATTTTTCTTTCAAATAAGAGTGTATAGTATAGTATGTTTTTTTATTACGTTATTTAATTTTTTTATTTAAATTTGCTTTTCAGTGTGACAATACAAGACTTTTGATATATGGGTAAAAAAAAAAAATTGTTTTAAATTTGGAAGTAACATAAAAATACATTGTTTAAATAACTTAATTTATTTTTTCAGTAGGTATTTTTTTGAACTCATTGCAATAAATAAACTTTTGTTTTTAATATAATTCATTTTCATTGCATTCACTAGTCTACTTTTCAAAAAAACACTTTTATGGATAACTGTACAAGTTATAGTAAGTTATTTTATTCGCTATGTACTAACACAACGGAACAGGTATTGTTTCATTGGAAAAAGTTGTTTAGCCAATGTCTTTACAAATAATGTAAATGTGTTTACTGATAATTTATTAAACAAAGTCATTTGTTTTACTCAAGGATATTGCTATTTTTGTTAAATTATTATTTTCTTGATCAGTTAGCTCAAAATAACAAATGTTTTTGTCTGTCGTGTCTAAATTTCTCTATTAAACAACTTCATATTACGAATTTTAATTATAGATGATACAAGAGTTATAAAAAGATGCCTACTCAAATTCTGACTGAAACAGCTCCCAGTAAGTCCTTTAAGTTAAACTACCATATTACTACCACTAATACATATAATTTTCAGATGGCCTCTTACCAACAATATATAACAGTATACAATTAACCAAACAAGTAGTTCCTTTTATACGCATTAACATGGTAGTTAACATAGTTCTAATTATCGTCCACACAATTTACTTTATCTGGAAGCTTGATTCTAGTTCCTTTATGCAGTTCTCGTCATCGTTTATAGTCAACGTACACGTAAATTACTGTTAATTCTTAAGCTATTTTATAAATTACTTAATTACTTGATTTCAATTGGTTTTAATTCAGCTTATTTGGGTCAGAATTGAAAATAAAGTGGTTATTGTGACCCGGTATATCAAAGAGTCACTACAACTGACCCGTCAGATTATTGATCCG
This sequence comes from Ips nitidus, assembly GCA_018691245.2. Taxonomy (NCBI): domain Eukaryota; kingdom Metazoa; phylum Arthropoda; class Insecta; order Coleoptera; family Curculionidae; genus Ips; species Ips nitidus. Next base: position 3,695,031 of record CM042803.1, on the reverse strand, counting down.
AAACTGAATCAATTAGTGAAAAACGTTATAAGAAAAGCTTATTTCACATTTTTATGGATCACAGGATGTGTTCTGTTTCTTTTTTTTGGGTATGCTTCTTTTCATTGTCTCTGTGTTGTTCATATTGTTTTCTACTTATTATGAGTAAAGACAATTTTAATCCGTCTCCATTTTACGACTTTTCTTCATCTCATTCTCTCTTCCTCAATCTGTGTCTCAACCTTAGCCATCATGCTTCCTTTAACTATTTTTTTTTGTACTTTACACACTGTCTTCCTCCTTCAACACTATTCTTTTTTTCTTTATTCCATTCTAACTTCCTTAATTCAATCAATCAACTTAACTTTCTTATTTTTCTACCGGTCTCCGAATTCCTTACCTCTTTTTGGCACACAGTTAGTATCCTTACCAATTAGGATACCAACTTTAGTATAGTAAAATGTAATTTTGACTGTGTTATCGATATTTCCAGTGTATTACACTTTTGGGACAATTTTCTTGGATAATGTTCAAATTTTTTTTTCTTAAACTTACAAAATTACACAGTACGTTGGGTAACTACCAGTTATAAAGAGAAATATTGCAAAACTTGATGGTTTCAACTGTTTTCTAAACTGCAATTACATGTAAGTAGTAGGCTGATGCTCTTTCTAGGTAACATTCAAAATATTTTTAGAAATTTTTGTTTTCAAACTTCAGGATATACAGAGTACATTTAGTAACTTAAAAATGGTTTTTTAAAACAAAATTTGATAGTTTTTTTTATTTGGCTCTTGTTTCCTCTGTATTTTCTATCCGTTTTCAATTATCATTGTTTTTCTTCTTTCACTCACTAACATTTTCTATTGGAGACATTTTCCTTATTATAATTTCTGAATAATCTATTGTGACGCGTTTTTAAAATACTTCTAATCAACCGCTCTAAACTCGGGCGCTACACAACACGTTTGCCTTCGAGCTGCTTTTGAACAGTGGAGAACGAAGTTTCTGGGTTTAAATTTATTAATTGTTGAGTTAAATTGACTTTGTGTAAACCGACGGGAAAACCGTAACAATACGACATATTCTACAAACATCCCATTCAAAAAAAAAACTGGCGTTTATTCCTTTTTTGAATTTAAAACATTTTATTACAAATATAGAAATGTTATAATAATAATAATACTACGATAAGTAACCCTGTTCTGATGGGTTCACATACATTTTTTTCACTTATGATTGAATTCAATATCCTTTACACACTTCTTGTTAAAAAAAAATAAAGAATTTATTAAAAAACTAACAATAAACATTGTATTGTACTTGCTTGATTAATAAAACAACGTTATTAATTAAAAATAAGCGTCATAGATCTTGCCATAGTTATACATATAATAGTTAATTTCTAGTAAAAATAATTGATAAAAATAATCAATAACAGGTAAAGTTTTCAAAAAATTTAATTTACCAACACTTTTTCTTAACAAGACATAACCAATTAAAAGCTAAAAGCTTAAGAAAGGTTTTTGGTGTTCTTAATTAACCTGGAAGGTTGACTTTTAATTTTTTAACTAGAAAATTTCCAAGACTTTATGAATTGATCGGCTGAAACTCCTACATTGCGTTAAAAATGTCTATCGTTCCTCCCTGACTAGATTTCTTTTGCAAAAAAACAACTTTTATTCAAATGAGAAAAGTTTCATCACTCTACAGGCCAGACTAATCTTAAGTGGCTCTGAAGGGAATTCGAAACTTATTTCGAAGTGATATTAATGGGTTTTACCAGGTCTGCAAAAACTTTTCAAAGGTTAATGCGATCGGGTAGTTTTTGGGAACATCAACGTTCGTCCCGAATTTGCACAACTTAAAGTTACAAATTAAGATTAATGCCTGCCATTCTAGATAGTAACGGAAAAAAAATATTATAATAACATTTTTGCGAATGCAATAAAAGCCCCGAAGAAATTAATAAAATGTCGGGGTTGCCTTTTTATTTTTGTCAATAGAACGAAAATCGCTCTTTTTTGCCGCCGGCTGCTTCCATGATAAGCCAGATGACGGTTTTGTGGCTTAAGATGATTAAATATTCTTAGAGAATAAGCAGATTTGCTTATTTTTGCTTTGGAAGAGCGAGGATTTATGTTGTTATTGTAATTAGTGTCAAAATATAAAATATTCCAGTATTTTTTTGCATAGTAGTAAAATATCAGAAATCCAATATCTTGGTCATTACACAGTACAAAAATTGTTAATGTTTTATAATAGATAACACAATTTTTTGTTATATTAGCAAGGGTATTTGTTGGAACTGTTTGCAGGGATTGTCAGATAATTGACCAATTAATTGTCAATCAATACATTTAAATTGATATAGGATTTTAAGAACTAAGGATAATTGGTCGATTTTACACAAGTAGCTATAATAATAATTGAATAAAAGAATACTAAAACAATATGATTTTTGTAAGAATAAAGTTATTGGTGAATATAAATTCAAGTTTAGATTTTGTTTCAGATCGATCTAGGCTCAGAGTTTTACAACTTGGTAGCATGTGAAAAATTCCAATTCTTTTTGCTAGTTGCATATGTAAGATATAAGAAAAACTTAAGCACTAACTCATCTTTTTCTTTACATTTTTTCTTAAAATTGAATAAAAAAAAACAGGAAAATGAATTTAAACAGTTTCAAACAAAACTTTTTAGATTAAAGCAGATAACAACAAAATTTTAGAAACATTCTGAGATCATACGGCATTAATTTGTTTTTAGACTAAACGAAAAATTTTTTTTTCTAAATTGACTTTTGGAGATTGTGTAATGACGTATAAATTCAATATAACAGCTACAGAACTAAGAAAATTAGCTTTGGTTGCAAGAAAAAAATCGTTTACGTCATTCCGGTCTCTAATAAAAAACTCTCAAATTTAATTGTCAAAAAATGCAATTTTCAGTTTTTGGTTGATATATTTTGAAAACGAAAATAAATATTGTAGTTTTTGTACAGTAACCAGAGCTGTAGGTTAGGAAATTCCCATATAATTACTTTTATCTGGAACTCCTTCTGTATAATGACAATGGACCTTACCGACACTAAAATTTATTTTACTCTCTAGAATAAACTAATCTAAAACTTTGTCATATATTTGGACAATAATTAACAGTCGTAAAACAAAGATTATTGCCTCGTCTTTAGCGTCAGTTAATAATTATGAGAATAATTTTATGATAGCACTTTGGCAACTGCAATAAAGCTTGCAGGAAATTAATAAATCGTCCGAGTTTAGAGTCGTTTTATTTTTGTCAATATACACTCAGAGAACTCAGTCGGTTATTAGTTTTTATATAAAGGAAGACAAAAATAAAATTTTAGTTTGCCAGCGTAGTTTTTAATGGGATGACACGCACTCGGAGAAAAATATTGCATTTGATATTGTCACGTTAAGGGATAGTTCAGAAGAAGGAAACCACAGGTGTACAGATAACCCACTTTATTTTACAGCACTGAATAAAACATAAAACGGGATTCTTCTCCCCAGATCGCCAAGATGGCGAGGATCATGATCTAAGGTGTATCAGCGGGAGTGGTTACTGAGGTTCGCGGAGGGCACACGCTTACCGGGGGTAAATAGAACCCTAGACTAGTTTCCCACGGCATTCACCACGCCGACTAAGACGCTATGGCACTGCTAAAGGGAGCTAAGCCGGTACGGCAACTAATGCTGCTCGCCCGTGCTATTTCCTTTAACAGGCTGATTTCCGGGTGTTGCACTTGGTTACCACCTGCTCCACTAAAAAGCTACACAGATTGTGAACCCAGACTCACCCAGAGATCAGTGAGTGACCTCCCTCTGGGAGAGACCCCAGAGTTCGGTGATTCAATTCGACCTCAATTGACCTCAATTCGCCGATCTTGCTTACACAGACATTATACTGGGGAAGACCGAGGCAATATTTGGTAACGGAACATAGTGTAATTACTATGTTACATGCCCCTCCCCCAAAAGTGTTCGCCCCGAACACTAAAAGCGAGATATATCCCTAACGTTCACAATTCTACCCTTAACTACTATCTGGTGGAACGAGTCCTTTATTTTCTTTGCTGGCACATCATATCTTATTCGTCTTAACCCTACGGAGTTGTAACTTCTGCGCGTCCTCCCCCGTTACTCAGTTTACGGGTAGAGTCCGCCACCCGAAGTTGTGCGAGTGGGTACGTCGCTCCTGCTTTATGTGTCCAGCGATAGATGGGGTTACTGTGGATTGCTTTGACCGGCTTGACCCGGGCGACGTGTAAAAATAAAAAAAATGTTTATGTTATTATTACCTACCAACTATGTTATGGGTGTAAGTAGAACCGTCGTGGCGGGATCCATCTGAAGATGTCAGCTTCTCCAAGACTTGCTGCTTTACTTCCTTAAAAGATATGGCAATTCGTTGATAGGCGCAACAAGGTCGTCCGGTGGTCACTGAAATGAACAAAATATATATATATTTTTTTTAAATTAATCAACAAAGAATCCTATAACATGTACTTGCACTTGACCTAGTTTTAACTAAACACACGATACTTGCACTATTTTGCTCTCAGCAAAGAACCTAGGTCAGAAATAGCGTCACTGGCTTAGAAAATTGAGACAATGTTATTACTAAACTGCAACTATGCAAATTATATACTTATTTCTACGATACCCAATTACTCAGTTAAATTTTATTAATACAAATTATACATATTATTGTGCTCCTCTGCACCGCATAGGCTCTGTTGCTTTAGGGCGTCCTCCAGGTCGCTTTTGACTTTTCCCTACTCCATTTTTTCAAATTTATTTTGCTCCAAAATTGTTCCAATGCACAGGAAAGGGCATATTTATAACTAAAAATCTTAAATTAGGTAAAATAAGCACAAAAAAAGCATTTTAAAATTTTTCATTTTTCAAAAAAAATGAAAGAAGGTCCCTCTATTAGAGGCCTTCTTTTTTGGGTACTTTTTAAGATTCAATATGTCGGTAATGTGAGGAGTTAGAGTGGCGAGTTTTGCCTCATTTTGTTGGTGGTTTGATGGTTTTCGTTTATCCTCTTTTTAATGCCGGTTTAGCGAAATGGATAGGAGTTCAAATAAAAAAGTTACAACCTTTCAAAAATACAAAAAATTACAGTTTTGGAAAAAAGTGCATTTTTGGCAAATTTTTATTTTACTCCATAAGGGTTCCAATGCACAGCAAAAGGTATAGATATATAGTATTTATGTACGCGAATCATTCAAAAGCAAAAAAGATACTTTGTGCAACAAATACATAAATAATTTTTTTTACAAACAATGCTAACGAATTTAAAAGACCGTAGATACTCAAAAACGCAATTTTCCAAACCTGTGTTGTTGAAACAATACATTGTTTGCAGATTGTCAAAGAATTATACCTGGTGTTGCAAACTACTACCAAAAAACAGAAACTTTTTTAAAAACTAAATTTTCTAAGTGTCAAAGACTGAATGAATTTTACCGCTTAATTTGCGAATCTTTGACAATTGTGATGCAACAATTCTATTAGAAAATGTCATAATGACAAACTGTCAAAACTCGGTTCAGTGAAGAAATAGATCTATTACACTAAAAGTTTAAATTACAATAAAAATGTCTTTTATGGTTTCATGTGAGGGTTTTTAATAGCTTTGACGTAGTCATGTGATTAAAATTTGTCGTATTGTCTCGTGACAACTGTGAGCCCCTTTGTTGCCTCAATCAGAATGAAGAACTAGAGCTTTTATTATTTTTGGTGTGTCAAAGGCAAAATCCTTCAACGAACTATTTTTGACAGTCGTAGGTAGATCAGAGATTCCCAAAGTGGTCCAGGTGGACCCCAAGAGTCCACGGCAGACCCAAAGGGGGTCTACGTTAGCGTAACAAAAACATGGGGGTTCACAATTTGTAGGTGGGGGTCCGCAACGCTTGCCGGCATCTTATAATATCTTATTACTTATAGCAAAATTTGGAAAACCACACACCATTGGAGAACAGTTAATTTTACCCGCTGTTGAAGAGGTTTTAAAAACTGTTCAGCACAAATCTTCATTTGACATACTCAATATTGAAAACTCAAAATTCCTTTGAGTAACAACACTGTACAAAGACGTATTGATGAAATGAGCTCTGATATTGAACGTTTCTTGTGTACTTATCTACAAAAAACTCATTTTTCTATTCAACTGGACGAGTCAACTTTACCTGGTAATGAAGCATTATATACAGGGTGATTCCAAAGTTGGGGCTTTTAGCAGCATGCTAAAACAAATAAACAAAAGCAAAGTGACAAGTGGAAATTTTACTTGACAACACAACAGATCCAAGAGGGCGGCCCTATCAGCACAACCGGTTTTCTCGAAACGCTACCTCGCGTGACGTCACAGTGGGTGCTCGGGTGCACAGTATTAATATAATACACACACACAAACAATCTCTATTTCCGAGGAAAAAGGCTATCGACCTACCGGTCTTTCTGCCAATGTTACAGAAACAAAGCTTAATGTATCCAAATAAATATTTGTTAAAAAAAAAATAAATAAATAATGTTTTACAAAGAAAAGGTTAAAATTAATAGTTAGTTCGTTTTTTTAGGTAAAATGTTCCAACAGAGTATATTGAGGAAAGGCGTAGCGAGATTGTCTATTTGGTCTTGTGAGGGAGATGGGGTTTATAATTGTCCAGTTGTGGGGGTTGCCTTTCCATTTTGCCTCTAGTTTCGTTAATCGTTCTGTTATTTTTGTCATTTGTGTCCGTTCGTAGAGTAATTCGTTGGTTGGGTTATGTAGCGGGTTTTGTGGATGTCTAAACTTGGTTACTAGTCTAAGTGCAATTTGTTCTGTAGTTTGTATGTGTTTTTTTGTTTTGCTGGTCGCATTAACTCTTAGTATGTGTCCGTAGTCGAGTAGAGGTTGTAACGAAGTTACTAACTTTTTTGTTAATATGTAGTATTAGATTTAAGAAAACAATGCGCAGCCTCACACGCTTAAGTTACAATGCGTCTTCGCGACAGAATGGTGAACGCACCGCCGCGATCGATAAAGGTTCAGCGCGCAGCCGCGGTAGCGTAAACGAAGCAACATCGCGCCGTCGCGACTCGCGAGCTGGCAACCAGGTAATGCGCCGCGCGCTGCAAGGAGTCAGTCAGTTCATCCCGGACCATCGACTAGTGACTACCGACCGACGATTCAGCCAGTTGAACGGTAAATTTTATTGTTCCTGGGGGCAAGCTTTGAAGGGGAAGGTATTTCGGAATCGTTTCCTTCGGACCGCCAGTACAGGATGCTATAACACTGCTGGTTAACTTCGAGGGCCACGACTCCGAAAACCTCTCGGTGATTTGAGTTGTTTCCTCTGGACTGCCAGTACCGGATGTTATAACACTGCTGGTCAACTTCGGAGGCTACAATCTCACTATCGCCTAGGTATTTCCGAACTGTTTCCTTCGGACCGCCGGTACTGGATGTTATAACACTGCCGGTTAACTTCGAAGGCCACGGCTCCGAAATCCTGTAACCAAGCCTGAATTCACCCAGGTCTTTCCGAACTGATTTCTTCGGACTGTCAGCTCCGACCGTTTTAACCCCCAACTGGTCAACTCCGAGAGGCCGACCTTTTGGAAGCTGAAACCGATTCTTTGACCCCTTCTGTGCCCCCAGAGCACAGTTTTCATACCGTCCGAATCCGTCAGTCATACCGTAACCGTCTGTTTACCCTGGCTGGGAAAACCGTTTCGATACCGTCTTAGTTTCCCGCACCGTTCCCCGTTCTGAACACTAGGTTGTGTTGTCCGTTTCAAAGTTACCGTATTAATTTAGTTGGGATCTCCAGGTCCGACTGTACCGTTTATTAATTTGAACACGAGGCTGTGTTGTTCTCTGTTTGTTCATTTGTGCTAGAGTTTTTAAGTAAGGATATGAATGATTGTTAACTGTTATTTTTCCTGGTTAACACGACTTGTTTAGTTTTGCTAACAACCCTGTGTTTCCTTATTTTTGTCCCACTCCCTTCATCCATTTACAGATAAACGTGAACTCTGTCTTCGACTGTGTAAAAGCTCCCCAGGTATACGAAGCGAGTTCCTTAGTTACGCTTCTTCAAATAAAACTAAGGTGGCGCCCGAGTTTCAAAGCACCTATACCTAGGTGTGGCAAAAACCGTACCTGGACCGGTACGTAAAGGCGGTTACAATATATTTAAAAATATTTCGTTATACAGAACCGGTAACCAAATATCTCCAAAGTTCAGGGTTAGATTACCTCCTTGCGTTTAACATGATTTTGCAGGCAACAAGCTCGTTAAAATCAATTTCTCGACAATTCAATTCGATCTTAGACTCGTCAAAAGCTTTTGTACTTGAATGCAACAACTCCTTAGAAAATGCCAATTGCGACTTAATTATAGAAGTTGAACTACCTGCTGCAAGAATTCGGAAAATAAGGAAAATGAATGACGAAAATTGTTCTGATTACAGCTTTTCTTGTCCTACGAAACAGTTTGAAGTTTCGGTGTACAATGCAATAATGGACACTACAATCTCTTCTCTTGAATCTAGATTCAAAGAGCATATGAAATTGTATGAAGAAATATCTATCCTCGACCCTAAAAACTTTTCAAAGCCATTGTCACCCAACTCGTTTGATTATTTAGAGGAATTATTAAGCCACTATGCACAGATAGATATTCAGGATCTTCGAGAAGAATTTAAGGATTTAGTCAAAATGGGAGACACTTAAAAATTCTGTAGACGACCAAAAACACGTAGAAGAAGGTTCTGACTCAGAACCAGAAGCAAGCAGTGAGACTTTATTTAGACATTCTAAATCCGCCAAACCCAACTGCGACTTTTGTAGAAATTGCGTACGTTGTGTTTACAAATTGCTAACGAAGTTCAATTTATATAGTAGCGCCTACAGCAATGTTTTTATGGCATACGCCTTTGTGCTGACGTTGTCAACAACGCAAGTACAATGCGAAAGAACATTTTCAAAATTAAAAATTTTGAAAACGAGATTAAGAAGTACTATGAAACAGGACAATTTAGAATCGTTAATATTGTTAAACATGGAAAAGGAAACCTTAGCAAAAACCACAGTGCAAGACATAATTGCGGAAATATGCAATATAGCTCCTGGCATAAAAAGTTATTTAAACGGGTAAAATAATACCTGTTGTTGTGTCCCATAAATTGTTTTAACATGTTAGAATATTATTATTAGTAGTCTTAGTTTTAGTATATTTTAATTAAGTATTTTCGGCTTAAGTTGTGTTTTTTGTTAATTTTACAAAAATAAAAAAATTAATATAAGTTTTGCGAAACTGAATGGTAATATTATTTTTCAGACCATTTTTTTAAATGAGTAACAAAATATTAAAATATTTACTATAATAATTCAAAGCTTTTTTCGCAGAACATTGAAAAAATTGTTTAAGACAAAATCAATGACAGGGCCGCCAAACACTAATGCCAGGGCCACTTGCATTAACGTATCCGCCACTGCTTGACGAGAAGGTACGTCATGGGGGCACTCCATTTCTGACATGTGATTGTGCAATATGCATATTGTCACGTTAAGGGTTGGTTGAGGGGGAAGAATACTCGTTTCCACAGGTAACCCACTCTTTATTATAAAATAGTGCCTTAATGTCTAGTTAGCTATCTTACCCCCAGATGGTCAAGATGGCTGGGAGCATGATGTGAACTGGCTAGGCTGAAGATACACGGAGGGCAGCGCTTTAGCGGTGGTGAATGGTGGAAAAAAACCCTAGACTTAGGTCCCAGAGCATTCACCGAGCCGGCAAAGACGTGAAGAACTTAACAAAGGGAGGTAAGCTGGAACGGCAACTTAAGCTGCGCGCCCACACTATTTCCTTTGTTAGGGCTGATCTAGGGTGTGGCACTTGGTCACCTACTGCTCCACGTTAAGTTCCACAATAGGCATACCCAGACTAACCCAGAGATCAGTCAGTGACTTCCCTCTGGGGAAGACCCCAGAGTTCGGTAATCTGTACGTGCTTTTGGTGCAGTATTTATACCCACATCATGACCCCAATTCGCCAATATTGCTGACACAAACATTGTACTGGGGGAGACTGGGGCAACTTAGGGTAACGGCACCTAGTGTAATCTTTATGTTACATGCCCCTCCCCTAGAAAGTGTTCGCCCCGAACACTAAAAGCGAAACTTATACATAAAGTCTACATATACCAATGTTAATCTTAAATGCTATAGGGTGTATAAAGGTGGTGGAACGAGTCCTTTATTTCTTTACCAGATTACAATATAATAGCTTAATATAGTCCTATTCTTATGTTACAATATCACCCCAACAACCACAATATCGACCTGAGGATTTTTGGCGGGCATGGGAAGATGTATTTGTACAAGGATGTCCTTGTGCTACATGTGTGTACGGGAGAACTCAATTTTTGAGTCAACCGGGTCATTCGCCATATCCGCATGCTTATATACCGGATATGACACATCAATTTCGGATATCAACAGTACCTCGAACACAATATACGGAGGAAACATCAGAAATTGACACTGCTAGCGCATCCTCTGTTATGACAGGAAGTGCATATGGACGCCAAACGTTTATGGGACCACCCGAATCACACGCAAGTCGTGCCCAAATCCGGATAACCTGGCGCAGGTGCAAGAAGGGGGGCCCATTAATCATCGACAAACTGAAGAAATTCTTGGACGCGCGGTAACACAGCCGTTTATCGCGCAATTAGAACCTTTTGAGAACATGAGGCCATATGCTACTTATCAGCAGCTATGAGGTCTACACTGATATTTATATTACCTTATTATTGTTTTTGTATTTCTTTATTATTGTTAATAGCTCTGTATATACATACCAGGTGTCCAAGAGCACCCTGGACATAGGAGATTAACATGGGAAAACGGTTTTGATTTTTTTGCGCCTGTACGGTTGATTTAATGGAAAAACGCTTTAAATAAATGATTTGAAAAAGTGGTTTAGTGAAATAGAGGAATATTTAAAAGAAAAGGGATATTTCCATATTCTGCAAGACCCATCCAGAATATTTAATGGAGATAAAACAAACTTCTATTTGTGTCCAAAAAATTCCAAAGTACTCGCCCCAAGGGGTACATCTAATGTATATGAGGTGGAAAATGCTTCTTCCAAATCCAATATAACCGTGATGTTTACATTTTCCGCCACAGGTTTATTAACTCCCCCAATGGTAATCTTCCCATATAAAAGATTACCGAATTATATTATTCAATCGGTTCCAGAAGAATGGGGAATAGGGGCCACAGAAACAGGTTGGATGCGAAGCGAAACATTTTATGAATACATTTCTAACGTCTTGTATAAATTTTTATTAAAATCGGGCACAATATTTCCAATTATTCTTTTTTTGGATGGACATAGCACGCATTTAACTTTGCAGCTGAGTAATTTATGTCAAAAACTTCAAATAATTCTTATTTGCTTATACCCGAATGCTACTCGGATACTTCAGCCAGCGGGCGTAGCTGCCTTTCGACTAATAAAAGCGGGATGGAAGCGTGCTGTAACTGACTGGAAAAGAGATAATCCGACTGACTCTTTAACAAAAGAAAAATTTGCTCCCATTTTGCAGAAAGCAATAAAAAATGTACATAACCCGGTGGGACTTGTCAATGGGTTCAGGGCTTGTGGCATTTGCCCTTGGAATGTAAATGCTATAGACTTTTCCAAGTGTATTGGTAGAGTTTCAAAACAAAAAGATGATGAATGTACTGAGATAAATATCGGAGTTGTCAGAAATACATTGTCCTCTGAGAAATTTTTCAGTATAATAGGGCCCGATAAACTTAAAATAATAACAGCTAGATGCAGATGCTATAATAGAAGAGAGCTCATTTACTTCCACAACAGAAAATAGTCAAATTTTTAATATAGAGGACATTCCCATTATAATATCTGAAGAAGAGCTCATTTCCAAATTTGATAATGATAAAATGGGGACCCAGATAGAGGCAAATAAATTAGTTATATCCGAACAAACTGAATCTAAAGATTCGTTAAAAGATTTCTTATATTGGCCAATAACACCTCAAAGAAAGGGAAAAAGACAATCAGATGATGATCCATATGTGTTAACATCGACGCAATGGAAAAAAATAAAAACAGACAGAGAAGAAACAAAAAGACAAAGAGAAATAGAAAAAGAAGCCAGAAAACAGAAACGGGTAGAAAACAAATTACAAAAAGAAAATACAAAAAAAAATACAAAAACAATCATCGAAAAATGAAAAAGAATGTAAGCCAAAGAAAAAGAGCGTTGTATCAAAGGCTCCTATCTCGGCTCCAATGCGGGCTCGAGAGAACACCCGAAGAGAAGGAACCTCTCCTGTATACTCTGGAAAAAGTTAATAAAGCCTCCAGATTTTTATTTGTCGAATCTCCTAATTCTCCTAAAATTAAAGTAATATCAGACATAACTTTAAACGTACCGCTTAAAGTTACTCAAGAAAATATTTTAGATCAAATTGGATTGATTCAAAGCAAAAATTGTATTTTAACTGACGAAATGTGCTATAGTTGTACACTTAACTTCAGTAAACGACAGAGTGGTTTAAAATGTAGTTCTTGCACAAGAGCATATTACTTTGAATGCCTAAGAAAATTTGACTTGCACAAATCCAATTCTCCAATATTTCATTGTTTAACCTGTTTAAAAAACAAAAGTTGAATATTTTGTTTTTAGTATCCCAATAAAAATTGCTAAAAATAGTTGAAAGTTAAAGTGTTATTTTTTGTACTTGAAGAACTTAGGGATTTTAGTATTTGTTTCAAATATTAGATTTTTTGTTACTTACGTTTTATTATAGAGTAATAAGTTTTATGTTCATTTTTCATATTTGTGGCAGTTCTAGTAGAACAATTTAGGTATTTGTTTAATCTACCTAGGTTCTTATTTTAGTCAGGTATAATTATGTTTTAACCCTTCTGTTAATTAAATACAGGGGTCTTAACAGCGGCGAACAACTCATTTTCTCTAGGCCAATAACTGATTTTGATGGCCAACTACTGTACATTACATCTGTTATATTTTTAAATATTTGTTTTTTTGTTAATTGTTAAACCTATTTTAATATGAATAAAAACGTTTGAAAGTATTAAATATCTACTTAATTTTTAGTACATAAAAAATTCAATCTACTTTTTAACTTGAAATTACAAAATAATTTGTTGTCTGAAATCCTTAAGGGGCCAACAACTGTATAGCTTACCCTAACACTGAGGACTATATGAGAAGGAAGCCAAAGCAGACTATGATGAGCTATTATCGTTATTGAAATTTACGATGGGCCTGTACGTTGATTCTGAGGTCCAAGCTAGCCGAATCATCGATTGAATAATCGACCCACACCACAAACATTTATGGAACATTAATCATAATGGTGTTCAGTGATGTGAGATGCGAAGTTTGGCTCATAGGACTAAGCCTCTATTAAACTTTTCTCAGTGTTGCAGTATTTTTTTGTTGTTCTGCCATTGCCAGAACCGGATAGATTTAGGGTAAATAAAAGTGCATAATGTTGTTTATGTATAGTTACTGGAAAGGAAAGATTTTATTAGGTTTCTTGTTAGAATAAGTACTAACTTATTATTAAGAAATGATTGTAACCAGTGTCCTTGGACAAACTTAACTGAGTACTATGGAATACTCACATATGTAAACCTACTAACCATTTATTATAATGTCTTCGTATGTACACATGTAACTTTTAAATTTGTATTAGGCTAAACGATATATTTTTATTTTTGTTAAAAATTTTAATTATTGTTCATATAAAACTGGGGACCAGTTTTTCTGGGGCGGAGGCATAGGTCACGAATGGAAAATCCATGAATTCAAATGATGGACTTATTGACTTAAAAACATAAGAATATTCGAGGATTGCGAAATATTAAGCGCACGAGGCAAGGTCGCACCAGGATGCACCTAAAGTCGATTCACAACCCCAATAGACCAAAACAAAACAAAGCCTGGAACGTGATCAGCTCGTGATAACCGATTTGCAGGTGGCTGGCGCGATTCTTATTGGTCAACTCGGAGAAGGCGGCGTGAGCTTTGGGGTTTGCAAGTGCAAGTTTCCAGGGACGCACTCATTCGTTTATGTGCCTTTTGTTTGCCGTTAAGCTTTTCTGATTGTTGTTTAGAGTAATTTTTTATTTTTTGTTTAGCAAAAATGTCTAGTACAGACACTGCAAGTGAAGTTGACACTTTTTTAACTCCCCCTAAGAGAAGGTCTAAAAAACATTTGAATGTGGAGATGAAACAGGTGATTTTAAATGTATATAAACACGAGATAGTGGAAAACCAAACATCGACTATAGACGAAGTTGTTTTAAAGGTCTCACGCAAAGTAGGAGTGTGTCGTGCTTCAGTTTTTAATGTAATAAGAGAGTACAAACGAAATCACACTTTCTCTGAACCAAACACAAATCGAAATAAGAAGACCATTGTGAAATCATTGGACGAGGCTGATAAACATGCGATCAGAAGAAAAGTGCACGATTTATTTTTTTAAAATGAAATACCCACAAACGACAAGGTATTGAAAGAGGTTAATGAAGATGCCGTTTTGCCAAGTTTCAAACGATCGACTTTTTATAAGCTTTTAAAGCACTTGAATTTTAAATGGAAAAAGCGTGGACGAAATAGTTTGTTAATGGATAGAGAAGAAATTGTGTTGTGGAGAAGAGATTATCTGATTAAAATAAAGTCATTTAGAGAACAAAACAGGAAAATTTACTATCTGGACGAAACGTGGGTTGACGCAGGCCACACTACCTCTAACGTATGGGTCGATGAAACTATCACAACATCGAGAAAAGCTTTTTTAGAAGGACTCTCTACCGGACTAAAAAATCCCCACTTCTTCAAATAAATTAGACATTCAAAACTGGTTGCAGTCCAAAAATATCCATTTTGAAGACTCAATGCTCAAAGTCCAACTTTTGGCATTAGTCAAGCAACAAAAGGCTAAATACGAAAAGTACATTATTGATGAACTGGCCGCCAGTCAAAATAAAACTCTACTTCGTTTACCGCCGTACCATTGTGAACTTAATCCAATTGAGCTAATATGGGCTTAAGTCAAAAATTTTGTAGCCCAGCGGAACACTACTTTTAAATTTGGAGACCTCAAGTCAATTTTCAATGAGGCAATACAAAGCATTACAGCGGAGAAATGGGAAAAGTGTGTTGAACATGTAAAGAACAAAGTGGAGAATCAAATGTGGAAGCTGGACAATATAATGGAGGTACAAGTAGAGGCACTGATCATTAACACTGCAGATGATGATGAGGATAGTGATGAAGATGAAAGCACCTCAAGTTCGTAAACACTTTTTTTCATGTTTCGCATAACCCGAATCAGGGATAATATGAAACACCGATAAAAAAAGTCACAAAAATAAAAATAAAAAAATACAGTGTTATCATCAAAATTTGATTACTCTCCTAAACCATGTATAATTTTGGAAAAATCTAGTAGCAATTTGAAACAAATTATATGCGTTTATGTAAAAGAAACGTTTCATATTACCCCGTTCTACGGCACCTACATTTACATTTCAATATTTGTAAACCATTTTTATGTTGTCAAATAAATACCCCTTAAAATATATTGTAATGTACGTTAATATTCCGCCACTAAAATTAATGTTTCTATAATAGGAAAAGCCCTCTAAAGCAAAGTATAATTATTGACGTTACCGTTATTGCCTCTATCTGGTCAACATATAGAAAAACATTCTCTTGTAGTTTTTCCAGACTTTACAAAATTTCTAGCGTTAACAGTGCACATAACTAATGAAATTTTAAAAAATCCATTACAATAGTAAGTATACAATATTTATTACTTCATCGTGGTTCCAAATACGGCCCTGTTTTATAGTACACTTTCCAACAATCACCTGCATAGGGCATGCATTTGTTTACGTTCAGTCTATCCATAAAATGAATATACTATAGTGCATCGTATCGGTGATGAGTCACCACCACCTGCTTTACAGAAATATGAAAAACAGGCGACGAACAATAACAAACAACGTCAGCCGATCAATCGGGTATAAAATACGCCGATTTCAGCAGTATAAAAGGAGTGTGAACCAATCGACAGTAGTGCGACCAGCTGAACCAAGAAGTCGAGATGTTGACTCTCCTCGAGGAAAGAAGATCAAGTTAAGTAGTCCATTCTTAAAAATTATTCCAACACGAAAGTGACCAAGCCAGCCGCCAGAAAATGCTAAGTCCTTAGCTTATGTATTCATGTAAGTACAATTGTTGAATTATTAACTTTTAGTGTGTTAGTTTATGGCTGTATTGTACGGATCCACTTATAAATGTTTGGTCAATAGACTTAAGTGTTTAATAAAAAACTCAGTGTTTGATTTCATCCTTAAAACTGAGATCCCGAGTCAGTTTAATTGATGAACCCAGAAGGGCTCATAAATTAAACTTGACAATATGATGTTTAAAGATTTCTGCAGTTTGTGTAATCATTATCTTAAGAAGAAGTAGAAACTGCATGTATGTATTTGTACCTACATACTTACATATTTCCCTGATAAAATGTTTCAAAGCATATTACGCATAATGAATTTGAAAATGTTTATTTAAATCTTAATTCTAAATTAGTGATTCCAGCAATTTAACTTGGATTAACCACAACCCATAATAAAACTAGTTACAATGGCCATGTGGGTAATTAATTCTAGTGCACCAATGGTCAATCTGCAATGCAAGTTTATTTTACAATATTATTATTTTGCAAATCAGTAATTTTAATTTGAGGGTCCCAATAAACTGTGCAAAAAGTTGCAATGGCTTGAAGGATAATTCGTTGTCCTGCAATATGATATTTGTCAGCCATTTTAACATAAGGAACCCATAAAAATTGCACATATAATGGTTATAACGGCTTTAAGAATTTTTTTGTCCTTCATTTTTCCTCCATTTTGCAAAACTCTATTTTACATATTAGCCATTGTAACATCAGGGTCTCATGAAAATTGTGCAAGAAAGTTGCAATGGCTTCAAGAGCAGTTAAGCTGCTCTTAAATCTTCTGATTTTATGAAATAGCCATTTTAACATAAGGGACCCATAAAATTGTACATGCAACAATTACAATGGCTTCAAGGACTTACGTTAAATCTTCTTCGGTTTCATAAAAATGCAAAAAAGTTACAATGGCTTCAAGAACAATAATTTTGGTACCAATCACTTGTCCTTGCATGCCGTAGGGACTTTGAAAATTGAACATAATGAATTCGAATACTAAGCATATACAGGGTAATTCTTCTCAGCTCCCGTCGTTTGCAGCTGAGTTATTATTTATTTTAGGACTTTCAAATTTTGTACACATTATCTTCGAACAAAATGCATTTATGGAAAATAGTTTTGGTTATACAGGGTGTCCCACAAAAATGTGACGTCATGATGACATATTTTCCTTAATTGGAACCCCCCTATTTTACATGTTTAGGTGTTTTCTATGTTTTTCTACATAATCCTAAAATGTTATTAAAATCGGTTGACAAAAATGGGCGCAAAAAATAAAATGTAAAAAAAAAATTATACATCACTGGATATACAAGTTGCTAAAAATAAAACTGGTAGGTGGTTATTTGATTTAAACCAGAAATGCATTAACCAAGGCTTAACAATCATACTGACCAAATTTGGACGATCTAAATTATACGGGGTCTCCAAAATTTACTGTCAAATCTTTGGAACATTCATATTGTGTCCCAAAAAAACTGTTTTTTGCGAGTGGGATTTACGCAGAACGTTATCCAGAACGACGCCATCCAGATAAGCGGAGCTTTCAGAATCTATTGGAACGGTTTTCACAAACCGGGAGAGTGGATTACCCCAAACCAGTTCGCGATAGGGCGGTTCGAACAGAAGAAAAGAAACTGGATGTAATGTTGCAAGTCGTTGAAAACCCCTCTGTAAGTCAGGAGAAAGTGGCTGATGCGCAGAACGTTAGTAAAAGCTCTGTGCAACGTATTTTAAAGGAAAACCATTTCCACGCGTATCACATCATGTTTCATCAGGAACTTCTTGAGGAAGATTTCCAAAAACGCATGGAATTTTGTAACTGGGCCCAGGCTAAAATAAGGCTCAACTTGAACTTTTTTGACACGGTTTTGTTCTCGGATAAGGCAACCTTCCACAAAACGGGTTCGTAAATAGACATAATTTCCATTATTATTCGGACCACAATCCAAGAATGTTTAGACAAATTGACAAACAACATAGATGGTCTATTAATGTGTGGGGGGGAATTATTGGAGGTTTTGTAATTGGGCCCCACTTTTTTAACGGCCATCTAAACGGGGAAATGTATCTGGACTTCTTACAAAATGAGTTACCCCGCTTGTATCGAAATATACCTTTAGCGACCAGGAATGCAATGTGGCTGCAACATGATGAAGCCCGAGCGCATTACTCAATGCAATGTAACATAGTTAGTTGAAGTTGTAACAGTTCATTGACATGCATAGCTAAGTATTATTATTAATCGTATTGCATCAATCGGTTCGCTATTATAAGTATTTTATGTATACACAGCAACCTATATTATATTGTATGAGTAGGCATAATAGAGTACGATAAATATAATCGATTTATAGCAAATAGCAAATACATACATACAGCATAGCAAATATATATTGAATACAGGGAACTTGCCGGAGTATCATTTACTACCTTTACATGGCGATCCTGCTAATTTTTTGTGGACTTCTAATTAAATAGTAAAAAGTAAAAGTTAAAAGTAAAGTGTAGTGCCATTGGTAGATTTTCGGNTNTAATTTNAATNNGATGTGNNNCGNATACCNTTAGAGGNNGNTGGTNGTCATANTTGAAGTNCNGCNNGAGTNNTAGCGNGNTCGNTTACNATAAAAGNGNACCNNTGCNTGATGNANCTNNACNCNCTAGACGGATTTCTCTGGCCNTANTCTANCNGACCNTGANAANTTNATCGNATTNGNTACNGGANCTNCTATTCCGTAACNTNNATAGACNCAAGTCTTCTGNNAGTGNATTNGCAGNCNATGTCCGAGCCGTCCGTTGCACGTGCGANNANNTTCTCGNGAGNAACNAATGCATAACCANTAGGTAGNGNGNNGNAGTAAGGTNCNGGTNCGCAANNACGTANTGNTNTCCTCTCNTGCACATATTCNCNATGGCGAANNANGTNACGNCAATNTCGNNCTATACGCNTCGCTGCNCNTATAGGTTCTGCCTACNGTGNCTGANTNNANNCAAGANTCGNCNTTGGAAGAAAANACNTTTCTACTATTATCTTCCATTGTTCTGGAGACGTTTTAAATTCCCTTTGTCTAGTTTGGTCCTCTGCAATGAGTTAGTGCAATGTAAAGTGATATTAATTTAATAATTTTAAGTGATGTTATCTACTTACCCATTTTGAGAAAGTTTATTCACTTTGATAAAATTCAGTACGGATCAAACTTAACCAAAACTAAACACAAACTCTAAAACAAAAACCACACAAAAACTAGTAAATAAAAAAACAAATTCTAAACTTTTTTTTATTGATTTATTGATTAATCAATATAGCCTATATAGGACACAACTCACAACATTTATTATTAAGATGGGTACTTTAACCACACTTTTACGTCTAGGGAAAAGACAACGGAAAAGAAAGATAGACATATGTAAAACTTCATGCCCCAAAAAGAGATAAAATCAATAAAATCATAGCAAGACCTTATTTGGTCTTTCTATTTTGCACATCCCGAATAGCTACGTTAAGTGCCGATCTTCGCCGATCGAAACATAGAAGGTGCCGTGTTTTACGATAGAGAAGAGTTTGCTATAATAGCAAAGAAATTTCCTTGCTATTCGTTAGAGAGTTCCTTCAGAAATATTAATTATGTACTTACATTTATTTATATTCAAAACGACTTGTTCCTAATATTTCACGGAACATTGACATTGAATGATAATGTAACATAGACATTACACTAGGTGCCGTTACCTTAAGTTGCCCCGATCTCCCCTAGTACCATGTTTGTGTCAGCAAGATTGGCGAATTGGGGTCATGATGTGAGTATAAATACTGTACCAAAAGCACGTACAGATCACTGATCTCTGGGTTAGTCTGGGTATGCCTATTGTGTAACGTATCGTGGAGCAGTAGGTGACCAAGTGCCACACCCTAGATCAGCCCTAACAAAGGAAATAGTGTGGGCGCGCAGCTTAAGTTGCCGTTCCAGCTTACCTCCCTTTGTTAGGTTCTTCACGTCTTTGCCGGCACGGTGAATGCTCTGGGACCTAAGTCTAGGGTTCATTCACCACCGCTAAAGCGTTGCCCTCCGTGTATCTTCAGCCTAGGCAGTTCACATCATGCTCCCAGCCATCTTGACCATCTGGGGGTAAGATAGCTATCTAGACGTTAAGGCACTATTTTATAATAAAGAGTGGGTTACCTGTGGAAACCTGAGTATTCTTCCCCCTCAACCAACCCTTAACGTGACAATAATATACGTTGTTAAAATCTCATTTCTAAAATTATTGCATATATATATATGTATTTAAATTTAAAAGCTTTGTTTATAGTCTTTTAATTTATAGTTTGAACTCGAAAATTAACATGGTATCTTACAGTTAAGCTTCAGATATTTAATATCCATTGGAGAATGTACTGTCTATATATTAAAATATATCCGGCGCCGAATATGCGTTTTGGGATATACTGTGGCTATACGTGTTATTCTAAGGTATGTATATGCGATTTAGAATATACTAAGTACATTCGAAGAATATCAAGTGCCTCATATTCGTTTCAAAATATTCTAAGAATATACTATACATGTGAATGTCCGTTTTATGCTATGTGGGTTAGCTGTCAACAGTTTTTCCGGAAAAAAATTCGAAAAAATTTTACACTCCCCACAGCAACATAAAGAATAGTGTTACCCTTTCTAGCTTGAAAGTTATTGTTCTTATTAATTATTGTTCTTATTGTTTTAATTAAAATAAAATGTTTATTTAACTCAGGAAATAATCTTACCAAATATCCCTCGTGCATCTAATTTTTCCTGTGGAAAAATTGGAATACTCGTTTCCAATTTTTCCACATTCGTTTCTAATTTTCTTTACGAATTTTTCCGGAAAAATTAAATGCACTAGGGATATTACCCCCGATAATACAGTTTTTTTTTCAAAGACACAATCAGTCAGTCTTTTAATACTCAAGTCACAACGTGAAAGTCCTTTCAAACGGGTAGTTTGATTGGGAACTCACAGTAATAGCAGTAATAAGGTAGTTTGGTGTGAGTTCAACTAATAGGTCTAGAAACTACTCATATGGGACAATATTTACCTATCTAGTACTATGATTACTAGTACACCTCCACTCAGTGGAGGTGGACTTCACTTGTTCAATGTAAAGAATAACCCATTGGTTTTAAGTTCATACTGTGCAGCCGAGCATCCACTGTGACGTCACGCGTCGTATCGCTTTGAGGCAACAGGTTTTGCTGATAGGGCCGCCCTCTTGGATCTGTTGTGTTGTCAAGAATGTCAAGTAAAATTTCCACTTGTCACTTGTTATGTCAAAAAAAACTACCTAGAACATGCTGCTAAATTATATTTTTATGACAAAATCCAATAATTTAATTAATGAAATTTATACACTAAAATCAAGGAAATGTATGTTTTTTGATAGATATAATGGATGCAACAGCTGCTGGGCCCAGGTAAAATTACGATGGCAATTTCATACCTAACCTATGTAATAAACCATGCTATTGCTGATGCATCATTACTACACATTTTTGTACTAACATTTTTTAAGGGTGGTTCTAGTAACTAATTAGGCTAGTCTTACAGATCTGCAACTGGTATATGCTGCATACATCACTACTTTTCCATGTGGTTGAAAAAGCACAACTTTTATGAAGAAAGTGACTACATTTCCCAGGGACTGCAATCAAGTCAAGTTGGAGAAGAATAAAATCCTGTGCAATATTTTAAACTATCTACATTACAACAGTGGATTAAAAAAGGAAGTTTTAAGGTGAGTTAACTGATTTTAATGATAGTAACATTAAAATAAAAAGCAATGCAGTTTTCAATATGGTTTTTCCTTTAACACAATAATCATCATTGTTCACTTTGTAGACTGCATTGTTCAACCTTGAGTTAATATGTATTATATGTAGTATATGAGGCAGGGTTTACCCAAGTTTTTAGTTGTATCAACCGAGGGGTAGAATGCCGAGGTAATTTAGTGTACACACTCGAGGTATTATGAGGCACTTTTCCATTACTACAAGACATTACGAGGCATTTTGAGATATTTATAAAGCATTTGAGAGTATTGTGGGGCATTGTCTGTATATTTCAAAATGTAGTTTATTAATATAACAAAATTGACTGAAAATTGAACATAACAGCATAGGCACAAGTAATTATTATGGTAAAATCTTTGTTACATGATATTGAGTTGAAACAATATTCATTACAAATTATTATAAAAATTTACCAATTTTTCAACATTTAAACTACATTTTTAAGGTCACGTGACTGTTTTTAACAGGTGCCAACTGGCTTTTACAGTGTTGCAGGCTCAAAATTGTATTATTAACGTCGCACAACGTGTATTTTACAATTTCAGCTTTTACAAATGTCTAAATTTAATTTACCAAATGATCAACATTTAAATTACATTTTAAAGTTATGTGACTGTTTTTGACAGGTGTCAGTTGGCTTGGACAGTGTTGCAAGCTCTAAAATGACATAATCAAAGTCACGTGATGTCTCTTGCAATTTCAGCTTTTACAACTGTCTAAAATAGTCTAAATGTAATTTGCCAAAGTTTTTAATTTTAAACCACATTTTAAAGGTCATGTGACTAATTTTGACAGATGTCAACTGACCTTTACAGTGTTGCAAGAACATGCAGAATTGCATTTTCAACGTCACGTAACGTGTATTTTGCAAGTTAAGTTTTAACAACTGTTTAAATTTAATTTACCATTTTTCAAAGTTTAAACTGCGTTTTGAACTTCACGTGACTGTTTTTGACAATGTCAACTAGCCTTTACAATGTTGCAAGCTCAAAAATTGAATTATCAAGTCATGTGACCTATAGTTCTTACAATTTTATTACTGTCTAAATTTAAATTACTTCAACTGTTTCTATGTCTGTATTTAAGAAAGCAACAAATGTGTAAACATTTTAAGGTATCCTAAGGCAGTTTAAATAATTTAAAGGCATTTTGATGTGTTTCAAAGGAATTAGAGGCATTTTCGGCAGTTTTTTTAAGGCATTATCACTATGAGGCATAATCGAAGCATTGTGAGGTATTTTAAAGGCATTTCAAGGTATTTCGTATTCAAAAAGGCATTTTGGTGTACAAAAAATTATCGGCGGTCTACCCCTCGATATCAACCCAGAGTAAAGTAACCTGGACTACTTTGTTTACTACGTGTTGTTATGGACAAAAATTAAGTTTTTAATTTTGTCTATGTAGACCTGCGAATTAAAAATAAACTAAATTTTCATTGAAGTCAAATTAAGTTTTCTCAATTTCATAAAACTATTAAAAATGTAGCTACATAATGAATAAAATGTTATAGAAGCAATTGTGAGTCTAAATAGAATTCATTTAGGCATTATTTAAAAAATACCACATATCGTCAGAACATTCATCTTGCTCCAAAGGGACTAAATGCATCCTGAACTTATTAAGTCACTTTAATGTTCCTCTCGAAATTTGTCTATTGCATTGTAATGTCCTCCTGTTTTTGTGTGATTTTTGGAATCAATTTCTGCCAAAAAATATATAATATATTTGTAAATTAAAAAGTATAAGGTATAACTTAAAAAGAAGGTTTAACTTAAGGTATAACGTTTAGTCCCATTGGAGCAACATGAATGTTCTGATGATATATGGTATTTTTAAATAATGCCTAAATGAATTCTATTTAGACTCACAATTGCTTCTATAACATTTTATTCATTATGTAGCTACATTTTTAATAGTTTTATGAAATTTACCGCGCTATCCTTGGCCTTCAAAGATCCATTAATCTAATTTGCTCAATATTTCAGGTTAGGAACCAGAATTTGAAAAACGGTTTTCACTGACCTATTTGGATGTTCTTTGGCTACTTTTTCATAAAGAAAAAGGTCATATCATACCATTTATTTTTTTATCTTTTTTGGAATTTGAGTTATGGTGTCAAAACTAGCCCCCTGGCGGAGAAATATTCAACTTAATTAACTATATTTTGGTTGATTCTTATTGCCCAAGAAATGCTCTTTTCAACAATACCAAATTTGTTGAAATTGGTCAAACTGTTAAGAAGTTAAAGCAGGTTATTGCAAAAACAATTGAACACCCCATGCCATCTTTGTTTTTGAAATAACAGAAATTTGTGTTTTACGAAAATAATAGATAAATTGGTTTGCTTTAAAAATGTGGAAAAAAAATTCTAGTTTATTGTGTAAAATTTATAGAAAATGCAATTTAAAAATTTAAGCTGGCAGTTACGGCCTCTAGTGGTCATTTTTAGAACTTTAAAATATTCTCCAGCGATTCGTCAGTGCCGATTAACCTAAAAAAATTTTTACCTTTAAGTCATACGACGAACGGTTCCCAAGATATGGTCGAGGAACAGTCTTATTGGGTCACCCGGTACAAATTTACATTTAAGTAATTTTTTTAATTTGGGGGTATAAACCAGGCATTAGTTTTTTTTATTTTGAATAGAACCTTATATTTTTTAATACATTTGTAGATACTAGGTAGAATTTTTTTTTAAAGTTTTATGTTAATGTCTATACTTCAACCTAATAGTTTTCCTCGAGGTTTTACTAATATTTGATATAAAACTGTGATATAAAATTTTCTGTATTACCAATTACCATTGTTTGTACAGGGAGCACAAATTAGATTTACGCAAATAAATTTGCGTTAGATGCTACAGGGCGTTCAATTTTTTTACAGAGTGTTTCACGATAAATACGTCATATTTTGGTATAAATACCAAAATTGAAATATAAGCAAATAACCGAGTCCAAAGATGTTTTGCTATGGAGAAACAGGGTATCAAAGTTTTGATAAAAAATCTAAATTTATTTATTTCTTCAAAAGGGCTGCAGATTCCTATGTTCATAAAACTTTGTACGTGTCAACAATAGAGCACGCTTTGCAATAAAAAAGACATTTTTCAATTTTGCCAGTGGTATCCAATTGAACGAGTTGGTGAATATTTTTGTTGAATATAAAGTTTTATGCAAATTGCTGCAGCCGATTTGAGAATAATTTGAGATTTTTTTTATCAAAACTTTAAGACCCTGTACCTCCATAACGAAACATTTTTGGATCATGATTTATATAGAAAACTAGGTTTTTTTTTGACGTTTAATCAAACCCTAAAATACAGGGTTTCACGATAAATGTGTCATATTTTATGGTTTGATTGAAAGTAAAAAATTACCCTAGTTTGCTAAACCATGGGCCAAAGATGTTCCGTTATGGAGATGCAGGGTGTTAAAGTTTGGATCTATTTCTTCAAAACGGTCTCAGATATTTTTATTAAACTTTGTAGGTGTCAACTGTCCACGATAAGGCACGTTTGGCAATAAAAAACACATTTTTTAATTTTGCCAGTAGCGTTCAATCAAACACGTTCCTGAAAAAAACAAAACCTCACCATTTTCAACCAATCAGATCGGTGTTTACCGAATGATGCGGCATTAATGGTGCTGTTCCTAGATTTTGGAACGCCATCTGTACTTTCTAACTCATAGAGTTGAGTACAGATGTCACCAGATGTTGCACACAACTATCACGTTCCTGAATGTTTTCGCAAAAAAATATGTACACCACTCTTTTTCTATTAAACGCAAATCAATTTTGAATTCCCCATTCAATTTAGAACAGAATAGCTTTCTAGTAACTTTTCGGTACACCTTTCTGTTTTCCAATAAAAAATTGAAAATCCTAAAAATGTACCCATAAAATCAATACTAAATCGTCGACTGTTTATTAATCAATATCTAAATTTTTATTAATTTAGTCTTTTTAAAAAAAAAAATTATTCGATAGGAACAAGCAGTATCTTCCTATTTTTTCATTAAAAAAACTGAATAAATCAAAATTTTAAAATTGAATAGAGACGAAATTCGAAGATTTAATATTAATTTTAATGGTACTTTTGCATGATTTTTTATTCGAAAACGAGATGACGTACCAAAAAGTTACTGGATGCCTTTTCTGTGTTAAATTGAATAAGGAATTCAGAACTGATTTGCATTTTATGGAAAAACAGTGGCGTACATATTTTTTTTTGCAAAAATGGTCAATAACTTGTTCGATTAGACGCCACTGGCAAATATAAAAAATATATTTTTTAATGGCAAAACTAAGTTTATCGTTGACACCTAAAAAGTTTTATGAAAATATCTCTCTCCCTATTGTTTTGATGAAATAAATAAATTTTGATTTTTTTACCCAAACTTTAACACCCTGTATCTACATAACGAAAAATCTTTGAACCATGGTTTATACAGTGCGTTTTTTTTAACGCGCAACATAGGATTTCACGTGTTAAATTTTTAAGCCCATGTTAGACCATGTTATTTTGGAACTACAAGTATAAAACTTGACGGGTGGGCGTTTCGTATCCTGAAGCTTAAGTAAGTTTACCAATTCGGCCTAAAAAGTGTTAAAAAGCTTGCAAAAAATCATCTTTTTTCGAAAAGGTTTTATCGTTTCATACTCCCTGTATGCATTGTTGTTCTTTGTTGTTTTTGATACTGGCACGGCAGGTAGCAGGTAAAATTTGGCGTAGAAAGTAAAACAGGGTGATCATTAACTTTATATCAAGAAAGTTAAGAACAAAAGAAGTATTTTTATAAGTGAATTGTTCAAAGTGACCTCCGTTTGAAGCCAAACAGTATTCCAAACAATCATAAAATGCCCTTTTGACGTTCAAAAGATGTCGGGTCGTGATGCAGTCAAAATATGTCACTTTACCTGCTACCTGCCCTGCCAGTATAAAAACAACAAGGAACAACAATGCATACAGGGAGTATGGAAAGAAAAAATCTTTTCGAAAAAGAATGATTTTTTTCCAGTTTTTAATCACTTTTTAGACCAAATTGGTAGACTTACTTAAGCTTCAGGGTACTAAAGACACACCCGTCAAGTTATAGACTTGCAGTTCCAAAATAAAATGGTCTAACATGGGCTTAAAAATTTAACACGTAAAATCCTATGTTGCGCGTTAAAAAAAAACGCACTGTATAGCAAATTAGAGTTATTTTTTGACGTTTAATCAAACCCTAAAATATGACGCATTTATCGTGAAACATCCTGTATAACGCATTTATTATGGAACACCGTGTTGACTGATTCATCTTAAGTAATTTCGACTTTTTTAAATGGAACAGCCTGTGTATTCCTTATTTTTCTGATAGCTTTTACATACTTTATACATACTTTATTCAACTTTTGTGAAATATGTCATATACCTACCTAATTTAAATGTCTGCGATTTATTTATATTTTTTAACTTTTACCTGCATTTTTTGTTATCTTAACTAAACTATAATCTGAAAATTGTCTTTAACAATTCAATTGAACAATAAACATTTTAAATTGTTGTGGTTAATGACGTACAAAATTAAAACATTGGTTTTTTTATAAATTATACAGGGTTATTCACGATATTCGACACGGAAAATTGTGACTAAAGTATTCACTTTCAACAAACTTTTAATTCTGGGATGGATGTAGACCTATTGGAGGTATCTTTTAAAAATATTTTCAAGATTTACCGGTTGTCCCAAATGCAGAAAAAGTATCATAGTTATATTTTTTCAAATGGAATACTTAGTATTTTATTTGATTTTCAGAATGTACGTTGAAAATAAAAGGTAATGACATTGAGGTTTGGTACGTCTAAACTTTACAGTTTCTCAGATATTCGTTATTTTGTAAAAATTATTATTGTTTAATCACTCAACCTATGTTTGATATCAATCAAAATTGGCTTGGGAACTGCTAAATGATCAAGTTTTAGGATCCATGGGTGAGAAATTGTCTGGCTCATACAGGATGTCTCAAAATTTTTCTCCCAATAATTCCAACCTTTAAACTTTAACAACTTTTCAAAATCAAATTGAACACCACCTATTTTATGGTTAAAGTAGATGCAAAATGTAATTATCTACCGAAAATTATTGAGGTCTTATGACTAACTGTTTGCGTTTTCTTGGAAAGTTAACATTTCTCGAACTCGCACCGATTTTGAGTGATTTTTGATACCCTTGAGAAATGGCCACAGATTAGCGAATTAGCGAAATTTTTAGGAGTATATCCATTAAGATACTTAATAATGTTGCTGAAGGACTCAAAAACGGAGTATCTATGTTTGTGTTTGTAGTCGAATTATCGCCGTTTTAAACCTTTTTTATGAATTATTTTTGTAACATGGATAGCAAATTTATAAAGTATTAAGCCACTAGTTAATTCTAAGCTTTACTCAGATTAGAACGATAGATATGTAATTGGAAAAGATACCAAGTGATGTTTGAACGGTATCAAAAATCAGTCAAAGTCAGCTCTATTTTAAGAAATGTCGATTTTCCAAGAAAACGTTAACAATTAGCGGTATGAAACCTTAATAATTTTCGATAGGTAATTAAATTTTGCATATATTGTAACCATAAAATTGGTGGGGTTCCATTTGAATTTGACAAGTTTATACTACTTCAAAATTTTAGTTTTTGATTAAATTTTTTGACTTTTGACCCCCCCTCATATGAGCTAGACAATTTATCACTTTTGGGTCATAAAACTTAATCTGTTATCAGCGCCCAAACCATTGTTGGACAATAAATCTCAAAGGGAGGTTGAATGTTTAAATATTAATATTTGTTCTACATTTTTACAAATTAAGGAATATCTGAGGAACTGTAAAGTTTAGACCTATCAAACATCATTGAACTTCAATTAATTTTTATTTTCAACGTAGATTCTGAAAATAAAGTAATATACTAGGTGTTCCAATTGAAAAAACATGACTTTGATACTTTTTCTGCATTTGGGACAACTGGTACATCTTGAAAATATTTTTAAAACCTACCTTCAATAGGTCTACCCTCCCCATCCATCCCAGAATCAAAACTTTTTTGAAAGTGAATAGTCGCAATCTTCCGTGTCGAATAATGTGAATAACCCTGTATAGGTGGACCATAAGTAATGGGACATAGAGCTACATCATTACTACTACTATTTTGCTACTACTACGCTATCTGCAACTATTTCAGCTGCTTAAAAGGACTTAAACTTTTTTTTACGCAGCTGAAACGGAGATACGACTTCAAAATATTATTCTAATATGTTTTCTATTTAAAAAAAGTATACTAGTTTTAGATCTTAAATGTTGACCGTTTTCGAGATATTTAATGTTTTAATATTGCTTTGCTAATACGGTTAATGGTTAAAGGGTAAATTTACAAAAGGGTACATTTACAAAATTCATAAAAACCTTTAAAAAAAAGTGAAAAAAGGAACATAAAAATAAAATAAATTTAAACAAATCTATGTGTACTCTTCCTCTACCTAACTTCAACCGTTTCTGACTTAATAACAGTTTTTCCTTAAAGTGCGTATAAAATCGTAATCCATACTAATCTGAATACGGACCCCTGTTTGTGCTAAGTTTTAACCAGTTTTGTATTTGACAAATATCTGTCAAAGCATGTTGTCGTTATTGAAACGACATCTAGTCATTAAGGCCAAGCAGGTGTCCGTATTCAGATTGGTATGGATTACGATTGTATGCACCCTTTAAGGAAAAACTGTTAATAAGTCAGAAACGGTTGAAGTTAGGTAAAGGAACTGAGGACAAAAGGTCACATCGGTAAGCCTTTCAGGACTTGAGAATTTAATTAATGTTTAGACTACCGTTTTGCTGACAAAGCCACCATTTTTATGAAACATCTAGGAAACGGTGCAAAATAGGTATACGGTAGTATAAGTATTAAGAATCAGGGTTCAGAGGATATATATCCAGTGATATATATCATGATAAATATCATGATATATATCATGATATATATCATGATATATATCTTGATATTTACAGCTTGATATATATCCGATATATGCGATATTTTTATTAATTGAATAAAAACCGGTTTCAGTTATTCAAAGCATCAAAAAATTATTCCACAAGGCCCTGTATAGTACATTAAGTATCAAGAATATTAAGTAAGCTTCACTGAACGACGACAAAGTTTGGTTTTCTAATTTTTCTGAGATTAGTAAAGCTGTTACTGTTCGAGATGCACGGAAAAGGTACATTTTCTCGACAATGAATCAGTCGAGAAATAGATAGTTTTCAGAGTCGCATAATAAAAAGTTTATTTTTTTTGTATAGAAATAATATAAGTTATTATAAAAGGATTTGTGTTAAAACAAAATATAGCTTAAGTAAGCATAAAACAAAACAATTTTTTTCGACGACTGAGTAAGCATAAAACAAAACAATTTTTTTAGTTTTTTATATTTTTTATAGCTAAGTATATAAAGATTGAAAATGATATATATCGGATATATATCTGATATATATCCGATATATATCATGTGATATGATATTTATATAAATATCATGATATTTTCAAACCCTGTTAAGAATAATTACTAGCCTTCTTGCGAATAATTAAAAAAAAAAGAATAGAAACAGGGTGTTCAATTTAAAACTTTTCTTCCCTAGGGAGGAAAAGTACCACCAGTAAAAGTCACACTGTCTAAAGACACTTTGTCACTTTCTTGACAAATTGACAAACATATCTTTAGTAACAACACCTTCTTCAACCAGGTATTAACATAATATTTAACTGCTGCTTTTAACTATGCGCAAATAACTATTTCCTACGACCTCTATAGAAAATAAAAGTTTTCTCCCTCATTTGAGAGATGAAAATATCACTTTCACTACCTAGGGAGTAATTAGAGAATTTTAAACTAAAGCCTGTCTGAATATTGTGGACTTTCTTTCGTTTGTTATCTGTTTAATAACTTTTTCAATTTTTTAATTTGCTTGAGCATCTCATAAAAAGGTTGGTGCAAGTGGGTACTCTCGCTCTACACATACCAGGTGTCCAAGAGCACCCTGGACATAGGAGATTAACATGGGAAAACGGTTTTGATTTTTTTGCGCCTGTACGGTTGATTTGATTGAAAAATCGTAATAATGAAAGTTGTAGTACCTATCACGGACTAGTTTTGTGTATTTTTTTCGGATCTCTAACTTGAGCCCTTTCGTCGTAAAACACGAACAAAAATGAGAAAATTTAATCTTTTGACCTGCACTGTATAGGCGATTGTCGGGCAACGGGTAAACAGGCCATTGTTGCTGGTACGGTTGCTCGACAACCGCTTATACAGTGCAGGTAAAAAGTTAAAATTTTTGCATTTTTGTTCGTGTTTTACGACGAAAGGGCTCAAGTTAGAGATCCGAAAAAAATACACAAAACTAGTCCGTGATAGGTACTACAACTTTCATTATTACGATTTTTCAATCAAATCAACCGTACAGGCGCAAAAAAATCAAAACCGTTTTCCCATGTTAATCTCCTATGTCCAGGGTGCTCTTGGACACCTTTAAAATTTTACATTTATTGTAAATTAATTTTGCAATGCGGAAAAGTAACTTTACCGCATCCGGTGCGGAAAAGTACTCTTTCCCGCACTCAAATAAGTGTGTAAAAGTGCATTTACCGCACCTGAGTAGGAAAGGTTTTTTTCATTATTCTTACTAGTCTGAAAACTATCTATTTTTTGGTTGATTTGTTTGAAAAAATGTACCTTTTCCGTGAGGACGCTGGAAAGTGCGCATTTCCCATGCGCTGTTTTTAACTGGTGGGTTTTCTCGTGCGCTAACAAATACGTGTTTTGCATAAAATAAATTTTTTTAAAGTCAGTAAATTTCTGATATTATACGTTAAGTTACGTATACGAAAACATGCGAACAGATGTGTATGGTAAATACCTTCCTCGAAACTGTGCGTATAATTTTCATACGTTTCTAAACTTGTTTATGGTCAGAAATAGACCACCTGTGTGCTAGATTGAATGGTAATTCAATGTATAATGAATTTTTATACTGATTTTATCCTACAATATAAATTCAAGCTTCAGCTAACATTGGTTAAAACCGAGTTAAAACTTAAAACACATTGACATTTGTTATATTCTCGTGATAATATTTTTTTTTTGTTACAGATATTCTCCCGGTGAAGCGAGAAGCAAAAAAAGGTCATCCAGGTCAATCTTGGATTTTTTTTAATTTTAATAATAAACTAATGATTGGGGCGCGGGTGGTGTGTAGTTTTATTTGCGATTTCGATTTGCTGTTATGCCATATGCAGCATTGTTCTATCCACAATATCTGGCCGAATACTTTTCATTTAATTTCCAACTAAATGCTGAAGTATTAGAAATATTGTCATTCCTTTAAATGTCAATCTACGCATGGCGAACTGAGTAACTGTGCAGAAGTTGACATTGGGAGTGAACAAGGACCAGCAATCAGTAATATCTATCTAACGTACAATTTATTTTCCAACTGATTAACATCCTACAGCAAATTTAACTTTTTGTGTCTGCTCAGCTCCTATTTATATCGAAGAATTAATGCTAATCACATGTGATTTCTAAGAACTATGCATAATGCCCAAACGGCATTTGGGCGTTGATCCAACGTTCGATTAACCGACGTTGGGGCGACGGCATTTCTACTCGTATTTGCACTATTTTGGGGAATACAAATTTGAGTCGATTGGACGTCGGGTCACGACTAATACGGTATATTAACCCTTTCAGTCATGACCCTTCTAAAAACATTTTGAAAAAATTTGGCGTTTTGAGGGAAAAATATTCATTTTTTTATGATTTTTCGTGAATTAGCCTAATTGGTTTCCTACGGCCGTGACGTCATGCCGTCGACGAAAGACAATATGTCTAAGTGGAAAATTCATATACATATACGTTGAGGACATTTTATTTATTAAAACTCTTATTTGTTATGAAACTTATAAAAACAGTTATTACCCTTAAAGCAGCACAAATGTAATTCACATTTTACACAATAAACATGTGTTTTTGAAGAACAGCCTGGCAACTTGCACCTGGTATTATTGGGCTTGTCATCTGTGGATAATGATCAACTCCATCTAGTCTTTTTTCTTTTACTGGTTTACTTTCAACTTTTTGCAGTTTTGGAGAAGGTTTTTCAATGCCGTTTTGTAAGCTTGGCCTACCTCGTTTGGATGACTGCGCTATATACAAGTTTTTCGGCAACTTTATGACGAAATTGAAAAAGATCGTAAGTTTTGCTTCTTCTTATACCCAAAGATTCGTTTTTTTTTCTATACTCTAGCCAAGAGTTAACAAGTACAACGTCAAATGCATGGGAGATCATTCCAAGTGTCCATTTTCTAGATCTTACATGGGATCGATACAATCGCAACAACAAGTCGGCCTTATCCACACCTCCCATATTTACGTTATATATTCTTACAGATTCTGGTCTGGGTACTTGTATGTGAGTGTTTTGTTTTTTATCCCAACGCTTGCAGTCGTTCTGTATCCCGACTCGAAAATTTGAGGCTAAATACACTGGCTTGTTGTCGTACCATTTGGTTATAACAATTTCATCTCTGCTAACAGCTGTGTCGTGGGAGACCCGGCCTTTTTTCTTAAGCTCTTTATCGTCCAAAAGCGGATTATTTTGAAATCGTTTGATTTTTATGGTCCCAACTAAAAACAAAAAAAAAATGTATTGAGTTTTATTGATGTTGTGTTCTATAATCTCTTGTCACTACAACTAACCCGCAAAAATTTATTTGGATTGTAAATATTGCAGAAGTTGGTAACTTGTAAAGTAATTATCAAAGTCCATTGTTTTTTTCAGTTATACGGTTGTCCAAATACATTACTGTTCCAGCTTCGCTGCCGAACTTCATGAATTGCGCAGATATTTCTGTCGTAGAGCTATACAAGAAAGTCGTAATGCCACTTTGTCCAGCCAATATACAGGGTAATGCAAATTCGACCCTCACCATTGGGATCTCAGAAACCATAAAGGCCGTTTTACAGTTAGCAAGTTTCTTGGCAATTTTCTTGCCGCAAGTTTTTGACCTCGAAAAACTTTCCAGCAATTTTCTTGCTTATTCGCATTACACTTGGCAAATTTATTGCCACAATAAAATAAATACTGCCAACAATTAAAAACTAAATATCCTAACTTCAATTTGTTTTGATTGATGGTTAAGTTAACCTAACATTTGTACA
The DNA here is from genome assembly GCA_018691245.2 of Ips nitidus. Lineage (NCBI taxonomy): Eukaryota > Metazoa > Arthropoda > Insecta > Coleoptera > Curculionidae > Ips > Ips nitidus. The sequence continues at coordinate 3,660,643 of CM042803.1, read as the reverse complement.
TGTCAAAGTTGTATCCATTCTGTGTTGTTGTTTGAATACTTTGAATATGATGAACCGTAACAAAAAAATAAAAGCTGCAGTAATCTGTGTTATAATTGCTGCTGCTGCATTACTAGAGGACGAGGAATGGTTAGAGAATTCTAGAAAAGCAAAAACCCAGAGACGATGGTGGGTTAGACTGTAATACTTTATATTTAGTCCGCCTCCTCTAGTCAGGACTCCCGAATAGTAAGACAACTCTTTACTTCGATAACCCAGTTTATTCTGTCCTAGTCATGTTTTACAATACATTCACCTGGCTCGCGCTTACTGCTGCCTCAGCGAGTTTACAATTATCGCTATGTAACACTAATAACTAATAACCACAATATACAGGGTGTCTGCCACATACTGCATCTCCCCCGGTTAATTGAAAGAATTTGCATTTCCTTAAAATGAAAATTCTTTCAAAGATCCCTTTCATGCGATATAATGTTTTAAAAATACTTAAATATACACCTAATAATCCAATTTAACTACAATTTTTATTAAACTTTGAAAGTATAAACTAAAATAAGTATATATATAAAAAAAAACTGTATATATAGAAAAAGATAGTTAGAGAGAAAAGAGTTGTCTTATCTAACTTACTCATAATATTATAACGTCCTATTGAATATATAACTTAGTTCTATTTTTGTGAACTACATGTTCCTTATTATCTTTCAAGACCACTACATTTGGAGTGTCTTCCTTAACAACGATGTACGGACCCAGAAAGCAAGGCGTCATTAATTTATTACCGTCCTCGTTTTTAAGTAAAATCATATCCCCTGGCTTATACTCGATAGGGTTGACTCGTTTATCATATATCTCTTTTCGCTTTAATTTCGAATGTATTAAGTTGTTTTTGGCGTCATCGTGAGCTCTTTGTAATCGATATTTTAGCTCAAGAGGGTAACTTTCAAAATTATAAATAGGCTCTACAATATTAGTCAAATTATTGGGAATTTTACACTCTCTGCCAAAAATTAGTTCGAAAGGTGTGTATTTTGTTTCAGTGTGGACCGTTGTGTTATATGAAAAACACCAATAGGGAATCCATGTACTCCATGTGTCATTTAAATTTTCGGTTTGAATTCTTAAGTACGCACCTAATACTTTGTGCGAATTTTCTAATGCCCCGATACTTTCGTGATGGTAAGCTGTAGAATTAATCTGTTTTATATTTAAAAGTGTGCATATTTCCTTTACGGTGGAAGATATAAATTCCGATCCGCTATCAGTAGCAATCTCCTGTGGAATCCCGTATCGTAAGATAAAGTTTTCCACAAAAGATCTTTCCACAAACACAGAATCCTTGTTTTTTAAAGGATATGCCTCAACAAATTTAGTAAGTTCACATTGGAGTGTGAGGATGTAATTGAACCCGTCTGAATCGGTTGGTAGTGGTCCTACAATGTCCAAATACACCTTCTGAAATGAAAAATTGGCAGTAGAAGTAACTACCATAGGTTCTCTGATATAGTGATTAGAATATTTCTGTTTCTGACATTTGTCGCACTTTTTAACAAAGTTATTAACGTCTATGTCTAAACCCGACCAGAAATAATATCTCCTAATGTTGTTTATCATCCTGTTTATACCTGCGTGACCACTAGTGGGAAGTAAATGGAAATCATTTAAAATAATTCTTTTTTCGTCCATATCTATTACTTTCTTAACTCCTTTTATTACTAGTATACGGGGGCCCCTCCAATTTACTGTATTTTTTATTCCATTACCTATTTCTTTAATAAACTCCATACTCGTATTGTCTTTCAAAATAAACACTTCCTTTATTTTTGCTTTATTACTTATTCCAATCAGATCCGTCAACATTTCGTCTCGCGCCAATGTTGATCCGGCTTCCTGATAATAAAACAAACTAGACTGTGATTTAACAAAATAAAAATTCCCAAAGTGTTCTGTCACGTATTTTTGTATAGATATTATTTGTGCTTGGGTCGCTATAATTAGTTCAACACCGATTTTTGGCGGTTTGAGAATTTCTACAATGTTCGGTTGATCAGGCCTAACATTTGCAGGATTATTCTTATCCCCTTCAATTTCTTGTTCTTTTAAACCCTTAAACTGATTTCTAGTCATAACAGTCACTATATTATTGCTTAGACTTTTTAATTCCTCTGAAGTTAAATTAATCCTCGATAGAGCATCGGCAGTTACATTTTCACTACCTCTTACGTATTCTATATAAAAATCGTACTGTTCCAGCCCCAAACGAAATTTTGTTAACCTACTCGAAGGGTCAGCTAAGCTAAATAAATACAAAAGAGGCTTATGGTCCGTTCGTATCTTAAATTTTCGACCATATAAATAAGGACGAAAATGTCTTACTGCCCAAAAAATCGCTAATAGTTCTTTATGCATAGTGGGATAATTAATTTCTGCTTTGTTTAAACTTCTACTTGTATATGCTACCGGTTTATTATTTTTATTTGATAAAACTGCACCGATTGCAAAATTGGATGCATCAGTCTGAAGAATAAACTCATTTTGTTCAGTAAAATCGGGATAATCCAAAATTGGGTAGTTTGTTAGAGCGTTTTTTAACGTTTGAAAACATTCGTCGCATTCCACTGTCCATTCAAATCTAGCATACTTCCTACAGAGCTTGTTTAGGGGTACCGATACTTCCGCAAATTTTGGTATAAATTTCCGATAGTAGTTAGCAAAAGCTACAAACCGTTTTACCTCGTCAGAATTTTTTGGAGTTGGGTATTCCTTCAATGCGTGAATTTTATCTGGATCAGGCGATATCCCTTTTTCGCTAATGATATGGCCCAGATAAAGTATTTCTTTTTTTAAAAATTCGCATTTTAAAGGATTTAGTTTCAAGTTTACTTTTCGTAGCCGGTTAGATTTTTATTATGTTCGCTCAAATTTCTCCCAAACACAATCAAGTCATCTAGGTAAACAAAGCATTTTTCGTAATTGAGACCTGCCATGGCAACTGTCATTAGCCTAGAAAATGCACTAGGGCTGATTTTTAACCCCATTGGAAGCCTTTTCATTTGCCACTGGCCGCGATCTGTTGTAAAAGCTGTAAATCTCCTACTTTGCTCGTCTAATTCAACCTGATAATAGCCTTGACTTAAATCTAAAGAAGAAGAAAGAAAAATAGAGAGCGCCTGCCAACGAATCTAAAATATCAACTACATTTGCTATAGGAAATTTAATGTCTACCAAAGTACGGTTTAAAAATCTGTAGTCCAACACAAGCCTAGAACGCTTCTCTCACGTTGAATCACTCTTTTTTGGCACTAACAAGACCGCAGAAGACCACTCGCTTTGAGCACTTTCGATAGTGTCGTTTTCAAGCATTTGCGAAACTTGATTATTTATTTCGTCTTTTTGGGTCTGCGCTAGCCTATAAGGTTTTACGTATACTGGTTGCGTATTTGGTTTAATCTGGATTGACTGTTTATAAATATTTGTAACTGACAATTTATCTCCCGGCATATGAAATATGTCCGCATACTTTGCTGTGAGTCCTTCCATGGAAACTTTTTCCTCTTCATTTAAGTAATTTAATTTTAACAAATCAAACAATTTCTTTACTCTACTGACTGAAGTTTTTTGGTTACTAAATTGACAACAAGTATAGTCGTTCAACCTTTCGGCCCTAGGTAAACAATTTTTTAAATAAACCTCACTTTCGCGAGTGTTCAAAATTTTTATTGGTACTTCTCCGTTTATTGGTTGCGCTATTACACCTGCCACAAATACACCCAGGCATATCTCATTCGGTAAAACCACGCACTCCTCTGTCATTCCTGTTTTAATGTACTGAACAATTTCACATCTAGGCGGAATTACCAAAACATGATTATCTGTAGCCCTTAAGTCAAGAACTACTTTTTTGTCTTAGTTTAAAAGTGTCAATGCATTTTTTTCGTAATCTAGGTTAGCTTTGTATAACCTCAAGAAGTTCTCTCCAATTATTCCATTAGTACGGCATGGTAGAGATTCGAATATATAACATTTAATCCTAAATTTTATCTGTTCTACGTAAAGATTCAAGAAACTATAACCTATCGAAACTAATTTACCGCCTATACCTTTAATTTCTAATTTTTCTCTATACAAAGGTATGGATGGATCCAAATATCTTAGTTGAAGTGCACATAAGGATGCTCCTGAATCAATCAGAAAATCTACTTTTTTCTTATTTATGTAAAAAAAAACTGAATTGAAGTAATTATCTGAGTAAGTAAAAATGTTTTCGCTATCGTTTCTGTTTGATGAGTATTGTTTTCCTCACCTACATTTAATCCTTGTTCAGCAAAAGCAAAATTAACATTATGACGGAATCCCCTAGCACCGTCACTACTGCGCGGGTTGAATGGCCGTCCTCGATTTCCTTGAAATCGCTGACCACGGAAATTCCTACTGCCTCGATTAAAATGTCCATTTCTTACGAATCCCTGGCTGTTATTGTTAAAATTAGCATAATTATTGTTACGAGAATTGTTATTATTAAATTGGCCTGAAGACGATCTAGCTCTATTGAAACCCCTATAAGAATTCCGATTACTGTTTCCTCTACCCCTATGACTCATGTTAAAAACTTGGTTACCATCATTTAGAAAAGAATTCTCTTCGTCTTGTGCTTCTTTTATTGCATCTTTTAAATATTCGAAATTTCTTGCTGAAATAATGGTACTAAGCCTTTGGCTCCTAAGACCATTCGCGAACCTTTTAATAGCTGATTTTTCATTAATTGGTCTCAAAATTTCATAAATATCAGGGTCGTCGTTTGCTTGCGAAATCGTTAGACCAACAAAAAGGTCCTCTAGTTCTTTACCAAATTCCTCAATAGATCTACTGCTTTGCTTTATAGAAAATAACTGTGCTTGAAGAGCGGTTGGTGATTTTCGAGTCAAAAGATAAGTTTTTATATCCGTTACAAGGGTCTCTAGCGAATTATAGGTAGTTTTCAATCTTAGCTTGGCGTTGCTTGAAAGCCTAGTTTTTAAAATAAAATCGATTAATTTTTCTTTATCCTCGTTTTTAAGTGTAGAATTATAAAATTCAGCAGCATCGTTTAATTTTTTAGTATTTTCCTCGGAATCATTTAGTACAGGTAACAAGTTAGAAGCTACTTTTATATCAAAAGACGCCATGATTGCCTCCGACTTGTTAGTATTTTGTTGACTTTGCCCAAAAGCCAAAATTTCTTCATACACTCTTTTAATTGTTTCCACAATATCTTTAACTAATAAAATGTCAGCTTGCTCTACTTCTGAGGCGTTTATTTTCCTATTTATAACAGCAACCTCCCCTTTGAGCTCGCCAAAAATAACTTTTGCTTCGTCAACCTTTTTTTGTACGTATGCCGATTGTCGTCTTTCGTAACTTGATTTAAATAAGTTAGTTTTTATATTATTTAAAGAGCCTAGTATTTCATTAAGTTTATCTCCCATAAGAACCCTTACGTAATTTTTTAATAAAGAGTAAAATTGTAGAATAAAATCGTGGCTTATAACGAGTCCTTACTTTCTGATCCCCGAAATAGTGTTATAAGTATGCTTTACATTAATAAAATAACCCCCAAATTAATTATAATATTCTTAACTTACATGCAAACTTATTAACATCTAATCCCTTTTTTGTTCATCACTATAGTCCCTTGGTAATTAATTATTATAATATTTCTTTTCCTAGTTCATCAATTCATTATTCCATTGGAGTCTCCATTAATTACATGTCTTTCTTTCCATTTATCCTAAAAAAAACCCTAAAACTTAAACTTCTTCCTGGTTTTGATTCAAGGCGTCAGCGGATCGACGCAGCATTTCCCTGTTTACTTGTCGTCTTATAGTCGTCCTTAGTCCCTTACGACAACGCCTGACTACCAAATAAGTAGCGCCTGCTACTACGGCTACCACCAATCCAATTAATAGGGCTTCGGATAGCGTAAGTCCATTTGTTGAAATTTGGCCTCTCGCATCCCCATTTGATGCCTGGTTTATTACAATTTCCTCCTTGGAATTAGCTTTTCCCATTGTTCATAGCGGTGCCGACGTCATGTAGGAACGCTAGAGGGCTGGCAGGATCGCCATGTAATACTTTATATTTAGTCCGCCTGCTCTAGTCAGGACTCCCGAATAGTAAGACAACTCTTTACTTCGATAACCCAGTTTATTCTGTCCTAGTCATGTTTTACAATACATTCACCTGGCTCGCGCTTACTGCTGCCTCAGCGAGTTTACAATTATCGCTATGTAACACTAATAACTAATAACCACAATATACAGGGTGTCTGCCACATACTGCAAGACCCTGGCTCAATCGTGCTAAAGGAAATGTTCAGTTACCTTCTGAATTTGATGAAGATAAGGAAAAATTTAAAAACTTTCTCAGGATGGATGAACAAGTTTTTACAATGCTTCTTAAAAAAATTCACCACAGGATTACTAAAAATTCTTTTTTGAGAGAAACAATATCTCCAAAAGAAAAACTTATTATTACGTTACGATACCTGGCAACAGGAGAGAGTTTTCGTAGTTTGATGTACAATTATAGGATTTCAGAAAGCACAATTTCTTTATTTATTCCTATTGTGTGCAAATCAATATATGAGGAATTAAAAAGTGAATATTTGAAGGTAACTTTTGATATGTGTATCAAACAACCCAGTATTGTTGTTTGTGTTACCATTACATTACAGGTTCCCTCAACTGCAGCAGAATGGTTAGACATTGCACAAGACTTTGAAAACATGTGGCAAACTCCTAATGTAATAGGTGCTTTAGATGGTAAACATATAATAATCAAAGCACCTACAGATCAAGGATCTGCTTATTTTAATTATAAGAAGCAGCATAGCATTGTTTTGTTGGCACTGGTAGATGCCAAATATAACTTCATCTACATAAATGTTGGGATGAATGGAAGGCTGTCAGATGGTGGAATCTTTCGTGAAAGTGACCTTTTCAAAGCCATTCAGCAAAATACCTTAGGACTTCCAGAAGATAAACCACTGCCAGGCAGATCAAAGTTGGTGCCACATGTTATTGTAGCTGATGCTGCATTTTCATTATCTATGAATATTCTTAAGCCATATCCATTTAGAAACATGACTCAAGAGCAGAGAGTGTATAATTATAGAGTGAGCCGTGCAAGAAGAGTAGTGGAAAATGCCTTTGGAATTTTGACAAATCGTTTCCGAGTGTTACTTAACACAATTCCTTTAGTACCTGAAAAAGCAACACTTATTACTCAGTGCTGCTGTGTGCTTCACAATTTTTTAAGAGCAAATAATTCTCGGTACTTAGGAACCAATTTGGAGCTAGAAATTGATAAAAGATATCGATTTGTTTATGGTTTAAGCAAACAAAACTATGGTCGACCAAAGAATGAAGCACTTCAAGTCAGAGAGGAATTTAAAGAATATTTTAATACTTGTGGTAGAGTTCCATGGCAGGATAACATAATTTAAATAACCCCATTAATTTCTAAAATGTTGTTTATTTAATATAAAACCTAGAATCTTTTTATCTTAGTTTATTTGCTTTTGCTGATTACCAGAAGCCTGCAGTTTCATTATAATAATTAAAAGCTGGAGGTCAAGATGTAAAATACAGTTATATTTTTGTATTTTTAAAATTACAGGATAAAATGAAAACAAACAACCTTACATTATATGTAAACACAGAAAAAAAAAATTAAAATTAAATATCCATGTCACGCTTTTGAACCCTCTGTTTCTTTTTACCGTCATATACAGCATTAAAAATTGTTCGCTTGACATCATCGAGTATCTCTTCGTCGGTTATATGCTGCATCTCTTCAGCAATAGTCCTATAGTTGTCAAAAGTAACCGTTTACTGTAATGATTTAAATAAGTAAACTATTGCACAACATACCTTGCAAAGGAGCCATGTTTTAATGGTTCTTCAGCAACTGCATCCTTCAATGTGGTTGCAGCTGAGTTAAGCAAGCCAGTTATCGCTTGAAGTCTTTCAGGCGTAGGTCCTGCTGCTGCTGCACTAGCACCACGCTTTCTCTTGAAAGTATGGGCTGCTGTATCAAGGGAAGATGAAGGCCTTGAAGTTGTGGGTACAGAGGTGGGCGAAAACAAAGGCTCATCTATCCCAACCCCAGCATCTGCCAATTCTTCAATTGTTCCCTCAAATATAGTTTCTGGTTCTCCCTTATAATAAAATTAAACAACAATATATTATGTACTAATAAAATTTGCTATATTACCCACCTGCTGTTCAGGATGTAATGCTCCTGACTCTTGAGAGGCTAAATTGCTTTGCCCAGGATTTACAATGTTCCCCAGTTGCAGAAAATTTAGCAATTCAAAACACCACCACTTTGGTACATATATCCCATCTGTTCCTACACCTGACACTTCACTTTTTTTTATTTTATTGAGTTCCGCATAATATTGGGTTCTCAGTCTTTTAATCTTGGTTTTAACTTCTGAAATACTCAAATTGGTGAACATTTTAGAGTTTAGTTCTTCAGTTATTTTATGGAATGCACTTTCTCTGGAGATTTTATTTTGGTAACTGGCATCTGAAGTGATGTAAAGGCATCCATGTTGCTCATACAGTTCAATTAGTGTTTGCACTGCAGAGCGTGGCCACTCATAACTTGCATCTTTTTTGCTGAAATGTTTTTTATTAGTAGAGTAATTATACCTATATTATACTACTACTATACCTATATTATACTATTATTATACAAAACACACTAGATTACCTGCACATTTTAGCTTTTTGAATATCAAACCACAAACCGAATAATAAAAACTGCAAAAAAAATTCTAAACAACGACAGGGACTGACTGACAACACAACACACAATGAGCATTCACTTTTGTGATTAATCTTTCAGTGGCAAAAGGTCAATTTCCTGATTGTCTAAAGCTCGCAATTGTTATTCCACTTTTCAAGAAGGGTGATCCCAATGACTATTCAAATTACAGAGCAATTAGTTTGTTATCATGTGTTTCTAAAATTTTTGAACTTAACTTACGGAATCAAATGTTATCTTTCTTGCAGAAATATAATTTTTTCAACGCCTCCCAGCATGGATTTACACAGTCTAAAAGTACTGAGTCTGCACTATGCGATTTTCAAATTCGAATAGTTGATGCACTGGACAAAAACCTGTCGGTTGTTGGCCTTTTTGTGGACTTCTCGCGAGCTTTCGACCTGGTAAACCATGATATATTACTTGCAAAGTTGCACAGATGTGGTTTTCGTGGTAAAAGCTTTGACCTAATTTCCTCTTATCTGTGCAGCAGACGACAATATGTTACCATTAATAATAAACAGAGTAAATGCTCATTTTTGACTACCGGTGTTCCACAAGGGTCTATTATTGGACCTTTTCTGTTCTTGGTCTTTGCTAATGATTTATTAAACTTTATTGAGCAGGGTGCTTCTGATGTACGGGTCACAGCATATGCAGATGACACAAATATTCTGATAATTGATCGGAGTACTGACGCTGTAATTAAGAAAACAGAAATAATTTACGATCGAATTTGTTTATGGTCCCAAAAAAATTACTTAAAGTTGAATATAAATAAAACTAATTTTGTTCATTTTTCTAATAACAGAAGTTCACTTGGAGTAATTGGTATTTTCGAGGGAAAGGATAATGCTTTATCTTCTTGCTCTACTTCGAAGATGTTGGGCATTACTTTTGATTGTGGCATGAATTGGCAGGATCATATAAATATACTCAGTGGTAGGCTGCGCAAAAGCTGTTATGCTCTTAAATTTATGGCCAATCACTTTAAAATTGATGTGCTCCTATCTCTGTATTATGCAAACTTTCATTCACACCTGCGTTATGGCATACTAAACTGGGGTCTCAGTGCTCATCTGTCGCGAATATTTTTAGTTCAGAAGTACGCCATCAGGATAATGACTGGGATAGGTCCACGTCAGTCCTGTAGACCTATGTTTAAAAAACTTGGAATTCTTCCTTTGTCTTCTGTTTATATTTATCAAGTATGTGTTTTCGTGTTCAAAAATAAAACCAAGTTTGAAACTTATCGTACATCGCATTTTACAGTTACAGTGTGGAAGAGTTTTTAGATGTAACGTAATTTATGTAGTTTTGTATTAAGTTTGTCAATTTGATGTATTCGCATTATTTGAGGATTCTTGTAAATGTATTGACGTTTTCCTCAGTTGCATGTTTTGCATGCTTAATTGGAGAAATAAATGATTTATTATTATTATTATTATTATTATTATTCACCCTTCACTTCACCCCTCCCCAACAGTTCTTTGTCACGAAGAGAAACAACCTAATGATCAGATCTAAAAGTTACTGTTACTATAAAAATCACCAAACTTGCCGGCAAGTCGAAAGAAAAATCGAGCATAAGAACTATACAGAATGCCCAAACGGCATTTGGACGTCGAGCCAACGTTCGATTAACCGACGCATCGTCAGGTACCGACGTTAGTTTCCTACGGCCGTGACGTCATGCCGTCGACGAAGGACAATATGTCTAATTGCGTTTTCGGCTTACGGCTTTTAAGCGGGATTCATAGTCTGATTTCAGTAAGAAATAAGCAATAACAGTAAGAGATAAGCAATAAAGTTAGAAGTAAGAAACCGGTTGACATTCATAGTACGGTAGAAATACATTTTAAATTTAATTTATCATAACCTAGTTATATGATTTATATTTTGAAAAGTGGTGCATACTGTCTTACAAAACACGGTGGTTTACTTAACAATACAAAAATCCAACAAGCCTGCAATGGATAATGAAGAGGATATAGTTATTATTGCTGGTGCAGGAATACTTTTGTGCTATTTGATTTTATTAAAACAGAGTGGTCGAAAAAAACGGGCATTTAAGACAAGATTGATAAATCGACAAAGAAAAACAAAAGGATTTTACAAAACTTACTTTCTGCTCATGAAATCAAATGATGCTAAACAATTTTTCAAATATACTAGATTATCTGTGGAATCTTTCAACAAATTACTGCTAATGGTCACACCATTCCTAAAAAAAAGTCGTTGCCAGATGATATAGGTCCCGAGGAAAGATTGGCTATGACCCTGCAGTAAGTCAAGTTTTTTATTTTCCGTATAGACCTTTAAAAATACATGTAATTTTGTTCTTAGTTACTTCTCCCAGGGCTCTACAATGCAAACAATAGCGTGGGCTTATCATGTCGGACACTCAACTGTACACTGTGCAGTTAAAGAAACTGCCATTGCAATTTGGGAGGCATTATCCAAGTCTTATTTAAAGCCACCCTCATCTGAAAAGGAATGGCTTAAGATATCTAGTGCCTTTGATGAACTCTGGAATTTTCCTCATTGTATTGGTGCCTTAGACGGCAAACATATAAATATTCAAGCCCCACCTAGAAGTGGCAGCCTTTTCTTCAACTACAAAAAGACCTTCAGTATTATATTAATGGCAAGCTGTGATGCTACATACAATTTCACCTTGGTGGATATAGGTGCTTATGGAAGTGAAAGTGATGGAGGAGTATTTGCTAAATCAGTATTTGGTAGAATGTTAGATGGTAATCAAATGGCTGTTCCAAAACCCAGACCTTTACCTAATAGTGCACTAATACACCCTTTTACTTTCGTTGCCGATGAAGCATTCCCTCTTAAAAGTTATATTTTAAGACCATACCCAGGACGAAATTTAGATCCACCAAAAAGAATTTTCAACTATCGCCTTTCTCGAGCAAGGAGAGTTATTGAGAACTCTTTTGGTATTTTAGTAAGTAGATGGAGATTACTTAGAAACTCCGTTAATGCAGATGTAGATAATATTGATAGCTTTGTTATAGCTATTGTATGTCCACACAATTTTGCTAACAAAGAATCACAATCAAATAAAGAAAATGCATATTGTCCACTAGGATTTGCTGATGGTGATGGAAATCTAGGTAGTTGGAGAGATGAAATTGAGCCCTTGCAGTCAGTGGGTAGATTAGGTGCTAATAGGTTTTCTCATTCATTAACCGACATGAGGGATAAATTAAAACAATATTTTATCTCTCTAATTGGCAAAGTAGCCTGGCAAGAAAATATTTTTAATATCGCAAAATAAAATCAGGGTTAAAATTATGATCACAGTTTAAAGAATACATATGTATTCTTTATTATATTAGTATTATTACAATAGGCTCGTATTCAAGTTTATTATATTACCATCTTCAAAATTTCATACAAATGTTTAACCTACTTTTAAGTTACAATTTTTGTTACTTTTTGTTTAGTTTTTTTTAGGTTTATGTTGTGATAATAAATTAAACACTTTACATGCTGTATTAAATGGTTTTATTCATCTGGTTCTACTAAGATTTGCATAATTTTTAGTTTTTTGGCATTTTGCTGCTTAATCGTCATATCAGCTAAAGCTAGACCCACATATTGTCCAAAGGCAGTGTTTTTATCTGTGGCAGCTTTTTTCCCTTTAACATAGTCTGCTTAAGATATTTAATGTTTCTTGAATTGGTTCTGTTTCATTTTTTCTTTTTCTATTAATTTTATTAATTGTGGGTGTTTCAAAATTTTTGTCAGAAACTGTTTCAACTTGTTCTTCATTATAATTTTGATGATTATTTCGTGATTCTTCCTCAGCAACTTCTATGGTGTAGAATTCTTCTTCTTCTTCTTCTTCAGTGACATTACTTGTAATAATTTAAGAACATGTGTTCCATATTTTGTGTGTTTCCGAAGAGTTTAAGGGAACGTTTGTGGTAACACTTGTTGCAGAGGAACAGCTGCTTGATGGTCTGGTATTGTCCATCACATTTGACACCCTTCTGAAAAAATATAATTACTTTTAATGTAAATTTTAGGACAGGCATACAGAGTACTCATACTTTCTAGTCTGAATATGTTTTTCCAAAAATTTCATATGGCTTTTTCAGAGGCCAAATAGTTTCTTCTGGGGCCTGACTTCCAGATGGAATATTTTTTAGAGCTCTCCGTTCTTTGGTAAACCGGTCCCGGAGCAATCTCCACATTCTCTGCACTTCTTCCACTAAAAATAAAATATGTTTTAGAAGTGAAATATGGGAGTTTGATAAAATACTAGGTAGCTTGGCAAATGCAGCATAAAGAACTATAAGTTCAGTGGTTGGTCGACCACAAACAGACATAAAAATGTATGGAAATGATAAATGCCTGCATTCTTAAATAAGTTTAAAACTGCTTTTGACAAACTGTACTACATGTACACTATGCAAGTTTTAGGACATATTAAAAACATGGTACATACTTGGTAAGGACATTGCCAAAGAAATAGCATGCCAGGCCATTAATTTTTTGTTATTGTTCTTATAATCACTGCTACTTTTGTCATACAAATAGGGGTAATGCTGAATAATGTCTATCAAAATACGTTGAAATAGAAAAAAATCAGTCAATTGATGATAGCATCCAACCAGAGATTTTAATTAGTGCTAATAAAGAAGAATTATTAAAAAATATCTCTAGTAATCCTACAATAAAAGTTAATAAAAGGAAATCTTCCACAAATGAAAAAGAAATGATTAAATTCTTGAAGGAGCTACATGATGAAAAGGAACAAAATAAAGAAAGAAGACATCAAGAGAAGTTAAAGCTTATTAAAGAACTTTTTGGGTCTGAGAAAAAGGACTAAGTACTAAGCTGACTTTTCAAAAGACATTTGAATGTATTACCTGTTTTTTTAACATTTCTAGTCCTGCATTTTTTTAAGACTGTAGTATGTAGAGTTTAATTTTTTATAAGAATATTTGTTTATGTTTGGTTTTGTAGTTTTTACGTTTTGAGTTTATAAAATTTTATTTTTGATATATTTTTAATACTCACCTGTTTTATAATAAAAAGTAAAATAATCATAGTTTTAAGTGTACCCTCGAAGTTTTAAATGAAACCCATTAAATATAATTCTTAACATCTATATATTCATTGAAAGCAAAGGAATTATTCCCTATTTGATAGTAACACAGCAATATTATCCCTTTTAATCATTCCCTGCTCTCTATTGCCATGAACTTCAGGTGCATAATTTTCTTGACCTATATGTTCAGAACATGGCTCCTCTTGAAACAAATCACCATTGTCTATACAGGCATTGTGTAAGACACAACAGGCAACTATAAATGAAGCCAATTTTCTGACAGAGTGATATTCCAGTTTCATCAACTGTGGAAACCGCCCTTTCAACATACCGAATGTGTTTTCAATTCTCACTCTCGTAGCTGAGAATTTGTAATTATAGGTTTTCTGACTTGGGGTTAAGTTCCCATAGTCCCTATAAGGAGTCAGAAGATTTTCCGATAATGGATAGGCACTATCGCCCAAAACATGGAATTGAGGACCTAAACTATTCACTTTGGCAGAAATAAATGACAGTCTAAAAAATCCTCGCATCATGAATTTTTGATGGAACACCGGTAAATACGTCTAGAAAACGACGTCGGCTATCACAAATTCCCTGTAGAGTCATGGATCTATGACCCGTCTGATCGCAATTCCAACACACTGATTGAGGCGGATCGCGCTGCTCCACTCCCCGTGACTGAGAGAGATCACTCACTGCGCTGATCTGTGCAGACGGTTTGTGATAAGCTAACGATGGTTCAAGCAAAGCTCGATAGTTAGTGGAGGGCGGTGTAAACCTCTGGACTCTCGACTCTGTTTCCTCAATAGCTCGACTCAGTGCCAGCAACTCATTCATAGATTGGATTTTATGGGTTGACAATTTGGCTTCCTCAGGCTGCGGTTCAGGAAGGTTTCGAAAAAGATTCTCTATTGCAACGATGAAGGTCAAGACACGTTCCTGGACCCCCTGAGTTCGTTTACGAATCTCGTCCCATAAGCTATAGACATAATCGTAAGGCTGAAAAGAATCTCGCAATTGGTGAACCAAGTCCTCCCAGTCGACAAATCTCCTGGTACGAAGCCACAACAAAGCATCACCAGTAAAAAGCTCAGGTGCAGAGCGCAATAAATGATCCTTCGAAACTCCTCGAGACAATCGTAACTCCTCGATTCTCTCCAGAAAATCATTGACGCTAGTATGCCCATTGTAGGTTACATTCCAACGACTAATGTCATGTCGACCCGGAAACGTCTCAGAACCAGATGACAGATAAGACGGCCCAAAATTACGACCTGGAGTGTCGCCTATCCCAAGTACTCTACGAGCCAACTCAGCTACTGATAACGATCTAGTTAAATCGTCCTGCAAGGTTGAATTTCCAGTAGGTAAATGATGAGGTGGTGATCTTGTGCGCTCGAAACGAACTTGCGCATTTCTTTCCTCATGGTTGTCCAAATAATTTCTTGTTGACTGTCTGTCCCTCAATAAGTTAAGGTTATCAGCGACGACGAAAGTTTCACGACCAACAGGTTGGCTACTCGATCCACCAAAGGCAGCTCGTCTGATCTCTGCCATATTACTCTCAACATTGACTTGTTGCCAAGGTTTAACACCTGCTGTATCGTTGAGTGTTCGATAGTTCTGGAAACGACGATACGGATCCTGATAAGTGGCATTGTCAAAGGCATTGGTCTCGCTCCTCGAAACTCGACAACCACTGCGCGCTTCCATAGCGTCACCTACTTCGATTCCTGAAGCGGTATTGGTTGGCGGTAAACCGGATGTCAATCGAGACGAAGTGGCAGGATGAACGTCTAACCTTGAAGAAACGCCGGCAAAACCGACAGACAACCCATCGGGGACTCGTCTAAGTCGTCGAGCTTCCCTAGAAACCTCTTGAGCTTCAGATGCCTCAGGCGTTTGATGTGGATCCTCGTCCAAAACAATGAGATCATGACTGACCGGTACGTCAGTGACATTACCGTGTTCCTTATTTACGCTCCTCAAATTGGATAAGTCCTCCACAGCTCTTTGCTCCAACCTTTCTAACCAAATTTGCAAGTTTTTACAGCGATGGAAAGTGTCCTCTTTTATCCCTTCATCCTCTGGCGTGGTAGGGTGTACTCTTTGCAACCTATGCAGCACATGAACCAGAATTGTATTCAGTCGTTTAACCTCATTAGCTTGATTGTCTGAAGAACACAGCCGTATATCCCTTTCCATTGCAAATACTTTTCCTCTACAGAGACATAGTTCACTCTCTACTCCAAAACTGGTACCAGACGGTGGCTGTAACTGACCCTGCTTCTCACTGCGCAATACCTCGCGTAAAGTTGCACGTTTCTGTGCAAAGCTCCCAGTGGTAGGAAAGCCCCTAATACACAGTTCGTATTTAAGCTCTTCACTAGCAAGATGGTTTACATCCATGATGATCAGTTTTCCTCGCCAAATATACCAATATAGAGAACTTAATACAACAAAAGACAAATTTCAAAAATTTCACTTACAAGCAGCTTAATGCCACAACCCAACTCCTCCTAACAAAACAAAAAAAAAAACAACCACCTGCAATAAGTACAGAAATGAACAAAAAAAAAAAAAGAGAAAAACAAAAAAAAAAACCTCTAAATCAGTCACTGATATAATAAAAGATCACCAGTTCTAAGTCACTACCTTGACAATACTCCCTGTAAATGCCCTTATATATATCACTACGTGTTCTAGTGAATTCGAGTCAAAATGTTCTATGAACATGTAAATGCTTCCTTACCGAGATATGATTAAATAAATAATTGTACCAAAAACTACAATGATCTCATCCACATTATTAAAAGGGCTAGACTATGCTTACAATGGAAAATGGGCACTTTGAACAATTATTATAAACAGTTATTTTCAAAAGTATTAAAAAAAAAATTGTGAGGTAATTGTACAACACAATTAAAACTATTAAACTTAAATCATATCGTGGTAAGGAAGCATTTGCACCCATGTTCATAAACATTTTCGACTCGAATTTACCTAAAGAACGTAGTGAAATTTTGTCCCTTACCTCGCGACACCCTGTATATATATCCTCCCCTGTAAATATCCTGTCTAAATGAAGTTACCAAAATTCAACCACGTTGGGCGCCAAATTTATAACAATAGAATTTGCTAGATTGAAAATACTAACCGAAAGATTTTATTTTACAAAACAAGATTGGGTGGTCACGGGACCTCTTCAAGCCACTCGGTGAATGCCCCAGGCTAACTACTCATGGAGAGTGGTGTAGGTTAACAAGCTAAATTTCAATGGCGCCACCCACTTTGCACCGTCGTGTAGGGCTTGAGGAGAGCAGTAAACGAACGCTAAAGCGGGAAATCCCCAAACGCTAGACCAAATATCAGTAATGCAAAATACAAATCCTAAATAATACCACCAAGTACCCCGTTTTATGGCAAAGGTCTCTTCTTTATTTAAAAACAAAATTACCGACTGTCAAAAATCAAAGGTATTCGGTTAATGTACTGAGTGACAATTCAGAACCTAACCTTAAAATGTCAAGTTTAAAAGCACAGCAATATGTACAGGGTGATTGATTGAATTTTGACCACCCCCTTAACTTTCTTAATTTTGATTTTATCAAAAAACGTGAAATATAAAACTAGTAGATATTTAGGTCTACTTTATTCTTAGATAAACAGTTATTATACAGGGTGTCCCAAATTTGAGTAACGAACCAAACTTATGTTTTTTTAAATGCAATGACCAACTTTTTAATCGATATTTGAATTCTACGTCAAATTCTAGGCCTAATTGATGTAAAATGTCTGTATCGATATTCAACTGTTTCCGCAGCAGCATCGTGATCGAGACAACGTTGCTTGAGTAACTGAAAAACAAATCTTAAACAATGCTACTGTCACATAATAATGTTATGTCGGTTCAGATGTTTATTAACAAGAGTTGTAAAGTAAGCATTGATTATGCCTTTTTCGCCTCAGGAGAAGCTTGAAATCAACGAGATGTTTATTAAAAATAATTACAACAAAAGACGTGCAAGAGAGGAGTATGAAGCAAGATACGCCGGAGAAAGAACAATTCCAAGTTTAAATTCATTTTACTACATATATAAACAAAACAAAAATAATATAACGTTTAACCGCAAAAAGCCTGTCTTTATGGAAAGCGAAAATAATGAAAACGATGAACTTGATATTATTTTATATTTCAACGGTAAGTTGCGCATTGCTGCATAATATAGACAAAAACTTTAAATATTTGGTATATTTACAGAAAATCCGAATGCATCCATAAGAGGGGGTTCTGCCGTTTTGAACCAAACGTATTTCAAAATTCAAAAAACCTTAAAAAAGCATTCATTTCATTCTTATAAAGTATTACCTTGTCAAAAACTTAGTGAAGAAAACAAAGTCGCCCGTTTGAACTTTTCAAGACAAATGTTAAATCTAGTCGATGAAGAGGGCAATTTTTAAACAAAATTCTTTGGACTGATGAGGCACATTTTTCAACCGCACCAAATTTTAACAGGCGAAACTGCCATTATTGGGCTCAAGAAAATCCGCATGCTCTAAAGGTAGTAATACAAGTTTAATACGGTAATATAAAATTTGACATTTTTATATTAACTTACACAATTCTTAGGAGACTAAAAGATCTGGGCGCAAGGCTGTTAATATATGGTGCGGCATACTAAATAACCAAGTCGTTGGTCCGATTTTTTATGACGGGAATATGAATAGGGAAAAGTACCAAAATTTAATTGAAGACGTTATAAATAACCTGGACGACGTCGACATAATCTGGCAACAGGACGGTGCACCATGCCACAACACTATTGCAACTACTAATTATTTTAACGAACAGTTTCCTGAGTGGATGGGTAGATTCGGCACTATCCACTGGCCACCAAATAGTCCGGATCTTACCGTTATGGACAGTTTTTTTTGGGGATATCTGAAAGGGAAATTTGATAGGGAAGTTGAATTAACAGTGCCCAGAATAAAAGACATAATTACAAATGAAATTGCAACTTTAAATGGGGAAAAGCAAGGATTTATTTTAGCAGCAATTGAGAGGCAAAAAAGGATATTTAGAAAGTGTTGGAAATGAATGGGGGCATGTTGAAAATTTAAACGTATCATTACTTCAGTATCACTCTTAACTATTGTTTGTTTACATCTTTTAAATTTAATTAGCTTTTGTTTAAAACTACAGAAGCTCTGTAAATATTACTGATTATTGAAATACCATATAAAATTCAGTTCATCTTTTTTATTATCTTCGGTTTCCAGAAAGGCAGGCTGTTTGCAGATATATGGTATATAGTTTAATTAATCGTTTTAAGTATATTATAATAAAATGAGTTTAAATTTTGAATTGTTTTTTTTTCTTTCTTTTGAATTTGGTACACCCTGTATAATAATTGTTTATCTAAGAATAAAGTAGACCTAAATATCTACTAGTTTTGTATTTAACATTTTTTGCTAAAATCAAAATTAAGAAAGTTAAGGAGGTGTTCAAAATTGAATCAATCAAGGACGCCACTGCGGAAACAGTTGAATATCGATACAGACATTTTACATCAATTAGGCCTAGAATTTGACGTAGAATTCAAATATCGGATAAAAAGTTGGTCATTGCATTTAAAAAAACATAAGTTTGGTTCGTTACTCAAATTTGGGACACCCTGTATAATAACTGTTTATCTAAGAATAAAGTAGACCTAAATATCTACTAGTTTTGTATTTAACGTTTTTTGCTAAAATCAAAATTAAAGAAGTTAAGGGGGTGGTCAAAATTCAACCAATCAACGACGCTGCTGCGGAAACAGTTGAATATCGATACAGACATTTTACATCAATTAGGCCTAGAATTTGACGTAGAATTCAAATATCGGATAAAAAGTTGGTCATCGTATTTAAAAAAACATAAGTTTGGTTTATTACTCAAATTTGGGACACCCTGTATAATAACTGTTTATCTAAGAATAAAGTAGACCTAAATATCTACTGGTTTTGTATTTAACGTTTTTTGCTAAAATCAAAATTAAGAAAGTTAAGGGGGTGGTCAAAATTCAATCAATCACCCTGTACCACATGTTGTGGATGCTATTTATAATCAAATCAGTTTACAAAAGGGGAGGGTAAATGGTTATTTTAATGATGGGCTCAAAGTTGGGTATTTGGGAATACGGAACCTTAACTACGGTACAAGTCTGGATAGGTGAGTGTTAAATTGTGGTCACAGAAAGTTGGCAAAAGAAAAAGGTAACCTTCAATCAAATATTTTAGATCAAATTAGACAAACTTGTGCTTTCAGGCAGCACTGGACCCCAACTAAATGCATTTAGTGTGAGCTTACAAACCCAAAAATCTTAGTAAGCACACTCTCACTGGTAATAGAAGATGTCAAAGTTCCTTATTACTACTATATATCGACTGCTTGTGCTCAATGGTGAATCAGAGACCAGGAAACTGTGTTTGCAGCCTGCAGATCTGCTTATGACTAGACTGACCTTATTCCCAGATTGCTAATACTCCCTGGACACTTCAGTTAATGTGGCACAGGCAGGCCTAATGCGTCAATTAATCAGGACAGCTTAAACTCTCAACAAGGGCTGATTGCAAGTGTATGTGCTGGTGTTCGTTGAGTTGGTGATCGATTGTGTCAAGTGCTGTTTTCCTTGTGGAGCACCGGAGGTAAAAGTGGGAAAGGAAAAAAGAAACCTAGAAAACATGTTCTAGTTACAATGACTGTCAAGCACGCTAGGATTGACAATAGCAACCTACATTAAGTGAGTACCTATAAGCACAATTGCAACTTAAACTTACCCGAGTTGTTGATGGGCTTTTCCTGGTAATACAAAATAGGAATTTACCAAAGTCTTTTCTTTAAATCCCCAAGAAGGTATTTTAGAAACTTAATTCTATAATATTTTAAAGACTGACGAACCTACTTTGATTTGAAAAATCCGCTCAAGCGTTAATGTCCACCATGTGGAATCAAAATCCAAAAAGAAAATGGCAGTTTGCCTAAACTAGATTCTAGACCATTTTTAAGTTAAGCTGCAATTGGTCAAAATAGTCACCTGTAATAAAACTATTTTACCATTGGTCATTAATTTGAACTCTAAATATGACAGAATACAAAACCACAAAATCAATACATCAATCAATACAGTCAACCGTCGCTGAACCATCACGTCAATGTCAAACCAGAGAATGTTTACATGTATTTATTTATTGAAATTAAAGTTTTATGTTATTACTATCTTTAATGTTAGATTACTTTAGAAGAAGTGAAACATTTTGCTTAGTTGCTCAGATAGTGTGTGAATTAGTTAAAAAATAAAGGTAATTTGTGACAGCCGGCCTGCTGTAAATTGCAGTAGAATAGCAAAATGTAAGTACCCCCCAAAATCAAAGAAAACAAACCTTTTGCCAAAAAAAAAAAACCGTAACAATTTTCGATCTTGCCTTGGTATGTGTTGTATTGATTTAAGGGGAATGCTTCAAGTGATTGTTGTAGGCTAATATAAGTGTTCACATCTCCTATATTATGAATTTCCACAACTCCTGTATTATTTTCTATCTTTGTTATACCTTCCGGAATGAAACAATTTTCGTCAAATTTTATTTCAGGGACGTAATATTCACCGTTAGAATTTACATTAAAGACACATGATGTTCTTACAATTTCATTTCCTGTTAACGTTATATTGTTTCACTCGTAGTCAGATAGTGAACATAAATGAACTGGGATTTTTGTGTTAGCTTTTTCTAAATATCCTTCTTGAATATGCCAATTAAAACCCATATTACATAGTTACGGTGTACACCCAGTAAACCACCATAGTCAGCAAGGTTAGAGTAATGAGGTCGCTGACGAGTATAAAAGATGCACCGTAACTCGGCTGAGGCACCGAACTCTGGGGTCATCCCCAGAGGGAGGTCACTGGTCTCTAGGTCGGTCTTCGAGCATCAAGTTCGAACTTTCTAGTGCCCGGACGGATCGATACCTTCTTGGAAGCCCAGGCTGAAAGACAAGAGTTCTTACGCATACCAAGAGGTGACCGTCCGAACTCTTGACCCTATCAGTACCTGAAGTAAGTCCTTTGGCGTGTCGGTCATAGGGGATCCCTGCTCGTATCGAGCGGGTTTCGCTTGGCGACACTTCAAGAGGGCTTGCATGCTTAAGTAAATCCTGTGGGCGTGTCGGACATAGGGACACCCTGCTCGTATCGAGCGGGTTCCGCTTGGCGGCACATCAGAAGGCCTTACGCACATACACCACACACCTACACACCCATAATCTTGGACAGTGTCCCATGTGCGTCCCGCCAGCGGCGGTGCTAGCGGTCCTCCTAATCTGGGGTAAGAGCTAGCTCAATGTTAACTGAGAAATTAAATAAAGACGACATACTTAAGCTACGATCTTGTTTCTCTTCCTACGCTACCCCCTAAACGTGACAATATGCCAATTAAAACCCATATTACATAAATCGCGAAAACTGATGAGACTATCAAAGAAGTTATGAAAGTTATATAAAGTAAAACAAATTTTCTCATTTGAGTTGAATTCTTTGAAAGCTGGTATATGAGCTTCATATTTAGTGTTTTCTTGACCACATGTTGTTTTTATAATGTTAGGTTTAACTAATATCTCTTGATAAAAATATTTTTATGCTAAAATTGGATTGATTAAAGATATGTGACTGCCAGAATCAAGAAGAAATTTTAATGGTTTTGGAAATCCTTTAATTTGTATATATGGAAGTTTTCTTTGATCAATATCTTGACATTTTTGATTATATGGATCTACAATGTTATATATTTCATTAGTTACATTATTATCAGTCATATTTTGAGAAGTACCCGAGGAAGTATCAAAATCAGAAAAATCTTGGAAATTCATGTTGGGTTGGTTGGGAAGGCTAATTTCGGAAAATTTTGGTAGTCTGATTGACTCGATGACTCATCATGAGAATTATTAGTAATTTCTCTGATGTTTTCATCACAATAATTTTGGGTCTGTTCATTTATTTCTTCAAAATTTTCATGTGTATTTTCAGGAATTTCATCAAAATATTCAAGTTCAAAATTGTCTATGCTATATAATTCCTCAGAAGTAAATGTTGGTTTTGATCTAGGTTGGAAATGAGACTGAAAATAATTTGGCTTTTGTGTAAATTTCGAATGTTCCCCGGGATATTGTCTAGGAACGGTTTGTTTAGTCACAACAGACATAGGTATTGGTCTAGGTTGATTTGTATTTCCTCTGGGTTTCCAAACATTTATAGCTATTGGTTGACTTGGAAATGGCCTTGGTGTAGAAGGTGGTGGTTGGTTTTGAAATATTGGAGTTTGGATGCTTGGCATAGGAATTCCTGATAAAAAATTGTTAAAATTACGGTTACCATTCAACACGGGGTGTTTAAATCTGGATTCATTTACGATGGACAGGAAATTTTCCTCCTCTATTAAATATTGTAATGCTTCTTCTAGATTACGTGGATTTTTCAGCCGAATAGCTAATTGAATTTGAGTTGGCAAATATTTTTGAAACGTGATAACAACTAAACCTTCAATATTTAGTATTTGAGCTGATTTTTGTTCTTGTGACAGAGTATTGTCATTATTAATAGAAGAATTAATTAAACTTCTTAAGTATTGACAGGATTGAACAAGATCTTAGCGAAACACAATTTGGTTCAGAAACGCAATGGGTACTAGAGAGGCGTTGTTTGCTTTTAATGTGTTGTCTCAACGACTCATGGACGTCAATCAACCAATATATGTAGCCTTCCTCGATTATAACAAAGCTTTCGACAAAGTCCGCCATAATCACCTCATAAAACTCATGAGAGATAAAAAACATTGACAGGAAAGATATCAGGATAATAACATATCTCTATTTTAACCAGACTGCCAAAGTTTCGGTGCAAAATGAACTTTCAGAAGAGATAAAAATAAAACGTGAAGTAAGACAAGGATGCGTGCTATCACCATTACTCTTCAATCTATATTCAGAAGACATAGTACAAGAAGCACTGGAAAATCAAAAAACAACGGGAGTGAAAGTTAATGGGAAGGTTATAAACAACATCAGATACGCGGATGACACAGTACTAATAGCAGAAACCCTGGAAGAACTGCAAAGGCTGATAGATCTAGTAGTACAGATCAGCGAAGAAAGGGGGCTCACACTTAACACCAAAAAGACTAAATTCATGACAATCACAAAACACCAACAACAGCGAGAAACATTATGGATCAAAGGGGAGCCAGTGGAGAAAGTCCGCAAATACGAGTACTTGGGAACAATTGTAAATGACAATAATGATTATTCACAAGAAATAAGATCAAGAATCGGAAAGGCTAGATCAGTGTTTAATAAAATGAGGAATGCATTAACCAGAACAGATCTTAGTCTACATCTTAAAATCAGAATGCTTAAATGCTACATATTTCCAGTACTATTATATGGAATGGAAGCCTGGACGCTTAAGAAGTGCGACACTGACCGGCTGGAAGCATTCGAGATGTGGGCATATCGAAGAATCCTCAGAATAAGCTGGGTGAGCAGAACAACGAACCAGGAGGTGTTGAGAAGAATGGGAAAGGAGAAGGAAATAATCAACACAATCAAAATCAGAAAATTGCAATATCTGGGCCACGTGATGAGAGGGAGAGGTACACACTGTTGCAAACTATTATACAAGGAAAAATACAGGGTAAAAGAAGTATAGGAAGAAGACGCATCTCCTGGTTGAACAACCTAAGGCAGTGGTACAACAGTAGCTCTGTTGATTTGTTCAGATCCGCAGCTTCAAAGATAAAAATCGCCATGATGATAGCCAACCTTCTTAAAGGAGACGGCACGTAAAGAAGAAGAAGTATTGACATCTAACGCCAAAACTATATGAGGATTCCTTGGGATGGGGTTTTATTGAATGCAATTCCTGCAAAAGACAATTAAATGACCTTTGGTCAGTAAATGTTTGTTTTAAAATAAATCGAACCTCAGTCCAAGTATTTAATTCCGTTCTGCTTGAAATTATTATCAAAGCTTTTCCGTTTAATTTTCCTAATATCGCTCTTAAAATCAGCTTGGTTAATGTTTGATTAGTTGCATAATGTAATACCACATCATCACAAGCTGCTAAAAAGTTATTAAGCTCGCAAGGTTCACCATTAAAACATGGAATTATGTCCAGAAAAAGACGTACCTCAGAATAATTTATTTCTGACATGATCTCAATCGAATCTGAATGTAAATTTGGTTGCAATTTAATTTTATCTAGTTCAGCAACTAAATTATCTAGGTCTGAATCAGAATCTGAATCAGTAGATTGTGATTGAGTAAAAGGTGGATGTATCAGCTTTCTATACTCTCGATTTTTGCGCACAGTTACTTTAAGTTTATTAAGCATAACATGAGTGTGTCAACGATGACCAAATAACTCTTAATGTAAGGTAGAAAAATAATAAAATTGCATGGAATTAAGGAAGCAATGAAGAAAATCTTACTCTGGTGTGTGTGATGTTCTGGTGTCCCAACACGATGATCTGGTTTGATCACTATTTGGTTGTACCAGCACTGTAATCCTGTGTTTGGCTCACTATTTGGCTATACCAACACTGTGTCCAACACTAACTCAAGATCCCGTTAAAGATTTAAAAATCACCAGTTTATTCACGCACTATCCACTGGCACTATGCGTAAATTTTGTGTACGGGAATCCTACCGACTGCGCCAATTACGTTTTGCTCCAGCAAAGCGGTTCGAAATTGAAGTTTTACTTTTAAGAAATTGACAATGAAACACCCGTTCCCTCAGACAACTTATTAAAGCAAAAACTGGGTTACAATAATTTGTTACTAACATTAAGTCTGACAAAATACTGAACACTTCCTTCTCCTAGCAAGATTATATATTATTTTAATAGATAAGTTCTGATATTATGCTAAGTATGTAAAAATTAATAGATTAAATATGAATTAAATGCACTGTAAGATTAACTTCACTTAATATCTAACATTACACTACACCTTGTCAACAGATAAGATACGAGATTTGTCATTAACGCACAAACCACTTCTTATCTCTTTGAAATAAGATCCTTTACCGGTTTCCAGTGGCGGCGCATCTCAGTAATGATCAGATAGCTGGTACTCTAGTTGGCCATGGTTTTGACACACGGTGATATTGGAGACCTGCAAAGCATTGCAATTTCTACATTTGTGTTATTAAGAATTGGTTTTGTTTTAATAGCTTTTATCTTCACATATCCCGTATTCTTAAAATTTTCAATTATTTGCTTGACAGCTTTTGGTGATGGCTTTGGTTTTTCTGGATAACGAGCGGCAAATACCTCACATGTTCTACTCACAACTTTATCACATTCTCCGTAAATAATAAACAGATTTAAGTAATCTTGGTTTGAATAACGTAACCGCGACGGCATATTTGCAGTTGTCAAAACACTCAAAACTAGTGTTATTAACATGCCCTGCAGGTCTCCAATGTGTGTCAAAAGCATGACCAACTAGAACACCACATAATCCCAACCGTGCAGCATAATAAAAAAATGTTTATTCTCAAATAAAACGAAATGGGTTGGATTTAGGTATAGGCAAGTAAATTGAAACTTATAGTAATTTTTAATGCTCAAAATGATTCCGTCATAAGAAATGTGGGTTTCTATTTAAAAAACTTGAGATTTTTCATTTTTTTTAGTGGCAAGTTTATGATTTTTTTTTGACGACCCTGTATACAAATGAGTCATTACGCATACATAGTACAAAAATATGTTGAGCGTTGCAACTGTCACTTTTTTAGAAAAACATCAAATATTTCGAAAACGGCTAGAGATAGGCATAGGGCATTCTATACAAAAGTTGGTCAGAATTTTGTGAGGAATCCAAATATGTAATAATATATAGGGTGTTCTATTTAAAATAAGAAAGTTGTGATCGACTTCCGGTATAAACGGTTCAACCATCTTGAAAATATTTTAGTTGGATTGGGCATGCCCACATCAGTATCCTGCCAAATTTTCAAAACTCTCCTATTTATACTTTTTCCAATATCAATCGATGTCTTTCGTCGTGGGACACCCTGTATAGTGGAGCAAAATAAAAAGGTGTTTGTAGTAGGACACTTTAATATAGAACTAATCAAAGAAAATGCCCATAGGACAGAATTTTTGTCCATTATGAACTCGTTTGGATTGCATCCAACTATCCAAGAAAACACTAGAATTTCGGGACATTCTCAAAGCTGCATAGACAATATTTTTACAAACATTTCTAAAGAGAAAGTGCTCAGTTATGTTTTACACACTGCAATATCAGATCATACAGCTCAAAAGGTTACACTTACTTGTAGGGGCGCCCCAAAAACACCTTTGTATTATAAGAGATTTTTTAGTGACATGAGCGGAGATGAGTTTCTAAATGCATTGACACAAGAACAGTGGATAGAAGTTTTTAAAGTTGAAAAATCTAACGTAAATGAACAATGGTCTATGTTTATGAACACTTTTCTGCTTATGTTTAATCACCATTTTCCCAGAAAATTGTACAACCCCAACCAGAAAGTCAATAAGTTTTATTGTAACAACAATGATAAACAGCTGCGTGAAGTAAAGGGTAAATTGGACATTTATTTAATGTTGAAAATTTTTAATAATGCATATTATGGTAAAGCATATTCCAATGCAAAAAAAGAGTATGATCAACTATTGATTAAAACAAGGGCGCAAAATTACACAAACAGGATAGGCAAATCTGATAATAAAAATAAAACGATGTGGTCAATTTATAAAGAAATCACGGGAACATCAGACACGGATGGCACAATGGTGGTCGGAACGCCAGATGAAATGGTAAATAGCTATAATAAATATCTATTAAATTCTATTGAAGAGTTGTTAGAACACTTTCCAAGTGTGATAGAACCAATAAATATTCCAAAAAATCCTAAATCAATCTTCTTAAGACCTGTTAGCCCTGAGGAAATTTTGGAATTAAGTAAAACAAAAATAAAAAATAAACATAGTGCGGGCGATGATGAAATACCGACAAGCCTCATTCGTCAGGTTATTCCGACAACCATTGATGTAATCTGTTATACAGTGTGACCCATTTAGAATGGAAACACCCCTATAAAATTTTAGGTTATTAACCGATTTCAATGATTTTTTTGTTGAAATAATTAGGAATGAAATGTCTATTACGGGAGAAAATTTTAAATATTTATTTCAGTTTTCAGGTCATATTACGATACTTTTTCTTGATAGAAAATGGAGAATTTTTATTAGCAATTTTTTTATTGAAAAAATTACTACGCCACTGGATCTATAGTGCTTTCAAATAGCTGTGACCAAAATTTCATGAAAATTAAAAAATTTTCAATAAAAAAATCGCTAATAAAAATTCTCCATTTTCTATCAAGAAAAAATGACCTGAAAACTGAAATAAATATTTAAAATTTTCTCCCGTAATAGACATTTCATTCCTAATTATTTAAAAAAAAAAAATCATTGAAATCGGTTAATAACTTTATAGGGGTGTTTCCATTCTAAATGGGTCACACTGTATAATTAACAATTGTTTGAGAGAGGGTGTCTTTCCTGATCAATTAAAGTTATCGGCTATTAAGCCACTATATAAAAATAAAGGGGACATAACTTTATTTGAAAACTACAGACCCATAAGTCTACTTCCTAGTTTTTCTAAACTGTTCGAAATCGTCATGAGTGTAAGACTAGTTGGATTTTTAAAAGAATGCAATGTCTTTTCTGGGAACCAATATGGCTACCTTTCCAAGAGATCTACACAAACTGCTATTTATCAATTCACTCAAGCTGTTTTAGAGCTCTTGGAAGGGGGCGACGCACAGTGGTACGGTCTTATGGACGCCTGCGGTCATAATATAAAACACTACTTTTAATAAGTGAAAATTTGTACAGATCCCTGAAATTTGTTGAAAATATTGTTTTATCTGTTTGTAAAGAGAAAAATTATGCACAATTTTAGTAATTCACTATAAAATTCCACGGAGAAGAATGAATTTTACAAAAACCCAATATAACCTAAAAATTCAAGTTATTATTTTCTTTTTTAATTTTTTAAAAATATTTTCCTAAGTTACCAAGAAGTTTTATGAAAAACTACTTTAACTTTACAATTTGCAAACACACAAGTTTTGATAATATAATAAAAAATTATAATTTAATTTCCTCAAATTTGAGTTTAACTTAACTTAAAATTCGAAAACAAATGATTTTATTTACATACTTATGAAATTAGAAGTTTTGTGGCTTCCTCGCTCATTTCAAAACTGACATGTTTTTTCCATCGGTTTCTCAGACTAGTCAAGTACGGATCGGATGATACTAGCAGAGAATGTAGAATATCCTCATTAGTGGCAACTCGCGAGCATTTTCTTGAACCAAATTGACGAAACTTTTTGAAATCTTTATTTCTTGCTTACGCTGCTTCCTCGCTGAGTTGTCCAATCGGAAGACAAGCAGATTGTATTATACCACACCCATGTAAAAGTATTTTATGGATTGAAGAAGGCATGTAAAACCATCGATACTTCGATACAAAAATGTTTGCTGTATTTTGAGCATAGTTATCAAAAGCTTCTTCATTTATTGCTCTTCCGCTTATCAAAACTTGAAGTACAGTAGAGAACCTGATAATGAGCTCTTCAACTCCTGTTACTTCTGCAACTATTTGAGTATCTCTAAAAATCTTCTAGCAGTATTGCCATCGTTTGAGTTTCCACTTCCTTGTCTCGGCACGTCAACATTTATACCAAGTCTTTGTTTAAGTTCCATTTGAACACGTTTTTTCTTGTTTTTTAAAAGGTCTTTTTGAACACTGGATCTAGCACTCCACTTTTTAAAATCTAAACCATATGATATATGTAAGATACATTCCATAAACCGGATTAAAGCATGTAAAGATGAAAGGCCATATTTATATGCATCGGTATTTACATTTTTATTTCGAAGTTTTTCCAAGTCGTTCAATTCGGATGGTTTTGCCTTACATATCGGACAACATGCTGAAGATGAGGTTTCTGTTAAAACTTGACATATCTTTCCATCTATCATCGTGAAAGATAAGTTGTGATGCACTGCAAATACTTGGCAATTTAATGATGATACAATTGTCTCTTTCAAGTTGTCAATCTGTTTTTGATAATTATTAACGATGTCTATTACATTTTCGGGTGTTTCCTTTAAAAATTCAAAAAATATCGGTCTGCAGTAGTTAGACGATGAGGGATGCGGATTTTTCCAAATGATTACATTTTCCGAAGTAACTAGCTGAAGGGGAACTAAAGATGCCATAAATACTGACTCGTCTGATATATTTGGATTATTAAAAATCTTGTTTATATGCACTATGTCCCGAAGATCCATCGCAACCCCATTTGCTGTATAACATAAGATCTTGTGAGCTCATTCCTAGGACTGTATTTTGTACGTCAGTTGTTAACAACAGTCGTTTAATAGTGTGGTCTAAAAGATGTTGAAGTGTAATAGAAGCGCCCCTTTCAGTAATTTTCATAAATAAAGGATAACAATCAGATTTGGCTCGAAAAAATTTGATTATAACTGGGAAATAAATCGGCATTTCTTAATAAGCATTTTTCTCTTATACTATTATATTGATACCTTGATAAATTCGCATCGGTTATTAAAGCCAAAGCGTCATCTCGAGAAAATTGCTTAATACTATCTTCATTAAACTGTTCTTTAAATTTATGTGCTCCCATTGAAAGCACTTCTCGAACGAGTTCTGCTTCATCTTTCTTCCCTTCTACCCTTAATTTTCTTTCCAATAAACCTTGAAGTTCTGCTATTGATATGTTGTTTACTTCTTCCAGTTTAGATAACTTTCTGCGCTTACTTCTTTCTGAACACTCCTCTAATTTTTTGGTCGGTCTTCCTGCGGAAGTCGAAACTGTCGATGTAGTTTTAAATATTATTTCACCTTCCAACCAATGTCTAAACTTTTTGTTGAATTGTTCTTTAGTTCTATTGACTTGCTTCCACTTACGTTTAAACTTGGGTAAAAAATCTCTCTGTAAAGTACGTTTCACAATTTTGAAGTCATCGGTACTAATTTTGAACCGTTCTTTTAGGTTACGAAAAAGCCTATCCTCACTTCCGTTTAAACTAATAATATTATCCGACAGATATTTTTTACGAACTTTTAACATTTTCACAATAGATTTTTACTGGTTGTACTACAGCAATCTTATTTAATTCAAATAAAACAAGATCTGTCAACGTCCACGTCAACGGCATACATTTGTTTTATTGGCGCGCATGACCCACTTGACTGAAATACGTTATAAAATCTAAATAGGCAAATTTCGGCAACTGCCAAAACTTTGATACATAAGACCAAAGCTTATAGACTACATCAATCCTAAAATTGGAGAGTCGCAAAGCGTCGCAAACTATTTTGTACATTTTTAAATAACATACTTATTTTGTAAAAACATATAATTACATTATATCATTAAAAATCTATAAAATAAATTTATCACATTGTATAATAAAAGTATTATATTACATTAAGAGATGTCATTCAGTTTTAGAAAATAAAATATAATTGTTGCTTTTCAAATATTACATAAAAACCCAAATTTTTTGAGACACAACAAGAATGAAATTTAATAAGTTCTATGTTAAATGCGAAAAATCTATGCTTTCACATGCGCTCTTGCATGTAATAATTTTTTTTTAGTATTTTTAATTTAACAGAAAAGTTTACTAAAAAACAGCATAGAATAAAATAAAATATAAAAATAATATTTAAATCTCTTTTGGCCGCCGAATAACATTACGGCTAACCACTGTGCGGCGCGATGTTGCTTCGTTTACCTTACCGCGGCTGCGCGCTGAACCTTTATCGATCGCGGCGGTGCGTTCACCATTCTGTCGCGAAGACGCATTGTAACTTAAGCGTGTGAGGCTGCGCATTGTTTTCTTTAATCTAATACAAAAAAATTAGTAACTTCGTTACACAGTTCAACTTTAAGTTTGAATTCAACTTGTGATGAGTTTCTTCCATCCCAATCTGGCAATTCAGGACATGGAAAATTTACAGTTCCTCCAATGAAAAGAAAAAAGAGCACTGTGATTTTATTAGAGCAAAAATCTAGATTTTATTTTGGCCTTCCACCAGAAACATATAATTATGTCACATTACTTTCAAATAATTGTAAAGTGACAGAAGTTGATATTTTATTATGTTTAAAAAAAATTAGGCAAAATGATGCTTATGAACGTTTGGCTGATGACTTTTCTCTGTCATCTTCAAATGTACAAAGAGTGTTTACTTCAACAATACCTCAGATGGCTAACATTGCTCAACAATTAATTTTCTGGCCTGAACCTGTTGCAATTAAAAAAACTTTACCAATATCTTTTTGCTACAGGTACAGAAGTGTACAATCCATTATTGACTGCTTTGAGAAACAAAATCAAGCAACTTGGTAGAAAATATAAAAATTAGTGTAACACATTTAAATTTCTTATTTCGTCAACTCCTGGGGGCTTGATAAATTTTATTTCAATCAAACGAAGTTACGAATAATTTTTGTTTTGTTTTTTGATCCGTCCGTTAGTGCCGTTTGTTTTGCAGCGAATTGCAGATAAATGATCTACTATTAATAGTAGCCGTTTAGTCAAGTAACCAGTGCTAGTACTTTGCCAAAATACGATAAGCCGTATTTTTAAGTTATTATATTTTTCTCAGTATCCGTCAGTCGGATTTTTACCGTTCTTGTTGGAAACTATTGGTAGAATTACAGGGTTTACAACAATGCTGCAGTATGATAGCGCGTAATAGGGAATTAATGGTTTGCGGCTTTCCTTGTAATTAAGATTCGCGAGTTGACATAGCCGGTTAGGTTGGCCGGAGCGTACCGTTTTCCTGCAGTACTGCGGTTCTGTACGCGTCACTCGAGTAGAGCCCATTACTCGAAAGTGGGGAACCGGACTGTCTATAAAACTGGCGTGCGCCGCCAGTTCGTGGTCTGTTGAGATCGCCAGCTTTCCCAAGCAACATCTCAACCTCCCAGCAGCACCGCCGCACCATAGTAAGTTTACCTGTTTGGTGGCTAGCCCTCCTAGTGCACTGTGTACCTGTTATTTGAACACCGAGGCTCGATAGACCGGGTGTTCCCCCCTTGTTACCGGGACTACTCGTTAGTACCGAACCGCCTCTTCCCCCCGTACTGCTGTTTTCTGCAGGCTTCACACAAACGCTACATGGTTCGATAGACCGGGCGTTTGTGGCACTCCCCCAGTCCGGCCATTTTACGGCCCTATTAATTTTGTAGCGTCGATGCTCGACAAGATCTGGCGCTACACGTTAGTTCCGCATTCAACACTAACGCTACATGGCTCGATAGACCGGGCGTTTGTGACAGTTAACAGTCCGGCCGCACGTCCTGGCCCTCTCTTTTGTTGACTACGCTACATGGTTCGCTAGACCGGGCGTAGAAAGTAAGTTTCTAAATCCTGTTGTCGACAGGAACCACTACAAGGCTCGTATAGACCGGGTGGTTTCAGCAATACACCCTGCCGACTCTTTTACCGACCCGTGACACCGTAACTTTGTTTGCACTAGGACGGTTAATTGCTTAATTGTAAACGTAGACCTGCATTGTCCCCGTAATTAACTTTGAATCATCTTGTACCTGTAACATTCATTGCATTGCGTGGCTTTTAACTTTCTGCATTACACCGTTGACCTGTCTTGCATCGCATCCGACCCGTACCGTAACTAAGTTGCACACTCGCACTCTCGTTCTTATCTAATTAAGGGGAGGGGGATTTAAGGAACCCTTATTTAAATAATTAATTGGTTTAGTTAATTTTGCTGGCGTTTTAAGTTAAGCAAAGAGAAAAGAAGGGTCTTATATTGGTCTGACATAGTTTCTGAATGCATAAACCTGAAACGGCATCGTATGTCGCCATAGTTCGGGCAGGAGAAATGTCGAATTGCCACCCAATTCCGCCCAATTGAAGACGGAATGCATATTAGCCAATTTCCTGAATGTTGTTGCTTTAGGTTTTATTTAAAGTTAAATTAAACAGAAAACGTTTACACATTCTGATCGTTTTATGTCAAAGTTAAATTAGTTGTTAGACCTCAAATTAGAATAGAAAGGAACTTAAAATTTGAGGGAAGAATTAAAGCCTAAAAATGCTTTCTTAAGAAAAAAAATAAGAGAACAATTTGACTGTTTTGTTTTGATTATTTCAGTAAAAATACTCTAAAAGTAGCAGTAAAACTACTTTAGTACAACTATTTCAATGCATGTACAAAAAAATCCTCCTTCGATATCTGCCTTGAAAGACTCACTCTTGTGTTTCCTAGTCCTAGATAACAATATTTTTTTCTTGGACACCCTGTATGCTCCTCAATTCTGCAAATATTTAATTACAGGCTAATTAATATTTCCAGATGCTAAAAAAACCTATAACCAGTAATAAACTTTTTCATTCTTCCAGTTAATCCTAATTTATCTAAAATTACCTTATAAAATAGACATTTAAAATTTTGGTGTATTTTTATTTTTTTATTAAAGCAATAGTTAATTTTTGTTTAAAAACATAGAAACTGTCTGCTTTGTTCTGAAATATAGAAAAAACAATACCGACAAATTCCATTTATTTTTGATGCAGTTGGCAAGTTGTTACGGAATACTACTCTATTATTTATTGCAATTAATTAAGTACTATATTTCTGTTGGAAAAGTTCAAACTAAATTTATAAACCACTTTCTTGTAAATACGTCAAGTAAAATGTTAATTAATTAGACATCATGGAATCGAAAAGTTAAACAGTTAAACAAAGTAAGGAAAAAATACTTAGGTAAGTTTTTAAGACAAAACTTAAAATCTATAATCCCAATAAAGAGAAGCAGAAAGCAACGAGAATTATTATGAATGTGCTATCATACTTGTGTTTTTCTGTTCACTTGCAGAATATTTCACTTTCTCTACTTTCCCACTAACTTTCATACTTGAATGGCAAATTAAGGTTCTTTTATTTTCAATTTTTTTATAGGCCTAGAGGGTTTTGAGTTTTTTTAGGTTTTAAATCAAGAGTCAATATTAACATTTAAAAAATAGAAGAAAAACGAGTCAAAATCCTGCCATTTTAAAAATTATTATCTACTTTTTGAAATCGTTTTGAAGCTTGAAAAAATTTTTGTAATGGTGCTCATTATGTTTTTTTTAATAGATTATGTTAAACATGTCAAATAACAGAAATAATTTCTAATAAGCTTATTTCATCAAGCACAGAAATATCTAAAATTTTTAATTATTTTTTTTTCTGAAACACCCTCTATAAGTCCTATATGAAAAATGTAGATATGTTCAGTTAATTTTTCAGTAAAAAATGAATTCATACCCAAAAAAATTAGTTTTTTTTTTAAATGAGACCCCCGTATATTATTGCATCATTAAAATTAGTTTACACCGGTTTTCCATCTGACTGTACAAACCGGATATTAAAAAAGTACAGTTTTGAGGTAGTTGATATTGTTACGGTTTTCCCGTGGGTTTACACAAAGTCAATTTAACTCAACAATTAATAAATTTATTTACATTTCAAAACACTCTGTACAATAATTAATTCAGCTACTAAAAACACTACTACAATTCCACTATTTAAACTTTACCGCGTTCCCAAATTCACTACTCCCACCGTCGAGACCGCTTCTTTTATATTCGGTAAACCACGTTCTAGAAACGCTTCGCGATTTGCGTCGAACATCGAAGATGCTTCTCGGTGTGTCGCTTCCTAACTGTGGCCTACTTTAACACGCGCCCGGCCAGATATTGCGGCGCATCGATTCCATCCCGAATCGAGTGCTCATTCAGAAGTATCGAGCATAGTAGGCCCAAACCGTAACAATATTAAAATCGAATTTCTTCTTACTGTAGGAAAATGGAGTAAAATGCGTCATTTTTCTTTCAAATAAGAGTGTATAGTATAGTATGTTTTTTTATTACGTTATTTAATTTTTTTATTTAAATTTGCTTTTCAGTGTGACAATACAAGACTTTTGATATATGGGTAAAAAAATTGTTTTAAATTTGGAAGTAACATAAAAATACATTGTTTAAATAACTTAATTTATTTTTTCAGTAGGTATTTTTTTGAACTCATTGCAATAAATAAACTTTTGTTTTTAATATAATTCATTTTCATTGCATTCACTAGTCTACTTTTCAAAAAAACACTTTTATGGATAACTGTACAAGTTATAGTAAGTTATTTTATTCGCTATGTACTAACACAACGGAATAGGTATTGTTTCATTGGAAAAAGTTGTTTAGCCAATGTCTTTACAAATAATGTAAATGTGTTTACTGATAATTTATTAAACAAAGTCATTTGTTGTACTCAAGGATATTGCTATTTTTGTTAAATTATTATTTTCTTGATCAGTTAGCTCAAAATAACAAATGTTTTTGTCTGTCGTGTCTAAATTTCTCTATTAAACAACTTCATATTACGAATTTTAATTATAGATGATACAAGAGTTATAAAAAGATGCCTACTCAAATTCTGACTGAAACAGCTCCCAGTAAGTCCTTTAAGTTAAACTACCATATTACTACCACTAATACATATAATTTTCAGATGGCCTCTTACCAACAATGTATAACAGTATACAATTAACCAAACAACTAGTTCCTTTTATACGCATTAACATGGTAGTTAACATAGTTCTAATTATCGTCCACACAATTTACTTTATCTGGAAGCTTGACTCTAGTTCCTTTATGCAGTTCTCGTCATCGTTTATAGTCAACGTACACGTAAATTACTGTTAATTCTTAAGCTATTTTATAAATTACTTAATTACTTGATTTCAGTTGGTTTTAATTCAGCTTATTTGGGTCAGAATTGAAAATAAAGTGGTTATTGTGACCCGGTATATCAAAGAGTCACTACAACTGACCCGTCAGATTATTGATCCGAAACTGAAGCAATTAGTGAAAAAGGTTATAAGAAAAGCTTATTTCACATTTTTATGGATCACAGGATGTGTTCTGTTTCTTGTTATCGTTAATAGGAATTACAGTTTTGATGAAAGCTTTATTGAACACTTGGTAGGACGTCAACATCACCTGTCAGTAGGTAAGAATTTCAAGGGAGAAAAATAGGAAAGAAATATTGTCTTTCACTTTTACCCTCACTTTACTACCATATTTTTCTAGCTTTTTTTTTGGGTATGCTTCTTTTCATTGTCTCTGTGTTGTTCATATTGTTTTCTACTTATTATGAGTAAAGACAATTTTAATCCGTCTCCATTTTACGACTTTTTTTCATCTCATTCTCTCTTCCTCAATCTGTGTCTCAACCTTAGCCATCATGCTTCCTTTAACTATTTTTTTTTGTACTTTACACAGTGTCTTCCTCCTTCAACACTATTCTTTTTTTCTTTATTCCATTCTAACTTCCTCAATTCAATCAATCAACTTAACTTTCTTACTTTTCTACCGGTCTCCGAATTTCTTACCTCTTTTTGGCGCACATTTAGTATCCTTACCAATTAGGATACCAACTTTAGTATAGTAAAATGTAATTTTGACTGTGTTATCGATATTTCCAGTGTATTACACTTTTGGGACAATTTTCTTGGATAATGTTCAAATTTTTTTTTTCTTAAACTTACAAAATTACACAATACGTTGCGTAACTACCAGTTATAAAGAGAAATATTGCAAAACTTGATGGTTTCAACTGTTTTCTAAACTGCAATTACATGTAAGTAGTTGTCAAATATTTTTAGAAATTTTTGTTTTCAAACTTCAGGATATACAGAGTACATTTAGTAACTTAAAAATGGTTTTCTAAAAAAAAAAATTAATATTTTTTTTTATTTGGCTCTTGTTTCCTCTGTATTTTCTATCCGTTTTCAATTATCATTGTTTTTCTTCTTTCACTCACTAACATTTTCTATTGGAGACATTTTCCTTATTATAATTTCTGTATAATCTATTCAATTGAAAATTCACAATCAAAATAGCCATTAATAAAATATTTAATTAATACAATAATTATTGATGAATTGCTGTTTGCTATTTGGTTTGTGTAATTTAACGTAAATAAATTATTTATAGCTCAAGAACCGAAAACACATACAGGGTGCGTACAGTAGATATTTATTGGACCAATCGACTGAATGTCTATAAATTTTAAAATTAAATCTTTTTAATTCAATTTTCAGTTATTTATGTTCTGTTGATAAAATGTTAAAAAAATTGTATTTTTTTTGTACATTTCTTAATTCATTTGCAATAATTTGAGCTTCACATGGAAGGGTTGAAAAAGCTAAATTACCCAACCATTTAGCAAGTTTACAAAGGTATGAAACATTGGGACACACTATACATGTAACATTCTTTTTTAGGTATTTTAGTGGACATTATTGGAATTCTATTAATAATAATATGGAGTACAGTTTCCACTATCATGATGGTTTCCGCTCCCATATGTTTCCTTTACGTGATGCTGCAAGGCAAAATTGCAGTCATCATTCTAATTGACTACGTTTGCAGCATCAACCACATGAAAAGTTGCTCTGAAACTACAATGAAACACCTGAAAATTATTATAAAGAAACATTTAGAAATTATAAGGTTGCATTTTACACTTTATTGCATAAAATTGGCTTACACACATGATTTTTCTAGGTACAACCAGTTTGTATTAAAGTCCAACCAGTACTTTTACTTGTTGTATTTGTTCAATGAGGTTTTCTTCGGACTTTTGCCAATGTTTGAGTATTTTTCTGTGAGTAGTCGCTGTATTGTCTACTATTATTGTATGTTGATGTTTACAGCCAAATAGAAGTATTATAGCTGTATCGTCTGCTACGGTTTACTTCTTTTGTTTGGTTTACGCAGTCAATGATGCAGCGGAAGAATACATTACTCTGGTAAAACTGTATAAAACTACGTATACTTTTGTGCAAAGTGTAATTTTTAAGGTCGAATACTTTAGGACAGAGATTTTTAACCTGAAATGGTACGAGTGGGATGTATCTTGCAGAAAAGTTTATAGCATATTAATCACCTACTTAAACGAACCAATGAAAGTGGATTTTGTGGTGGTTAACATTAACAGGGCTTTGTTTTGCCAGGTGTAAACTTAACTAATAATGTACTAATAATTATGACTATTAATTTTGTTTTTTTGCAGATTTTAAAAACTTTGTATCCAGTACTTAATTTCTTTTATACAACCAACAGAATTGGCCGATTCTAGTTTTGCAATTCAGCACTTTATGTATTATCACTAATTATTTCACATTACTGGTGAAAATTTATGGAATTTTTTTGTCGAGTAGTGAAAAAACCAAAAACAAGTACATTCCAAATAAAATATTTATTACGAGTGGTATTTAAGGTATTCAGGAGAACTTTTAACATAAAGAATTAACATTAGAAAATCGGTATCTGTATGATCTAAGCTACGTTGCAAACTCAGGAATTCAAGTGTTGAAAAGCAGTTCTGTTGAATATTTCATCTCAAAAATTAATAATAAAAACGCTGTAGAAACAGTGTGAAAAACATTGTTATATTTTTGTTCGATTTGAGATGTCATAATATATTCAAAAAACATCAATATGTGTGTTCTTTTAGCCTATTACAGCTGAATACTCTTCTGTTCAAAAATTTTTTGAAATTCTTTTAATTTCTTTGAAAAACTTTGACTCAACTTTTCCAATATTTATTTACATACATAATAATAACTAGAATGTTCAGCTATTTTATTAATACACTAACATTTTCAAGCCATCTAAACATTATGAGGATTTCTAAAGGAGTAAAAGAGGTTTATTACAGGATAAAGTCCTTTCAGTATCTACAAAACGGTAGTACATTATAATGTAGTAGTCTGAATGATTTTACCTTTTTAGCTAACTCTCTGTCAACAACGATAGTGTACAAAAAACAAATTTCAACCGGCAAACTGATATGAATCATTAGGATATTGTTACGGTTTGGGCCTACTATGCTCGATATTTCTGAACGAGCACTCGATTCGGGATGGAATCGATGCGCCGCAATATCTGGCCGGGCGCGTGTTAAAGTAGGCCACCGTTAGATAGCGATACCGAGAAGCATCTTCGACGTTCGACGCAAATCGCGAAGCGTTTCAGAGTGGTTCTAGAACGTGGTTTACCGAATATAAAAGAAGCGGTCTCGACGGTGAAGTAGTAGTGAATTTGCGAACGCGGTAAAGTTTAAATAGTGGAATTATTGTGGAATTGTAGTAGTGTTTTTAGTAGCTGAATTAGATATTTTACGAAGTGTTTTGAAGTGTAAATAAATTTATTAATTGTTGAGTTAAATTGACTTTGTAAAAACCCACGGGAAAACCGTAACAATATGATACATTTTCTTGCAGTCTTGTTGCCAGTTATACCATTCTAAATTGTTGATACAGTTGACAAATGTGTCATTCTATAATTGCATAATTTCAGACCTGATTAAGCATCAACATCAACTTATTTTTGTTTAATTTTCCTTATACTTACAATTTGACAATTTAAAGATATTCTTCTGCAACGTCAGTGCTGGTAAATAGCAGCATACGTGGGACTAGCTGTAAGGTTGTTAATCATATTAAATATTTAAGCAATTTGCAAAAATTACGGAAAAATACTCGGCAATCGATAATAATCCTCCAATTAAACCACTAATTACATAGGTGGTATAAAGCAAATGATGGGAATTTACAACAGTGTCCATGTATTTCTTTATATCCAAGTGTCTCATAGTTATGGCTTTAATCTGGTTTTCGATATTATGTGGTTGCAAGTCATGTCGTACATTTGACAAAAGTATAATGTTATCAATTAAAACAATCTTAGCAAGTTTGCTTTGAAACATAAGGTAATAAAAAGTGTAAGGAAGGCAGACTGCTATAATGATTAATGGTATGCCCCAAATAAAGTACACTAAACCCAAAATATAGTAGAGTAACGAGTCTAAAAACACAAACAAATAGTAAAACAGTTAAGAAATTTAATACATTACCTTCGTGTTTGGTTTGAAAGAGATGAAACATTGCCATATAATCTGAATAAACATATAGCACATTAATGGCATGATGGCTAAAGATAGCAACGTGCCAGATGTCGCAAAATTCAAAGTCGCCCTTTTCAATAAAAGTTGCAACAATCTTTTTCCCTTAAATAATTTTGTATATTGCCAAGATATTTGAATCTGGTGCGTAGCCCTATTGGAAACATCACATTTAATAGAATAACCTGCAAAAGTATACATCATTATTGGGAATGTTCTAGAATTACTATAGCATTACGTAAATTATAAACAAATAAGCTGCACTATAGTTCATAAACCAGTCCCATGTGTGAATTTCAACAAAAATCAACCATGTTTGACTTAACAGCAGTAATCCATAAACTACCAAGTTGATTTTATTGATCCAATGCAAATGGGTCATTAACATTAAAAACCTGAAGACTTTTGGTAATTGTCCATCTAAGTTTCAAAAAAGTTACAATTATTATTAATAATGAAACAAAATGCTTACGCAAGCTTATAACAACACCTTCTTGTCTACTTTTTTTAAAAACTTCCATGCTGATTAAGGACAAAATAATACCAAACCGACAAGGGAATAAAATGGTTTTAAAGCGATTTAGGATTTTAAAGTTTACACAGCAAATATTGTTGATACCTTTTCAAATGCACTGCCATAGTAATTTAGTATCATTAGCAGGTAAATAAGTATGGTTAATTTTTTTTCCCGTGGCGGTTACGTCATCAAGTGCTCCGCCATATTGAAATTTACGCACCTCGTTTATTACAAGCTAGGCTATCCATCTTTTTAATCACCTGTTTGGACGTTGCCGTATTGACAAATTCCTCCTTTAAACCTCACAATAGTGTATCTTTCATTAAGTAATTATAAACAAAAATGAGAAAACTATATTGTTTTGAAAAAAAAACATTCTAAGAATCTCACATGTTTTGCATGCAATAAATGCTTTTTTTTTCGAAATCTGCGTAATTCATCGGTCCGTTTATTACTGCAACAAACAATACACCAGGTTCACATCTGCTCGTGGAAGATGTGGCAACATAGGGCACAGTCCCAACTGACGGCTAAACCTTCTAAACAACATTTTGAGGTTAGGAATTTTAAAAAGTTGAAAAACACCAAAAACTACAAACAGAAGAAATAAAAACTTAATTTAGGGTTGTTTAAGTTTATTAATTAGTGTTGTTATTGCGAGACCTTCGTAGAATTTAAGATTTTTCTTCACCAAACTGGAAAACTTGCAACATTTGGTGGTAAACAAAGGCGGAAAGTTCCAATCAAACTTTGGCTTGGGAACAACAACCACATTCAATTTAAATTATCTGGAAAGAACATCACAGATAGGTGCATTCAAACGAGTCATTAACAGCCCAATACCAACGTTTCAAGAATTATTCCATAAAACTGGGGACTATTAAATCCTAAAGCAGTGTTTTAACTTATAACAGAATTGTTGGTGTTTTAAGAACTTGCTTCTTGGTTTTGTGATATATATTGCTTATTTATTTCCTTTTGTAAATTTACCCAGCATTAAATACATATCAATTTGGTTTTGTTGTGTGATTTATTTAACATGTTTTTTCAATTTCAGTTCAATTTATTGTAAGAGCAGGTAGGTACCTCAGTTAAAGAAATTATCTAATTTTATGATTGTTTATGAAGAAAACTAGACTTCTTAGATAAAAAAAAACTTGAGTGTACTTTTTAAAGATTTTATTTGTATATTTCATAATGTGTAAATAATACAATTAAAATAGTAATTTAATCTACTATCTGATGTAAAAGTATTTAACAGTAGCACCATCTGTTTCTAGCCTTATAGTCAGAGAAGATACGGCAAAATTGATAAGGGCTAATTCTGCAAAATAATGGCATTTGATCAAATTTATGTATTAAGTAACTTGTATCTTTCTAATATTACCTGAAACTTATTAGAAATTTGTTTTTTCAACACTCTGCATATGGATTTTGACAACACCATTATAACCATAGCTTCAAACACCTTTTGTTTAGAGTCTTTTAGAGCAATTGATAATGGGACTTTTTAAATTTGGACCCTTTTAAAGCATGATAAACAAACTCCAGATTAGGCAAATAAAACTACCTGAAACATAAGCTATTTAGTATTAGCAGCTCATTAATACCTCTACCAGAGTCCTTTTTATAGTATTAGGTAAATCACCTTGTCAGCTTCTGCTAAATACACCTTTACTCTATATCCATGTTTCTTGGAGAACCACTGGCTTGAATAAACTTGGTTTTTGTAGTGTTCTTGTAAAAACTCTTTTTGGGAGTAAGTAAATATATGGGCTGTTTCTTTGTGACAGTGTTTTCTATTAGAAAAGGCATTCTTTTCTGTTCCA
This sequence comes from Ips nitidus, assembly GCA_018691245.2. NCBI lineage: Eukaryota > Metazoa > Arthropoda > Insecta > Coleoptera > Curculionidae > Ips > Ips nitidus. Next base: position 3,617,256 of record CM042803.1, on the reverse strand, counting down.
CAAACTCTAGTTCCTTCAGAATGTTTCACTGGGCCCCTTGGTAGTTGTAAAGTGTATTAAGAATGTGGCATTTTCAAAACTGACTACCGAAACACACACACATTATCTAGTCTCACACGTAGTATCGCAGTTAAAAACAAGTTAAATCAAAATACTCCTTAAAATATTGTAAAATTTACATCAAAAATAAAAAATGTCTCTTTGTTTACTTTTTGTCAACAATGGCGGCCGATTTTCCGAGCCTTGTCGTACTGATTCATTGCCGGCGTGACTAGATGAAGTCAAAATTCTATCGTGCTCGGAACGCATGTAATAGACAAGAAAGGCAAATGATGACGTAACCGCCACGGGAAAATAAATGGACCATAGTTACTATACACTATACTTCAACACAGTTATTTAACATAAGACCAAACCTCGAAACGACTTATGTCTAGCAAAACATTATATGATAACCCACATTTATGTTTACTAAGATATTTGATTTTGGTTATGATGTGTAAATAAATGACGGTTAATGATTTCTACCTACAATGCATGTATCATCTACCTCAAAGGTTCCCAAACTTTTTTCTTTCATAGACCACTTTTAAAATTTTGCTTGCTCCGGTGGACCCCCCACAACAGCTACATTTTCACTATATTCCCAAAACTTCATAAAACAGATCTACCCAAGGAAATGTGTGTTGCGGTTCAGTTCCATCAACGAATTAAGTTTTCGAAAAAAAAGTGGGAATTAATTGGTTAATTAATTAATTGATTTTGTGCTGTGAGTGGAACAAAAGTATAGTTTACTTTTTGAGATGTACTCACAGTTAGCAGCAGTTAACGAATTAATTCTCACTTACTTTATTCAGAAAACTCTCCAGTAGGAGTGGTAAAAATAAAAAGAAAAAAATTGTGTATTTTCTTGTGTTGTCTTTATTCAAATATGTAATTATTACACTATTAATAAAAATAAAAACATAACGTAACTTTTACATCTGCAATGGCAAACACAAAATAGTCATCAAGTTTAATGGGAGGGATGTACTTGATGAATTGAAAGCAAATTATCACTGTTTGGCTTCAGTTTTGTTTGGAATAACCGCAAATCTCCCCGTTCTGTGATATTCAGTCTGCTTCTTTTTTTTGTTAAAAGGTTTGTAACGACACTAAAACTTTTTTCGACTAGATATGGCGAGGGAAACGCCACCAAAAACTTTCTCGCAATTCCCCCCCCACAGTCCAGGATATTTTTCGCGTATTTCTGCCTGCAGTCAAAATGTCTGATACCCTCTTTTAAATTTCACCTTCAGCTCCTCATTAGTGCTAAGATCGAGTAGCTCCTCTTGTAATATCACATTCACCACTTCCGTTTCATCAAATGGATCCATGGTGGTATTTCCATAGTCAAAAAATATCTGCAAATCTGGTTTTAAAGTCATCATGCAGCGCAATTAAATGTTGGACGTATGTCTGAATATCCTCATCAAGGCATTCTACCTGTGACAAATTTGAAAACTGGGAAAATTCTCGCCGACTAATATTTTGCCTCATAAATTTCAATTTTCCAAGAAAAGCTGAAATTACACTCTTGGTTTTTATTAAATTGAGGTTGTCCCCTTGTAATTGTAAGTTAACGTCATTCAATTTTTGGAACAAATCTGTCAAATATGCGATGTCTGCTTTTAAATTGATCAGAAACTCTAAAACTGATTTAAAGAGTGCGTAAAATCTTGTTAAACATGCACCTTTCGACAACCAGCGTACAGCGTTCAGTATGTAAAAGCAATCGTTGGAAGCCTTCATCATTTTCATCACACAGTTGGGCAAATAAACGCGTATTCAATGCATTGTTTTTTATTTTGTTAATTGCATTAATGACAAATTGAAACGATTGATGCAATCTATCACTCAAATTTTTAGCTACTTGGCATTGTTCGTGGATGACACAGTGAATTGCAGTTACTTCTGGTATAATTATTTTAAGATAACTTACAAACTGAAGTCCACGCATCTGTTGCCACCAACATAACGTTTGTTATTGGAATCGACTTTTCTTTAAAAAGATCACTCAGGACATTAATTATTGATTCACCTTTAGTGTCCGTCTTCAAAGTTTTTGCAAATAGTAGCTCTTCGTGAATTTCTTCGTCCATAACAAATCGAACATATGCCAATAATAATGCTTCAAAACACTTTAGATCACTGACATACAAAAACAAAGGTATTAGCACGAAAACCGCCACACAAATATACAAATCCATCTGTAGACCAGTTCTAGACTACGGACACTTACTTAGAGCAAACGCTACTGACAAAACTAAAAGATATACTCAGACTACGGAACAGATTGCTCTAAGACTAATAACCAAAATAAGACACCCAGAAAACCCACTACACAACCCATCCAACCAACTTCTCTACGAACGTACAAACATGATCAAAATAACAGACTTATACAACTACAAAACAAATGGAAAAATAATCCAAACAACTGGACAATAATAAACCCACTGTGCATAACAAGACAAACCAGACAATCCCGTTACCTCTTTCCCACTGCCACCTTACTAGAGCACTTTAACTAACAATTTTTTTTTTTTTTGCAAGTGAATTGTAAATAATTAGAAATAAGTTAACATGTATACTAAAACTATAAACAAAAATCCCACTGTAAACATAGGCAGAAAGACCAAGTGGTCGATAGCCTTTTTTCTATTGAAAATAAAGATTATTTTTATTATATATAATGCTTCATTACCAGGTAAAGTTGACTCGTCCAGTTGAATAGAAAAATGAGTTTTTAGTAGATAAGTACACAAGAAACGTTCAATATCAGAGCTCATTTCATCAATACGTCTTTGTACAGTGTTGTTACTCAAAGGAATTCTTTTGAGTAGTCAAATGAAGATTTGTGCTGAACAGTTTTTAAAACCTCTTCAACAGCGGGTAAAATTAACTGTTCTCCAATGGTGTGTGGTTTTCCAGATTTTGCAATAAGTAATGAGATATTATAAGATGCCGGCAAGCCATCATCGTTACTTTCAGACGTTGAAGCGAACATACTCTGCAGGGTTGGTTTCTTTTCATATTTTTCCTTCAATGTTTGAAAATATTTCAAATCTCTACCTATTTTATCAGGATGACACCTTCTTAGATGATCTTCGAGCTTCGATGGTTTCATAGAGTCATTGCTCAAAACTTTGTTGTACAAAAGGCACATGGGCAATCTGTTTTTGATGGAAGGAAACCAAATTTTAAATAATCGACACTGTCCTGTCGACATTTTTTCTTAGATTCAGCCATGTTTCGTATACCTGTGAATAAAAAAAAATATGTAAAGACAAGTAGATGATTTATGAAAATAGTAACTGATCCCGGCAAACTGTACAAAATGTACAAAAATCAAGTACCTACTTAACTTACCTAAAAATTGTAAAATAAATGAATAATCCATAAAATTTAAATTATAACAAATAGGCAAAGTACTTACTTTTCTCGACACCGGCAAACACTAACATCAATTCACTTTTCTTGTCAAAACTCCAGAAACAAATGAGTAACGTTTATCTTTGTTATTCGTACTTATATTGGTGAAGATTCAAACAAGTTGCGGCGAGATTGCAAGCACACACAAGTCGTATTTCGTTCCCTTGCACGCCTGAGCAAGCGTTGCCGACCCCCACCTACAAATTGTGAACCCCCATGTTTTTGTTACGCTAACGTAGACCCCCTTTGGGTCTGCCGTGGACTCTTGGGGGTCCACCTGGACCACTTTGGGAATCTCTGATCTACCTACAACTGTCAAAAATAGTTCGTTGAAGGATTTTGCCTTTGACACACCAAAAATAATAAAAGCTCTAGTTCTTCATTCTGATTGAGGCAACAAAGGGGCTCACAGTTGTCACGAGACAATACGACAAATTTTAATCACCTGACTACGTCAGAGCTATTAAAAACCCTCACATGAAACCATAAAAGACATTTTTATTGTAATTTAAACTTTTAGTGTAATAGATCTACTTCTTCACTAAACCGAGTTTTGACAGTTTGTCATTATGACATTTTCTAATAGAATTGTTGCATCACAATTGTCAAAGATTCGCAAATTAAGCGGTAAAATTCATTCAGTTCTTGACACTTAGAAAATTTAGTTTTTAAAAAAGTTTCTTAGTTTATAGTTCTTCTAAAAAGTTTCTGTTTTTTGGTAGTAGTTTGCAATACCAGGTATAATTTTTTGACAATCTGCAAACAATGTATTGTTTCAACAACACAGGTTTAGAAAATTGCGTTTTTGAGTATCTACGGTCTTTTAAATTCGTTAGCATTGTTTGTAAAAAAAATTATTTATGTATTTGTTGCACAAAGTATCTTTTTTGCTTTTGAATGATTCGCGTACATAAATAGTATATAATTATACCTTTTGCTGTGCATTGGAACCCTTATGGAGTAAAATAAAATTAGCCTAAAATGCACTTTTTTCCAAAACTGTAATTTTTTGTATTTTTGAAAGGTTGTAACTTTTTTATTTGAACTCCTATCAATTTCGCTAAACCGGCATTAAAAAGAGGATAAACGAAAACCATCAAACCACCAACAAAATAAGGCAAAACTCGCCACTCTAACTCCTCACATTACCGAGATATTGAATCTTAAAAAGTACTCAAAAAAGATTCTTTAATTTTTTTTGAAAAATGAAAAATTTTAAAATGTTTTTTTTGTGCTTATTTTACCTAATTTAAGGTTTTTAGTTATAAATATGCCCTTTGCTATGCATTGGAACAATTTTGGAGCAAAATAAATTTGAAAAAATGGAGTAGGGAATAGTCAAGAGCGACCTGGAGGACACCCTAAAGCAACAGAGCCAATGCAGTGCAGAGGAGCCCAATAATATGTATAATTTGTATTAATAAAATTTAACTGAGTAATTGGGTATCGTAGAAATAAGTATATAATTTGCATAGTTGCAGTTTAGTAATAACATTGTCTCAATTTTCTAAGCCAGTGACGCTATTTCTGACCTAGGTTCTTTGCTGAGACAGCAGTGCAAGTATCGTGTGTTTAGTTAAAACTAGGTCAAGTGCAAGTACATGTTATAGGATTCTTTGTTTATTAATTTAAAAAATATATATATATATATATTGTTCATTTCAGTGACCACCGGACGACCTTGTTGCGCCTATCAACGAATTGCCATATCTTTTAAGGAAGTAAAGCAGCAAGTCTTGGAGAAGCTGACATCTTCAGATGGGTCCCGCCACGACGGTTCTACTTACACCCTTGTGCACCCGGAGTCTTTAATAAGTCGAGCTGAAGAAGCATCTCCAAATGGGCTCACGTTAATTAGGAAGAAGTATATATGTCCAATGATAGGTGTACTAAAGGAGCACGCAAAAGGACACAGTATGAAGAAGTGAAGCTAAGCGATGAAGTTTGCTGCTTAGAGAATACAGTGCCAAGAGATGGCACTACGAGGAGATGAAGCCTAGGTGAAGAGTGTCCACTTAGATGATGGTGCCCAAAGGAGTGTACAATGCAATGTGCAGTAAATTTTGCACTGTGCAATGTGCGTAAATTTTGGCCAAAAAGAGAAAGCAAGAAGATAGACGCAACACAAGGTTGAAAGGTGACCCAAGGAAAGGATTAATTATTTTTTTGTGTCTGAAAACATTATCTAGGAATCGAGAAGTAGTTATTATCCGTGTCGCCTCCAACAAAATCATAACATAGTTGGTAGGTAATAATAACATAAACATTTTTTTTATTTTGACACGTCGCCCGGGTCAAGCCGGTCAAACCAATCCAGTAACCCTATCTATCGCTGGACACATAAAGCAGGAGCGACGTACCCACGCGCACAACTACGGGTGACGGACTCTACCCGTGAACTGAGTAACGGGGGAGGACGCGCAGAAGTTACAACTCCGTAGGGTTAAGACGAATAAGATATGACGTGCCAGCAAAGAAAATAAAGGACTCGTTCCACCAGATAGTAGTTAAGGGTAGAATTGTGAACGTTAGGGATATATCTCGCTTTTAGTGTTCGGGGCGAACACTTTTGGGGGAGGGGCATGTAACATAGTAATTACACTGTTCCGTTACCAAATATTGCCTCGGTCTTCCCCAGTATAATGTCTGTGTAAGCAAGATCGGCGAATTGAGGTCATGATGTGTGTATAAATACGGTACCAAAAGCACATACAAATCACCGAACTCTGGGGTCTCTCCCAGAGGGAGGTCACTCACTGATCTCTGGGTGAGTCTGGGTTCACAATCTGTGTAACTTTTTAGTGGAGCTGGTGGTAACCAAGTGCAACACCCGGAAATCAGCCTGTTAAAGGAAATAACACGGGCGAGCAGCATTAGTTGCCGTACCGGCTTACCTCCCTTTAGCAGTGCCATAGCGTCGTGGTGAATGCCCTGGGAAACTAGTCTAGGGTTCTATTTACCCCCGGAACGAGTGTGCCCTCCGCGAACCTCAGTAACCACTCCCGCTGATACACCTTAGATCATGATCCTCGCCATCTTGGCGATCTGGGGGGAAGAATCCCGTTTTATGTTTTATTCAGTGCTGTAAAATAAAGTGGGTTATCTGTACACCTGTGGTTTCCTTCTTCTGAACTATCCCTTAACGTGACAATATCAAATGCAATATTTTTCTCCGAGTGCGTGTCATCCCATTAAAAACTACGCTGGCAAACTAAAATTTTATTTTTGTCTTCCTTTATATAAAAACTAATAACCGACTGAGTTCTCTGAGTGTATATTGACAAAAATAAAACGACTCTAAACTCGGACGATTTATTAATTTCCTGCAAGCTTTATTGCAGTTGCCAAAGTGCTATCATAACATTTTTCTCATAATTACTAACTGACGCTAAATACGAGGCAATAATCTTTGTTTTACGACTGTTAATTATTGTCCAAATATATGACAAAGTTTTAGATTAGTTTATTCTAGAGAGTAAAATAAATTTTAGTGTCGGTAAGGTCCATTGTCATTATACAGAAGGAGTTCCAGATAAAAGTAATTATATGGGAATTTCCTAACCTACAGCTCTGGTTTTAGTATTCTTTTATTCAATTATTATTATAGCTACTTGTGTAAAATCGACCAACTATCCTTAGTTCTTAAAATCCTATATCAATTTAAATGTATTTTTTGACAATTAATTGGTCAATTATCTAACAATCCCTGCAAACAGTTCCAACAAATACCCTTGCTAATATAACAAAAAATTGTGTTATCTATTATAAAACATTAACAATTTTTGTACTGTATAATGACCAAGATATTGGATTTCTGATATTTTACTATTATGCAAAAAAATACTGGAATATTTTATATTTTGACACTAATTACAATAACAACATAAATCCTCGCTCTTCCAAAGCAAAAATAAGCAAATCTGCTTATTCTCTAAGAATATTTAATCATCTTAAGCCACAAAACCGTCATCTGGCATGGAAGCAGCCGGCGGCAAAAAAGAGCGCTTTTCGTTCTATTGACAAAAATAAAAAGGCAACCCCGACATTTTATTAATTTCTTCGGGGCTTTTATTGCATTCGCAAAAATGCTATTATAATATTTTTTTGCCGTTACTATCTAGAATGGCAGGCATTAATTTGTAACTTTCAGTTGTGCAAATTCGGGACGAACGTTGATGTTCCCAAAAACTACCCGATCGCATTAACCTTTGAAAAGTTTTTGCAGACCTGGTAAAACCCATTAATATCACTTCGAAATAAGTTTCGAATTCCCTTCAGAGCCACTTAAGATTAGTCTGGCCTGTAGTGTGATGAAACTTTGCTCATTTGAATAAAAGTAGTTTTTTTGCAAAATAAATCTAGTCAGGGAGGAACGATAGACATTTTTAACGCAACGTAGGAGTTTCAGCCGATCAATTCATAAGTCTTGGAAATTTTCTAGTCAAAAAATTAAAAGTCAACCTTCCAGGTTAATTAAGAACACCAAAAACCTTTCTTAAGCTTTTAGCTTTAAATTGGTTATGTCTTGTTAAAAAAAAGTGTTGGTAAATTAAATTTTTTGAAAACTTTACCTGTTATTGATTATACTAGAAATTAACTATTATATGTATAACTAATGCAAGATCTATGACGCTTATTTTTAATTAATAACGTTGTTTTATTAGTCAAGCAAGTACAATACAATGTTTATTGTTAGTTTTTTAATAAATTCTTTATGTTTTTTTTTTTTTTAACAAGAAGTTTGTAAAGGATATTGGATTCAATCATAAGTGAAAAAAATGTATGTGAACCCATCAGAACAGCGTTACTTTTCGTAGTATTATTATTATTATAACAATTCTATATTTGTATTAAAATCTTTTAAATTCAAAACAGGAATAAACGCCAGTTTTTTTTTTTTTTTGAATGGTATGTTTGTAGAAGATGTCGTATTGTTACGCTTTTCCCGTCGGTTTACACAAAGTCAATTTAACCAAACAATTAATAAATTTAAACCCAGAAACTTCGTTCTCCACTGTTTAAAAGCAGGTCGAAGGCAAACGTGTTCCTACTGGCACGTAACAACTCAGTAGGTGGCGCCCGAGTTTAGAGCGGTTGATTAGAAGTATTTTAAAAACGCGTCACAATAGATTATACAGAAATTATAATAAGAAAAATGTCTCCAATAGAAAATGTTAGCGAGTGAAAGAAGAAAAACAATGATAATTGAAAACGGATCGAAAATACAGAGGAAACAAGAGCCAAATAAAAAAAACTATTAAATTTTGTTTTAGAAAACCATTTTTAAGTTATTAAATGTACTCTGTATATCCTGAAGTTTGAAAACAAAAATTTCTAAAAATATTTGAATGTAACCTAGAAACAGCATCAGCCAACTACTTACATGTAATTGCATGTAGCAGGTTGTGTTGCCAGATTCCGTGTTTTCCATGTACGGGGGTGCGTGTAACGGGCGCGTTCAAAGAGAAAAGACGAGTCATAAACAAACAAATGTGGCTCGTGTTTTCAATGGAAAATCGTAAATATTCACATGAATTTTTGCTAATTCCGGATCTTGCTTATCCTGTAGTATTAGGAAATGACTGGTTAAGGAGGGTAAATGCCAGAATATTGTTGGATGTAAGGGTTGTTTTAGTTAAAGACGGGAAAGAGTGGAGCGAGATTCCGGAGATAATATTAAAACACCAAAACCCTATAGAAGACCGGGCGTTGAGTTTGACCGCCATGTCAGTAAAGGATCAGGAATTTGTAGGAGGGGGGCAGTTTACGGATCGGTTCGGGATGGTGACACCTGGTAGGAACGACAGGGGTGTAGGCTCGTTGAGTGAAACTCAGCAGCGCAATTTTGTAAGGTTGTTAGAGGAGCACCGGGAAATCTTTTCGAACTGCCCTGGTAAGACTGCGGTGTATTATCATCACATTCGGTTGCGGGAAGATCGCGAGTTTTGCCGAAAGCAATACCCGATAGCGCTGGCACACCGGAAAGCAATTCAGCGGCAGCTCGATACGCTAGAGGAATGGGGGGTTATCGCACGTATGCCAACACCGTATGTATCGCCGTTAATGGCGACGCTAAAAAAACGATAATTCGGTAAGGTTGTGTCTTGATGCAAGGTTTTTGAATAGCATCATGGAAAAAGAGTACGATACCCCAAGATCGATTGAAGAAATCATGAATTCTATTCGTAACGTGGTCGTGATGTCCTCGCTTGATTTCACCAGCGGGTACTATCAAATTCCGCTGACGGAAGAGTCACAAAAATTTACGGGGTTTAAATTTGAGGGAAAAACGTACTGTTTTAAAGTGTTGCCGTTTGGTCTTGCATCGAGCGTTAGTGCATTTACGCGTTGTCTCTCGAAAGTTTTTGGATCGGAATTTGACAGTTTTTTAGTCAGATATGTAGATGATTTATTGATTATTTCGCAGAGCGTCGAGGAACATTTGGTTCATATAGACCGGGTGCTGACTAGACTTTCTGAGTGCGGTTTTACCTTGAGGGCGGATAAATGTTTGTTTTTCCGAGAGGAAATGCCGTTTTTTGGGCTACGTGTTGAATAATGAAGGCTATAAGCCAGATCCCAGACGGATTCAGGCGGTCACTGATTTTCGAGAACCATCAGATCGGAAGGAAGTACAAAGTTTTTTGGGGTTGTTAAATTTCGATAGGGCTTTTTGCGAAAACTTTGCGGAAATTGCGGCTCCGTTGACCCGGTTGTTGCGCAGTAAAACGAAATGGCACTGGGGTACGGAGGAGTTGGTGGCGTTTGAAAGGTTGAAGCATGAGTTGGCAAAGGAAACGCTGTTGTATCACCCGCGGGAAGACATACCGTTTTCTTTGGCAACGGACGCGTGCGATAATGGTTTGGGAGCGCAGCTATTTCAAATCGTGAACGGTAAGCACAGGGTGATCGCGTGGGCATCAAGGTTGTTACTTGATAGAGAGAAAAAATATCATATAAATGAGAAGGAAGCGCTGTGCGTTGTGTGGGCGGTTTCGCGGTTTAGAGTTTATCTACTCGGAAAAAAATTCAAGATTTTTACGGATAATGCCACGATAACGTATTTGCAAACGTGTAGACTTTTATCGCCCAGAATAGCGCGATATGCTCTTGTACTACAAGAGTATGATTTTGAATTGGTTCACGTACCCAGCAGTGGGAATTTTATTGCGGATACGTTATCCAGACAAGCGGCTACGCGTTTGCCAACTCCAAGCGATAAGATGTTTAAAGTTTTGACCGTTATAAAATTAAGTACAAGTTTTCAGAATAAATTGAAGGACATCGCTGAGTTGCAGAGAGCGGATAACAAACTGAATGATATTGTGCAAAAAGTGGAGTCGGACGAGAAGTTAAAGTTGCGTTTTGTAGTTAGGAATGGAGTGTTGTACACTCGGAGGCAGGAATACGAGTACTATTTGTTGTGCATTCCAAAAAGTCTAGTGGAAGAAACCGTACAGGAATACCACTCAGTTTTAGGACATTTCGGGGTGTTTAAAACTTGTCGCGCCTTAAAAAACGACGTGTGGTGGACAAACATGAACAAGTCAGTTAAGAAAGTGATAAAAAGGTGCGATATATGTCAGAGAGCAAAGTCCAGTCCCAAGACCAACGCAGAGTTTTGTCACATAATACCGGAGGGAAAAAATCAGCTAGTAGCCGTAGACTTCTACGGACCGTTACCGGTCAGTCGCGGAGGAGTTGCATATATTTTTGTAGTGTTGGATGTTTTTTCTAAATTGGTCACCTGTTACGCGCTTAAAAGAGCAACAACGTGCGCTATTTTAAACAGACTAATTAAGGATTATTTTGTAAAACATGGGGTGGCTCAGCGAGTGATGAGTGATCAGGGGACTCAGTTTACCGCGGGGTTGTGGCGGTCGCGATTGGCGGAATGCGGGGTTACCGTCATACATACGTCGGTAAGACATCCACAAGCTAATCCGGTGGAACGAGTAATGCGTGAGTTGGGTCGGTTATGTCGAACCTTTTGTCATGATCACCACCGACGTTGGACATACGAGCTTGCTCATTTTACAGCGTTGTTAAACCGAGCCGTTCACGAGTCTACCGGGTTTTCGCCGAATGAGTTGCATTATGGCAAAGCGCCTGAGCATTTACTGCCAAAAAGTGTGATAGGTAGCGCGTCAGAGGAACCCGCCTGGATATGGGGAAAGGTTGATACTGGCAAAGGAAACCTTTATGAATAGGGCTGAACGACGTATAAATAAAAGTTTTACTAGGGGGGAGGTTTTTAAGGTGGACGATTTAGTGTTGTTGAGGGCTTGCAATGTGTCATCGGCCGTTAAGTCGGAGACAAAAAAATTTCTTTTGCTGTATGAGGGTCCGTATAAAATAAAAAATAAATTGCACACGAATACTTATCTATTAGAGTATTGTGAGGGAAAACTTCGTGGAAAGGAACGGGGTTATTTTCATGTATCTCATTTGAAATTGTTTCATGGGGAAGAATTATATTGGTCGTGGTGAGTTTCTTTTGTATTTTTCTAAAGGGGGGTGTGATGTGCCGTTTAGAAGTATAGCCATTTGCGTCCGATAGGAATTCGGGTTTTTGCGCGTCAGGAATTTCAGATAGTACTGAGGTTGGTTAAAAGTAACGACACGGTTAAGTATCAAGTCAAGTCAAGCGAGCGGATGCGTTAAAGTTGCTTGTGCCTGTGTGTGCCTTAAAAGTTACTCTATTGAGAATAATAATTATAAATTTTTGTGTTACGAGTAATGTCTGGCGGGTAGTGATCTCGTGCTTGTGAGTTTGGTGCTTATTGGATACCGTTATGGAGTCCAAACACTTAAGTGAATTAAAGCTAGTTGAATTAAAATCAGAACTGAAGCGTCGACGTTTATCCCAACAAGGTAAAAAAGCAGTACTGATAAACCGTCTCAAGTGCTCGCTTGATTCTAGTTTTTTGCCTGTTGGTTGTAAACAAACAGTGAATTGTTTGCAAACAGAAAAGGTAGCTGAACCCACACATAAACATCATTTGCCTTCTCAACGACCTAAAACTCAGACTAAAAGGGGCAATCTTTGTTTTAAACTGATTAATAGGGTTTCTGAACTAGAGGAAAAACTGCATTTTTTAAAAGTAACTCTTACAAAGTTGAAGCTACGGCGAAAGAAATGTGAGGTCAATGTCAAGTCTGTTGCTGATCCACATCAAGCGGTAAAATCCGCGGCTCTGGTGGAGTTGCCTTCTAATCTACCCCCATCAAGGAAAAGAAATAAAAACAGTGAGCAAACTTCTTCGCCCTTTCATGAACCGCCTGGGAACCCACGAAAGCGGATTTTTATTGCCGGTGACGGAAATGGCGAGGATTGTGTTTTGATCACTAATTCTATACTTCAAAATCACGGCGGGGAGAATAGCCTAGTGACATCCTTTCTTAAACCAAATGCTCTTTTCGAGGAAGTTTTGAATGTTATTCCGAAGGCTTGCAGTGATTTTAATTTCAATGATCACATTTTTATTTTAGCAGGTACCAGCGACGCATTGAAAGACAAAAAGGTCAACAAAGACCAAATTTGTAAACTCTTGACATCCTTGTATCGCACTAATGTTACAATATTTAACACTACTTACTGTCATGGTCGTGTGGTTTTGAATGATCTAATGTACAAGTTCAATTGTGATCTGGTTAGAATTTCTAAGTGCTTCTCGCATGTAAAGTACATCGAAACTAACAAAATTTTAAAAGACGCTAATATAACAAATTTTTATCCAACAGTCGGTTATCGCAATAAAAAAATTATTTTAAAATCTGTACTTTTCTCCACAATTTTATACTTAAGTGTAAATAATAATCTAATTGTGGTGCCGTTATCTGGAAATATTAGCGTGAAGACAAGCACTGGGGGAAAGTTAACCCAATCGTCGACGTCGGTTCCTTTGCTCGGTTCTGTAACTGATATCTGTGACGCAATTGTCTTATCTACTCCGGATAAATCTAATCAATCCGCGCACATCAGTCAAAATTTTCTACAATAACGTCGCCGAAATGTCCATTGAACCACAACCGCGTTACGTTTGTCCATCAAAATATTCAGTGCCTCGCAAATAAACTATTAGATTTAAACTATATTATGGAATCGCAAACTGGTGATTTTTTACTACTATCGGAACACTGGCTAAATACTGAATATATTAGCGAAGTGAAACTACGGGATTTTACTCTTTGCAGTAGCTTCTGCAGAAGAGCTTTGAGACATGATGGTGTTGCCATTTATAAACGCGATGGCTGTAACTATTGTACTGAATGTTTGGACTTGTTTGAATATTGTGTGGAGGGGACTTTTGAGTGCGCTGGTTTGGTTGTCGCAGACTTAAAGTTAATTTTAGTTGTAGTATATAGGCCTCCTAACGATCTTTTTACCGACTTTTTAAAATATTTTGACTGTGTTTTAAACAATCTTTTTAAGAAATCACTTTATTTGGTTATAGCTGGTGATTTCAATCTAAATTTCGCTGTACCTAGTTTTAATCTATCGCTTTTTAATGATTTGTTATGCACATTTAATTTGTTGGCTACTATTAGGGAATCAACTAGAATTACTGGTACGTCTTCAACCTGTATTGATAATTTTTTAGTTAGCGCCCCCCTTTTGCATTCGTCCCTGGTGGTGGACTTAGGGTTGAGCGATCATTATGCGCAGGTTCTGGTGGTTGATGTTGATAATATACTTTTTTCCCCGAAATCTGAGACGCAGTACGCGGTGAGAAGGAATTTTTGCAGAAACAATATAAATAGATTTGTGGAGTTTATCGAAACCGAGGATTGGGCCGACGTTTATTCTCAGAGCTGCCCTGATAGCGCCTGCCAAGCCCTTTTTAGGATACTCTCTAATCAGTTTGAACAGTGTTTTCCGCTGAGCAAACAACGCCTCACAAAAAAACCCGTTAAGTCAAAGATTCGTGTTCTGCCCCGGGAATTGCAACAAAAAAAAAAAAATGATAACATTATACAATGATCTTTGTAGGGTTGATTCCAGATATAGGGAAATTGTTAACAAAAGCACAAAAATATACAGAGAAAGGTTAAGGGAGCATGTTAGAGGTGAATACGACGGAAGAATACTCAAATCTAGTAATAAGTCGAAATCAATGTGGAATTTTATCAGAGAGGTCAAAAAGGAAAATCACGTAAGTGAAATTAAAATTTGTAATAATGGGGTACAGTTGTCTGACGAGAGTGTGGCTGAAAATTTTAATTGTCACTTTTCTACAATTTCGGCAAATCAAGACACTATCGATTACAAATTTATAGAAGCATGCACTACTTTGAATCAGAATACTTGTTTTCTATTTCCCGTTTGTACGCTGGATGTTTTGGACCTTATCACTGCGTTGAAGAGTTCCAACTCAGCCGGTTTTGACGGAATTTCAAATAACTTAATTAAGCGCTGTAAGCTTTTATTGTGTGATGTACTTACTTTTGTAATTAATCTTTCAGTGGCAAAAGGTCAATTTCCTGATTGTCTAAAGCTCGCAATTGTTATTCCACTTTTCAAGAAGGGTGATCCCAATGACTATTCAAATTACAGAGCAATTAGTTTGTTATCATGTGTTTCTAAAATTTTTGAACTTAACTTACGAAATCAAATGTTATCTTTCTTGCAGAAATATAGTTTTTTCAACGCCTCTCAGCATGGATTCACACAGTCTAAAAGTACTGAGTCTGCACTATGCGATTTTCAAATTCGAATAGTTGATGCACTGGACAAAAACCTGTCGGTTGTTGGCCTTTTTGTGGACTTCTCGCGAGCTTTCGACCTGGTAAACCATGATATATTACTTGCAAAGTTGCACAGATGTGGTTTTCGTGGTAAAAGCTTTGACCTAATTTCCTCTTATCTGTGCAGCAGACGACAATATGTTACCATTAATAATAAACAGAGTAAATGCTCATTTTTGACTACCGGTGTTCCACAGGGGTCTATTATTGGACCTTTTCTGTTCTTGGTCTTTGCTAATGATTTATTAAACTTTATTGAGCAGGGTGCTTCTGATGTACGGGTCACAGCATATGCAGATGACACAAATATTCTGATAATTGATCGGAGTACTGACGCTGTAATTAAGAAAACAGAAATAATTTACGATCGAATTTGTTTATGGTCCCAAAAAAATCACTTAAAGTTGAATATAAATAAAACTAATTTTGTTCATTTTTCTAATAACAGAAGTTCACTTGGAGAGATTGGTATTTTCGAGGGAAAGGATAATGCTTTATCTTCTTGCTCTACTTCGAAGATGTTGGGCATTACTTTTGATTGTGGCATGAATTGGCAGGATCATATAAATATACTCAGTGGTAGGCTGCGCAAAAGCTGTTATGCTCTTAAATTTATGGCCAATCACTTTAAGATTGATGTGCTCCTATCTCTGTATTATGCAAACTTTCATTCACACCTGCGTTATGGCATACTAAACTGGGGTCTCAGTGCTCATGTGTCGCGAATATTTTTGGTTCAGAAGTACTCCATCAGGATAATGACTGGGATAGGTCCACGTCAGTCCTGTAGACCTATGTTTAAAAAACTTGGAATTCTTCCTTTGTCTTCTGTTTATATTTATCAAGTATGTGTTTTCGTGTTCAAAAATAAAACCCAGTTTGAAACTTATCGTACATCGCATTCACACAATACACGTAATAAGGACCAGTTGCTGCCGAATTATCACAGAACTGGGTTATACCAGAAAGGCATTTTCTTTAACGGGTGTAAGTTTTATAACCGCATTGACGATTCCATTAAAAATTCACCTAACGTCAATGTGTTTAAGTCTAGATTAAAGCGGCTCTTACTTGAGAGAAACTGTTACAGTGTGGAAGAGTTTTTAGATGTAACGTAATTTATGTAGTTTTGTATTAAGTTTGTCAATTTGATGTATTCGCATTATTTGAGGATTCTTGTAAATGTATTGACGTTTTCCTCAGTTGCATGTTTTGCATGCTTAATTGGAGAAATAAATGATTTATTATTATTATTATTATTATTATTATTATTATTATTATTATTATATTCGGTTTGGAGGCGAAACTGGTAGCCTTTGGGTTGTTGTGTGTGCAATTATACTAGGGATAAGTGGATACATTTGCCTGGTACTAGGTGAGGGCTTATTCTTATTTTTTATTGTAATGAAGTTGTCCTAAGTTTGTTTTTCCATATGGTTTTGTTCCGCCGAACGCCTAACAACAAATAAACGGCCATTATACCTAGTCGTCTGCGTTTTATTTTGCTGTTAGTTTTCTGGGTTGGATTTCGAGTCCACATCGCAAATACTCCGAAAAGAACCTGCTACATCTTGGCGCCCAACGCAAGGCGGAGTATGGGATTGGAGCACTCGCCAAAGAAGCCCACAGAAGATTCAAGGAAGGTGAAATACCAGCTGAGGGGAAGAAGCATTCTACAAGGACCAGAGATGAGTACGGGAGCCGTGCCGAAACGTAGAGAGGTAGAGTTGGGAGCAGCAGCTTAGGAAACTCCACAACCAAGTGGAGGAAAAGGTAGGAGCGAACAGTTTTATACGCCTTTTCCCAAGTCGTCATCGCCTAAAGAGAGGGAAGAGAGAACGAGACAAGGCCGAAATTTGTCTGGCAAACACGATAATTTGCTAACTGACCCCATACTTCTTCACTTATCGCACAAATCATACTTCCCGTATCCACAATTGCTAAAAAATGTATTCCCCAAAAACTTATATCTACCCTCGGACAACTATCGACCTCTCGCTCATGCTCAAACTCACACTCACTCATCAAATCCTCTCGCACATTATTCATACATGAGGCCATATTATTTTGTTGACTCGACGCCCCCACGAACGACCTCACCACTCGCGGGGTACTTCGTCGTTTCCCGCATGATCCACTTCTTGAACGCCCCCGTTATCAATTCCCGCACGTTCAACCTCGAGTACGCGTACTTCCGCAGATTTCGGTACCGAACCTTTACTAAAATACTGGTTTTGGTTTTGATAGTTCTGAAATTTTTTTTGTGGTACTTTATCAGGTCTCGGGTACCGGCCATCATTTTCGCTATATCTTTCTTTCCCAGGGTTAACCGGATCTTTATATGATTTATTAAAATAAACTTTTTCTTCCGTACGAAAATAATAGTCGGCTTGACGTAACCTATCCATAGCCTCATCAAAACCTTCCACTCCCACTAATACAGCGGAAATATTCGGAGGATAACCCCGGACAATTGTTTTAATTAACAATTTTGCGGGGTAAGGCGGTTGTAAATACTTTGCCTTTACGACTTGCCTCATAAAATAAGAAGTAAACGGACCCTCAGTATGGCGTGCAGACTGTAGCTTTAATCTTACGTCCAACTTACGTGCACCAGAAGACTTATTTTTAAAAAGCTTTAATAATACCAAAAGATACAGTTAAAGAATATGTCTTAACTAGATTAATAAATTTTACCGACTAACTAGAAAAAATATGAAAATGACCAATGTCCGCACTGACTGTGGAGGAAATCTGCTGACAGTGCTGACTCGGTGAATCTTTATTAGGGTTAGCGTACTGAGCGGTGAGATAATTCCTCCCCCCTGCGATCCAACGACGAGGGTTAGCGAGGTAGTTGGACATCAGCTAGCTCTATTTTAAAACGATCCTTAGCTTCTTTGTCCGCTGGTTTACTTCTGCTTTTTGGCAAACAACGGGATCGTTCCATCTTCTTATAAATGAGGTAGGCTACCACTATGGTCATAAGGCAGGAACAGGCGATGGTCCATACACTGGGTACATATGATATTGTTTCTGTAGATAGAAACGGCTGAATATTCAACATTTGAGTTTTTATTGATTTTAGGTCATCAAGATTCATGTCTTCGGTGAGTTGAATTTCCATGAAGTTTTTGGGCACTTTGTGTTGATTAGATGGTTTGTTGACCAGGTCAGGAAACAACATGGGTTGAGTTTGGTTAACAAAAAACTTGATGTTGGTTACCGTGCCTTTGGATGAACTAAATCGGCAGCTTACAGGTACTTCGAACAAGTAAGTTCCCATGATAAGTCGTTGAACTTCATTTTGTGAATTGCATTTCAATTTGAACGTTTCTTCATTAGGTACCGTTATAATCCATTGGTTAGAGTTTTCTATTCGTGTGATCATTGTGCCAGATAGATTGATTGGCATTTTTTGGCAATTTGAAGTATCTTTCATTTCTAACAGTTGGATTTCACAGGGATTGTTTGCCTTTAAAGGTTTGATGTCCAGATTTGCGCAAAAGAAATGCTCAGGATATATTTCTTTGCAGGGGTTGTTTGAATATGCAAAGTACAATTGGTTTTTTATTAAGTACTTATTACGCGGTACTATAACTTGAAACTGACTCTCAGTTAGTATAGGAACTGGGTATAAGTGATAATATTTAAAACTTTCAGAAAATGAGATTGGTATTCGAAGTACATATACAACTTTGTTTCCGTAGATAAAGCTTTTAATACTGATGTATTTAATAAATAAATGCATAGTATTTTTATTTAATTTCAAAGGAAATTCATCCTTTTCTAAGAACTGCTTTATTTTGAGCAATTCGACATATAAATCAGCTGTGTTTATTATAGACGGATGCATTTGTTGTAGCATAGAAAATGAGATAGAGTTTTCTATGTCTTGCAAAATTGATATGAATATTTCAAACATGTTTATCAGTTGGTTAGCAACGTCGGTTATCATATTCGCGTTCTCACGTTGAGTTTGCGTTTCCACAAATAATGAAATCTGACGAAGTCGTGTTTCAAGTAATTTCTCGTTATGCCTTATCTGCTGAACCGTTTCGTTGAGTTTATCTATTAATGCCACGGTTAGAGAATTTTGCGTACGTATTGTTTTTGATAATTTAATTTGATTTGTTTGAACTTGGTTAATCAATTTATCATATCGTTCGCCATCAGTATAATCTAAACTACCTGTGATTGATTTGAAAATCGATCCCAGTGCATTGATTAGTCCTCGTTTGGTTCTTTGAGGTTGAGGCAAAATTTCAGAAAGTTTTGTGTCGACTCTATTTTCGGCAAATTTAAGAATTTTTAGATAATTAGAAATCTCAAATTGATTATCTTCATTTGTTTCTACAAGTTGTTGAAGTATTAGTGATTCATTTTTAAGTTTATTAATTTCTTCAATGATTGGATTCAAGTCGTAAAAATGTATGAGTTCGTGGGAATATTTTTCTACTCTTGCTGATCCTAGTTTTAGTGGAATTATTCCAGGATTGTTATCAAGTTTCTTGATGGCAATTTTTTCTTCAAATCCGAGAATTCCAGTTAATCTGAAATTGAATACCAAGAATTAGTCGAATGAGTATGTTTTTTGCAGAGGTCGTCTTAAATTATCCATGTGAACCTTTGGTTGTCGTTCGGTAGAAACTACCTTTCTTACAGGGTTGGTTCCAGTTAATTTAACAGGTTTAGAATATCTATTAGCACTTTTTTGTCTTATGTGTTTCTTAATGTATACCTTTTGATCAGGTTGAAAAATATTAGTCTCGTCTCGTTTTTCATTCCTTTTCTCAATGAGTTTTTGTTTATTATTCATGAGATCTGAATTCAATTTTGAATACAATAATTTTGTTTTCTCTTTATGGTCATTAATCGTTTACTAGAATTTTATCTATTTCAAGATTAAATGGGTCGTCATTACAAATATGACCATTTACAACGTCGATAGGTTTTAATTGCGTTGAAGAATGTATTGAATGATTATATGCTAAAATAGCGTAAAGCATTTTCATTCTAACTGGTGTTTTAGCAAAACCTTGAGTGTTAAGTAAACGGATATGTTCGATAATAGTACTATGAAATCTTTCTATTTGTCCATTTGACTGAGGGTGGTATGGTGAAATAAAATGGATTTGATTTTGTGTAACTCGAGAAGTTCGGTCACAACTGAATTTTTAAACTCGGTTCCATTATCTATGATGATTTGTTTTGGAATGCCATGATGAGAGAAAAATTGAATCAAGTTGTCCGTTATTTCTGTGGTTGAAAGCGAGTTTAGGAAATAGGCTTGCGCATATTTGGAAAAACTATCAATGATTGTCAAAAATTTAGATTGTTCCAAAGTAAAAGTGTCAAGATGTACAATTTCGAAGGGTTTACTGGCTGTTGGTGTTAAATTCATTTTTATTTTTATTGGATTACGCTCATATTTGCTTTGTTGGCAAATATCGCAAACATTAATTAAACTTTGTATAGCGTCTTTGGTATTGGGCCAATAATATTTTGTTTTAACACGTTGGTATGTTTCATCAATACCTCGGTGGTTCGTTTTTCCTTCGTGGTAATTTTTAATTATTTCCTTAATACTCGTTTTATCGGTTACATGAATTAGTTTTTTAAGACATCTTAAAAGTTTAATGGACGGCCATTTAAAATATTTTTGAATTGTGGCTGAAAATTTCTCGTATATATCAGGGTTTTCAAAATAAATGTAATATTGAACACCTGGTATTACATATTCCTTGACAAAATTTACAACATCAATTTCAAAGTTGTTTTCCGATAATTGAACATGTATTCTCTTTTTCTTTTCAAACAAAATTGTAATTTTGGGATTTGCTGGAGAATGTGATACTAAACTGAAAATAATTTGATTTTGACCAAAGTTAACTGCAGTGTTACTCACGGGTATACCTACTACAGGATTTTCAAGGTTTGAATGCACCGTGACGTCATCGTCATCAGCTGGTTGTTCATTTTCTTGCGTAACTGAAGGTACTGTGGGTTCATTAACTCGTGATTCTATAGTTTCGTTGTCCGTATGTACGATAAGTGATACGTTGTCAGTCTCGTCTGGAAAATGTGTTTTTAAAGCGTCTTGAATGATTTGATCTATTTCAGAATTATTTTGTTGCTGTTGGTCTTTATCCAAATTATTAGTATCAGTGTTATCTAATAAATGATGAGTTTCATTGGCGTGGATTTCTATTCTTGAAAGAGCATCGGCATTACTATTAAGTTTACCTTTTTTGTACATAATATTATAGTCATACTCTTCCAATTTGATTCTCCAACGAAGAAGTTTAGAATTTGGATCTTTTAGAGAAAAAAGCCACTGAAGCGGTTTATGGTCAGTGATGATATTAAATTTACGTCCGAAAATGTAAGGTCTAAAATATTTCGTAGCCCATACAATGGCTAACAATTCCTTTTCTATAACAGAATAATTTTGTTCCGAATCATTGAGCGTGCGCGACACATAAGCTACAGGGAGATCTTGCCCTATCTTGCCTTGTGATAGAACAGCGCCAATTGCAACGTTACTTGCGTCGGTGATCAAGTTAAATGTTTTAGTAAAATCAGGGTATTTTAGTATAGGTTCATTGGTCAGCAAGGATTTACATTTTTCAAAACATTCTATAAATTCGGTGTTATGCTCGATTATTGCACCCTTTTTTAAACACTTTGTCAAAGGCTTTGTTAATTTAGCAAAATTATTTATAAAACGTCTGTAATATCCTCTGAATGTCTGAAAAATGCTTTTATTTGTTTTGTAGTTTTTGGTATGGGATATTTTTTGATAGCTTCTACTTTGTTTGGGTTAGGTTTCACTCCTTCTGGGGTAACGATGTGTCCTAGATAGGCGACTTCCTTTTTCAGAAACTCTGATTTGTCTAGTTGGATTTTAAAATTGGATTCGCGTAAACGATCGAAAACTGTTTTTAATTTTTCGTGTGTTCTTGTAAGGATGTAGAATAAATAATTATATCATCTAGATATACGGCACATTTTTCATTTTGGAGACCACGAAGTATGTTGCCCTTTACTCACTGGAAGGTAGCGGGGGCATTCTTCAAACCAAATGGCATGCGCGTATATTCATAATGACCTTGATCAGTGCTGAAGGCTGTTTTTTCAATATCGTCTTGATCCATCTCGATTTGGTGAAAACCGCTCGCCAAATCAAGTGTCGAAAAATGTTGACATTTTCCGAGCTTATCGAGAAGATCATTGATGTTAGGTAAGGGATACTTATCATCAATGGTTTTCTGATTTAATCCGCGGTAATCAACAACAACTCTCCATTTTTGTGTTCCCGAAGCGTCTAACTTTTTCGGTACTACCCAAATAGGTGAGAACCACGGAGAATTACTCGGTCTGATGATATTTTGATCAAGCATTTGTTTTATCTGTCTCTCAACTTCGGCTCTATGTATGAAGGGATATCGATAGGACTTTGTGTATATTGGTATCTCATCAGTAGTACGAATTTTATGTTTGATTTTACTCGTAAAAGTTAATGGAGTATTTTCGCGAAAATGTCTGAATATTCGCAAATTAATTTAAAAATTTTTGACTTTTTTTCAGGATTTAAATGATGGATTCTAAATTTTGAAAAGTCCAGTGTATTGGTTCTGTCATAGTCATCGAAGTTATTGAGATTTATTTGTTCGATTTCTTGTTTGTTGAATTGTTCGACTGCAATAGGTTGTGAAAAGTCAAGAGTAATGTGATCTGTTGTTTTATTTAGTATAGTAGTTAGCGCGGTACGATTTTCAGCAATTGAAAGACTTTCTGGAATTTCACAATTGTTATCAAAATTTTGGTAAGGTATAATTGTTTCGCCGTTTTTTATTGAAGTTCGAATTTTAATAACCTGTTCAGTTCGAGGTGACACATTTATTAAATTTTGGGTCCATTAAAAGTCCATTAAATAATTCATGAAATTTAAATAGATAAAATTTCAATTTAAAATGTTCTGGTAGATTGAAAATTTTAGATGCAGGTATTATTGCACTGTAATCATTCTGAGATTGATTGAAAACTGTTGATACAATAAATGGATCGTTTACTATAGAATTTGGAAAAAACCTAAATGCAATTTCAGGGTCAATTAATGACTTTGTTGAGCCGGAATCAATGAGCACTCTAATATTATACTCAGGAAAAACAATGTAAGCTAATTCACTTGCATTTGAGCTGTTGAAATTAAATGAAAATTTTTGAGGCGTTTGTGGTAATATTAAGTTTGTTCGTTCTCGAGAGGCGTTATTGAAAAATTTGAATTTGCAATTTCATTGTCAATTTCACAGGTATTTTGTCTAAACTCAGTGTCATTTGAGGTTTCATCTACTGAATATTGACCTGTTTCTTCATCATAAAAATATGCATATTGATTAGAAACTGCTCCGGTAAACTGTTCTTCCATGTTATTTACTTGTTGAATTTCTGTGTTATATAACTCCTCAGAAATAAAATTCTGGTTTGCAGGTGGGTTATAAGAAGTGGAAGGTTGAGGAAAACGTGGAAAACGATTGGTTGAATAACTATTTCTAGTGCATAAACTCATTGGAGTTGGTTTGTCAAGTTGTCTATTTGGATTAGGTTTAAACACATTTGTATTACGAATTGAATTGGAATTTTGAAGTCTTGGTGAGCGAAATACTTGAGAATTAGTAAAATATCTTTGAGGCCTCATTGGAGGTCTGGGTTGAATTGGAATTGGACCAGTGGGAAATGAATTTTGTATTCTGGTAAAATTATTTCCATTATTAAAAGGAAAGTTCATTGGGAAACTACTGTGTCTTTGAATTGGTTGATTTTGCTTTATGTGTGGGCGTGCTGGTGTCATATTTTGAGCATTTGGTCCAAAGGAATTCTTAATAGGTGGTTTGAAGGATGGATTTTGAAAATAATGAGCGTTATCTTCGGCCAACACGTACTGTAAAGCTTCGCTAAGAGAAACAGGTTTCATACATCTTAATGTTGTCCCTAGCGGTTCTCTTAATCCAGAAAGGAATGTCTTAAGAGCCAGATTTTGATATAGATCTCGTTTTAATTGTTTAGCTAAACCAGTAGTTTCATGAAGATCAATGTATGCATACAATAAGTTCAAAATATTTAAAATTCTATCGTAAAATTGTTGAGGAGGTTCATGAGGATTTTGCCTCATCATAACAAGATCGCGATTCAGACAGCATTCGTCTCTTTGGTCTGCAAAATTTCGAGTCAATGTACTTTTTACATCGTACCAAGTAGCTACGTTTTGTATATTAATAACTAACTTAGCATTTCCTTGTAGTTTCGAAATTAACGAATTTAGCAGATAGACATTTTTAAAGCTTCCGGGATTTGTATTATCATAGAATTCATTCATAATGGCTTCACAAACTGCTAAGTATCTATTCAGATCGTTCGGGTTTCCATCGAAAACAGGAACACATTTGAGATATTCAGAGTTAAATGCTTGCGACATATTTGCTTCTAAATTTTTATCTTGGTTACTGTTTTGTGAAAATGTATTTGTAACGTTTGATAAAACGGATGGTTTTAAAGAAATATTATATTTATGATTAACTGTTTCAAAAATTTGAGAATCGGTTTCAAGTGAATCTTCGGTTTCAGAATCGGAAGACATCAAACAATTGTACTTACATAAAATAAACAATCAATATCTTCATTCCGTTTGGTATTGTACTATAAGGCTAACGGTCTAAGTTTGGCAATGGAGTCCTCTTCTAAACGTTATCCTTGCGGAGCTGGACGATTTGGTTCCAAGTCCCAGTCTTCTTAAATGGCTGCTGCGTCTTCGATAGATCCAACACACCACGGCACGGAAAGTCTCAAAAATTCAATATTCGGTAAATCGTTAACACGAAAGTCTATCGTTCGATACGATCGACCCCAAATATCCTACCGACTGCGCCAAATAACTGTCACGCACCAGAAGACTTCTTTTTAAAAAGCTTTAATAATACCAAAAGATACAGTTAAAGAATATGTCTTAACTAGATTAATAAATTTTACCGACTAACTAGAAAAAATATGAAAATAACCAATGTCCGCACTGACTGTGGAGGGGATCTGCTGACAGTGCTGACTCGGTGAATCTTTATTAGGGTTAGCGTACTGAGCGGTGAGATAATTAGTGCAAAAAAAAGGCAACTACACGTGGTGTTCCCAGGCGGTCACCCATCCAAGTACTAATCACGCCCTACGCTACTTGACCGCGGTGATCGGACGGGAACCGGTATATCCAGCGTGGTATGGCAGCTGCCTATAAAACTATCAATAACCGAGTAATAAAAACCACCAAAAGTGTAGCAGAAATGCAAATGTCATTTTCATGGTTGCATGGTTGAAATGAATGGATAAATTATCTCAGAGCTGTAGTTAGTTTCTAAAAAGATGATATAACCGCCTTTAAAAAAAAAGCATAAATTTCATATCATTTTCGTCCACAAGTGCAAAAAAAAGGCAACTACACGTGGTGTGCCCAGGCGGTCACCCATCCAAGTACTAACCACGCCCTACGCTACTTGACTGCGGTGATCGGACGGGAACCAACAACAACAACAAATACATATATTTCAAAATTACAACAAATTATTACACTATGGATGTAAATACATAAAATGAATGTTGTTACAACTGTTACGCCGAGCGCACTAAGAAGCAACTTCAACATCGTGATAAATCACGGTGGTCGATGTTTTGACCAAGAAATACATCCAGGGAGTGCGAATACAGACGCATCAGTGGGTCTGCCACCTGGGTTTCAACCCTTATGCAGACATTTGAGGAATAAGATATCGCTAGCGCGAGAGATAAGAGTTAGTAAAATTGCGTATGTATATTAATTTTGATTGTAAGCATTGCTGGAAAAATAAAATTCAAAAACCAGCTCAAAAATTGTGTATGTTTAGATACGTGTGAAATAAATAAGTAGAAATTTATATTGTTAATAGTGAGTAAACTGGTTGTCATTGCGATAACAAGATAAACAAATTTAGAAATTGAAGAATTCCAATTTCAAACTTTGCAACCTGCCACCGCATTCGAGCGCTGTAAATATTTATGTCCATATCTAGGACGTTTATCGTACCCTTTTTTTTTTTTTTTTTGGGGAATCGCTAGGAATTCCCCTTTTTTAAGGTCGTTCACCATAAACTTGATTGTTCACCTTTGTGACCTAATTTTGGAGGATGCCACCGCTCAAAAAATAACGGAAGCCTTTTATAAGGTGGGCCGTGTTTGATAGGTTTTGCGGGGTCGAATCTTACTCGGGTTAAATTTTTTGTCAGATGAGATGCGGATATTTTTGATCTATAAAATTTTTCAGATAAGTCATCTATATATTGTGAAATATACTCTATACCGGTAAAATCGTGTAGATCTTGAATTTTTGTGTATTTTGAAGCTGACAGTACACCTCGAAGAATTCTGTTCTGAAAAACCTGGAGCCGCTTTCTTTGGGTGTCAGATATAGAGCACCATATAGGAGCCCCATAAGTGAGGGCAGGTCTAATTATACACTTATATATTAATAGCTTATTATAGGGACTTAGTGGAGATTTTGCACAAGTAAGGGGATATAATTTTTGTTGGGCGGAGAAAGTGCGGCTCAAGGTGTAAGATATGTGTTTATGGAATGACAGACGATCATCTAACAATATACCCAAATATTTTGCAGCTGTTTTTTGATGGATTGCGGCCCCGTTCACAATTAGGGGATTTATGATTTTGTTATTAGTGAATTTTCTATTGAAGACTACTAATTCAGTTTTAGCAGCGTTCATATTTAGTTTCCACTTTTGAAAATATGGGGTAATAAGAGTTAAATGATGTGCGAGCCGCTGTTTAGCGGCTTGTGCGTAAAAACTTTTGCTGTATACTGCAGTGTCGTCTGCATATAGGGCAATGTTTGTGAGGGGAAATTTCGGAAAATCAGCTATGTACAAAGTATATAAAAGGGGAGACAGGACTGTTCCCTGAGGTACGCCAGATTTCAAGTTTCTGTAGCCTGAAAATGAGTTTTCAATATTGACTTGAAATGTTCTTTTTGAGAGGTAAGAGTTTAGAAGTGAAACAGGACGGGAACCGGTATATCCAGCGTGGTATGGCAGTTGCCTAAAAAGTTATCAATAACCGAGTAATAAAAACCACCAAAAGTGTAGGAGAAATGCAAATGTCATTTTCATGGTTGAAATGATTGTCTTAATTATCTCAGAGCTGTAGCTAGTTTGTAAAAAGATGATATAACCGACTTCAAAGAAAAAAGCATAAATTTCATATAATTTTTTTAGTGTTCCTACTGTTTTTTATTGTGGGCAGAATCTTAATGTGCATCGTTGGTATTATTGTTAGCTCTTGTATCAGTAAAATTAGTATATAGATTTAGGTTTAGGGTTATTCAATCCTAAAATTTACATTCGGGGGTTACGTTAACAATTTATGGAAGTGCTGATGCATATTCTCCATTATACATATAAATTTATTTAACAAGCAGTTTACTGTTTAAAACACATGAATTATACGCAAATTGGGATAGAAATATATTTAGGTTAGGTTAAGTTAAAGTACCACTGACTATACTTTATGTTATTACTATAGTCGGAAAAGTAGTAGGTACAGAGAAAATTTTGTCGTAAATGTAACTATATTTTGAGAGTGTATAGCTTTAAGTACTACAGATTTGTAATTAAATTAACTTAAAACAGTTTTAATTAAATTGGCATCAGTAACCTTTTTTTTAGTAAAGTGCCCTTTGCAAGTGGCCATAGCAAAGGTCATTCTCTAGGAAATGGAGGTGTAACATAGTTAGTTGAAGTTGTAACAGTCCATTGACATGCATAGCTAAGTATTATTATTAATCGTATTGCATCGATCGGTTCGCTATTATAAGTATTTTATGTATACACAGCAACCTATATTATATTGTATGAGTAGGCATAATAGAGTACGATGCCACCCAGAAGCTAGTAGTGGATACAAGAGTGTAATGCATAAATATAATTGATTTATTCAGCAAATATATATTGAATACAGGGAACTTGCCGGAGTATCATTTACTACACCTTATGTATACCTGGGTTCAGCTGTCCCCCCTTGTAGAATGACAGCCAGCAGACTGTGACTCTAGATAAGCCTCTGAAGATGGGCGTCTAAATACATCCGAAACATGTCAGGCAGATAACAACTTAATAAATGAAAACCCGGCGGGAAGAACCATACATGTCCATTTTTTGATTACAATAATCAAAATCAGTATCTCGCAGGACTTATAACGGTTTTCCCAGTGGTACGTCGACGTCCCAGTACAGAAAATATAGAAATGTTACACAATGCTTCTTATGCGTATCGAGTTCGTTGTCTTCGAGATGGGTATCTTAAAGATCTGCAAGTGTGTCTAAATGCCTTTGCTGCATTCTACGGGATTTCCAAAAATTGGGTTCAAAACAAGAGAAACCTTGGTATTTCAAGGTAAAGCACTAGTGAACCGTAGAGGCAAACATAGAAACAGAAAGTATGTCATATCGGAAGAAACCATCACAAAAGCATGTGAATTTATTGCTTCCCTGAAAGGAAGAAAGTCCCATTACTCATTGAAAAAAAGTAAGAAATTATACTTGCCCGAAGAACTCAATATTACGAAATTATTCAACATGTATACAGCAAAGAATCCAGACAATCCGGTTTCATATGATAAATTTAGGGTGTTACACCCAATTGTCGGCAACGTTGGCAACACCGCATATAGAGGGCGTGCTGACCAAAATCCGAGAGTCACAGTTTGCTCTTCAGAGAGAGCACATCGTACCAAGCGTCGTCACACAAGTTTATGATTTTCATTGTCTTTTTTTAACTTAAGTAAAACTAATGTTAATTGCCAGTTTAATTGGAAATAAACCCCAGTGTGTACAGTGAGACTTTTACTTCAAGTATCCGCATCGCAACCTTGTTGGCCTTCGAACCTACTCGTGAGGAAAAATACCGCTGACCCTTAAGCAAAGGTTTAAAACCCCGCGTACACAAGAGAGGAGCCCACGTGGACCCGCCTAACACAATTGACGCCCACTCGGACTCTCCCTTACAAGGGAAATTTAGGTACCACTCGGTATGTGAAGTTTGTACCCAACAAACGTAATATTTTCATTTCAACAAAATTATTACTTTGTATACAAAGTGTTACAATCTTTATGTCAGTTAGGGATAGACGGTGCCTTATTATCGTTTATTTATTTTACTTACACAGTACTGCATTCACAGCAGTTTTGTCATTTTATGGACGAAACGGTCCTTTACTTTTTTCCTCTCCAGTCACTTTCTTTATGTGCCTTTGCGAGTGCAGTTGTTTTTTCCTTTAACTCCATTTGAGTGTAGTAGCTCGTGTTTTTTTTCGTCGTGTTTAGTGTTTTCATCATGAACCGTAAGCAAATTTGTTGCCTTTGTTATTCACATTATAAAGTAATCCAGTTTGTTGTTCTTTTCAAAACTAAAGATCCACAATCTTGCCCCCCAAATGACAACCAAACTGGGTCTGGAAGGGGTTGTCGTCTCCGGCACTTCCGGAGACTTTTAACAATGCGCCGCCCTGGTGAAGGGCTCGCCGACCTTTGGTCCGACAATGATAGGGACATTGGTGCCAGGTCCACTTCGCCGTCCATTGGGCGCAACCAGGGTGTCACATATCCATCACCCTCATCGAACACCTCTGCGTGGGGGTCACCAGTGCCAACGAGGCCATCGACGCCCCCGGTCCGAAAAGAGCGGCTGCCGAATGGGACGCTACTCCAACAGCGGAAAATAATATTGAGGAGACAACCTCCAGCAATTCTCCAACTCTGGTGACCAAGTAACCATAAATGGTACTGGTCACCGCATTTATTTCCACCACCACCATTATTAAGTTTTTTTTACATTACTTTTTTTTTTTTTTCCACTAAAAAATTAAAATTTTGGTGATCAATTTTATTGTATTTTTTTTCTCTTATTATTGTTATTATATTTTTTTTTTTATTATTATTATTTTATCTTATTTCGTTTGTTTGTTTTTTTTTTTAGTAGTAATATACTCTTTAATTATTCAAAGTTGTCTCTTTTGTGTGTCTTTCCCATCTTTTTTCCTTATAAAGGCGTGCATTCTGGGGTCCAGGGATCATAATAGGGTAATATTCTGCTTACGTGAACAACTTCTCTTTTTGCTTTGTCTGATCTGCCTTTCTGTATCTCATAGTCCACGTCAGACATTTTTCGTCTTATATAATAAGGTCCGAACCATCTAAGCAGCAATTTTTTACTTTTCCCAACTTTCCTTACCGGGGTGAAAACTTTCACCTGGTCACCCTCATTAAACTCCACATGCCGATGTTTACAATCATAACGAAGTTTATCTATGTTCTGTCGTCTTTTTATGTTTTCAGCAGCAAAATTACGTATTGCCAGACTAGTTTCCCTCATTTGATTGCTATCAAGAGATTCAGCATGCGGCATAATGTTTGCTTCAGTTGGTAAAATAGGTTCTCGTCCATATACTAGCATAAAGGGTGAGAATTGCGTCTTGTTTCGCTGAATTATAGGCAAAAGTTACATGTGGTAAGTATTGATCCCAATTTGACTGATTTGTGTTGGTGTACATTGCCAACATATTTGCAAGAGTCTTGTTAAATCGCTCCGTAAGACCATTTGTAATTGGGTGATATGCCGTTGTAAATTGACTTGTAGTGCCCATTTCTTTCAATAGTTTTGTTACCAATTCTGATTGAAACACTTTCCCTCTGTCACTTAATAATTCCTTAGGCGCTCCATGTCTCGTAATTATTTTTTCCAAAATAAATTTTGCTACGGGCCCTGCTTTTCCACTCGGTAACGCCTCAGTTTCTGCCCAACGTGTTGCATAGTCTGTTGCTACCACTATCATGGTTTTACCATTGCTACTTCGGCGAAAAGGGCGTAAAAGGTCAATTCCCACTTTTTCAAATGGTGTTCCCACAGGAATTGGGTGTAAAAATCCTATCGGCTTTTGATTTTGCTGACCTTTTCTAGCTTGACAATCTGGACAACCCTTAACAAAATTTTCAACATCTTTTTGCAACCCTTGCCAATAATACCGTTGCTTAATTTTTGATAGTGTTTTCGCTATTCCCAAATGACCACTCAGCGGTTCCGAATGGTGAGAATACAAAATTTCTCCCACTAACTGTTGCGGTATTACTAATAGCTTATATCGACCTAAATCATTCGGATTTACTCGGTATAAAATTCCGGACTCAATCCTGAAGTTTTTTGCCTGCTTACGTAAACCAATTGTAGCATTTTCCGGGTTTTTGATTGTCATTATTATTTGGAAAATTTTTTCATCTTTCTTCTGTAACTCCTCAATATTACGAGTATCCAAAATAAATGTTGGTATTTCTTCAACGTCGTGTTTATCCGTATCTGGTTGCAGTACCGGATATCTACTTACACAGTCAGCGTCTTTGTGCGCAATTCCTGATTTATGGCACACCGTATAATCAAATTCCGACAGTTTTAATGACCATCTAGCTAAACGACCTGTTGTGTCTTTTAATGTCTTTAGCCAACATAAAGCATGATGATCAGTTACAATTTTTACAGGTTTACCATAAATAAAGTGTCTTAAGTATGAAAGTGCCCATATAACTGCTAATCCTTCTAATTCAGTTATAGAATAATTTTTCTCCGCTTTGCTAAGACTTCTGCTTGCGTAAGCGATAGGGTGTAACTTATTTTCTGTGTCTTCCTGCAATAATATAGCTCCTATTCCATCTTTACATGCATCTACTCTTAATTCACACCCTTTGTTTGGCTGAAAATGTGCCAACACTGGTTCACTAATTAATTTCTGTTTTAGTGTTTCAAACGCTTTGTCATGAATGTCCTGCCAATCAAATTTATTCTGTTTCTTTGTCAGATCATGTAAGGGGCGTGCAATTTTTGCAAAATTTTCTATAAACTTCCGGTAATAGTTACAAAGTCCTAAAAAACTTTGTACACCTTTTACATTTTTTGGCCTTGGAAAATTTTCAATTGAAACTAATTTTGATTTATCAGGAAAAATTCCATCTGTCGAAATTGTATAACCAAGAATATTAATTTTTTCTTTTAGATATTCACATTTTTTAGGTTTTAATGTTAGGCCTGCACTTCGAAGTCTATTGAAAACTTTACGTAATTTTTCAAAATGTTCATCTATTGTTTCAGAAAAAATTATAATGTCGTCCATGTAAATTAAAACTTCTTTCCATTTTAAATCTCTAAACACTACATCCCCTAACTGTTGAAATGTTGCCGGGGCATTGCACAATCCAAAAGGCATTACATTAAATTCCCATAATCCATGACCTGGCGCCGCAAAGGCAGTAAGTGGCTTACTTTCTTCTTTTACCTTGACTTGCCAATAACCTGAATACATGTCTAACGATGAGAAATACTGGGCGTTTCCTAAGTAAGTCAAAATATCCTCAATATTAGATCCTGACCACGAATTTTTTACTGTTACATTGTTTAACTTACGATAATCGACACAAAATCGCGTCTCTCCAGACTTTTTCTTTACTAATACGACGGGACTTGCCCAGGGCGAGTTACTTTGCCTTATTATATCGTATTGTTCCATTTCCCTTATTTGATTATCTATTATTTCTCTTTCTTTTTGTGCTACCCTGTAAGGTTTTTGTTTTATGGGTTTAGCATTTCCTACGTCAATTTCGTGTTCAATTACATCTGTTCTCCCCATATATTTTGGTGTTTTTGAAAAAACGTCACTATACTCCGCAAGTAGCGTTTGCAATTTATTATGTATTCCTAAGTTAGTTATATTGCTTAGATTATGGTCATTCATGGTAATTATTTCTTCATCATTTTCGGTTTCATTAATACAACAAATTGGAATTTTTGTCATGTCCATTTTAATTGTTTTCTCGAGATTACCAATCGTGGAATATTTTATTACAAAAATTCTACGATAACCGACATTTTTAACCTTAATATAAAAATGTCCATTCTGCAAAAACGGTAATCCTACGCAAATAAGACTTCTCGGTCGTAAAAAACTGTCTTTCTCAATAAAACAATATTCCGCCAAGTCAGACGGTCGTAGGTTCAAGTTCAATCGGGTAATTATATCATTCCCGGGCTTCAACACGTAATCACTGGCGACGGTAATTTTCAGGGAATTTACTGTTGGCTCGTTTGCTATGTTTACGAACAAATCTTGCTGTGGCTCGCACTCTTCAGTTGAATCATAATCTCCAAAATTTAGGATTAATTTGTCCGAACCATGCTGCAATGTCACTTTATTGTTATTATAGTCAATGACTGACTTTGTCGTCGTCAAAAAGTTATGTCCCAAAATCAAAGATTTGGACAAATTTTTTACCACTAATGCTTCAACGCATATCTCTTTATTATTAACTTCAATCGTCACTTGCGAATTTCCAATAGGTGTAAGAGGGTAACTGCCTGCCGTAATTAATTCAACATCATTTTCCAAAGGATACATGTTATTAATATAATTTAAATCCACAATATTTTTACACGCTCCGGTGTCTAGAACGACATTTATATTTTCTTGATTATTTACTTTTAAATGCACATACAATAACCCTCCTTTGACGCCCTTTGATGACAGGTGGACAATCTCGTTAGGGCTTCCTATTGACGAAATTGTCCTCTTTCGTTTGGGTTTTGATATACCCGATCATTTCGACGGTTATCTGAATTATTTCTGGAACTGTTTGCATTCCAGTTGCACGATGCATGCCCAATTCTTTTGCAATTAATGCATCTAATGCGTCCATCGTGTGTTCTTGTATTCGGTAAATAGATATTACCTTGATTTCGGTAAGGTGCTCTGTTTCCATAGTTTGGACCTCTATACTCATTATTTCTATTCCCCTGCATATTCTGATTTTGGTAATATGGCCGTTGACCGCCATTATTTGAATCATTATTAATGGCATTGTTCCTTGGTGGTATATTTCTTGTAAAATTTCCACGATAATTGACAAAATTCCTGTTCGGACCGTTACTGGCGACATTCCTGTTATCTCTGAAGTTTCTTCTTGTGCTATTACTATTATAATAGACTCGATTTCTATTTTGATTGCCATCTCTGCGTGGAAAATTTGTTGTATTTCCTGGTCCGCTCCTGACTATTTGATTCTCGTTATTTAACGCATCGGACACGGAAAGCAGTGCCGTATCACGTGTCATCTGATTTACCAGGGTTCTCTCTTTAATGTCACTCAGCTTTAACACTAGCTGTTTTAAGTCATTAAAATTTTGATTACTTGAACTCAGCAAGTAATACATTTCATAGTAGGATGGGTGTAAACCATTTTCAAAATGGTCCCTAAACGTGTCAAAAGACATTGTCGGGTCAATTTCTGTCGCCAACGCAAGTAAATCAAAATAATATTTTTTAACATCCTCATTGTCTTGATGTTTTCGTGTATTTAATCGAAACTTTAGTTTTCTCAGTGGCTGTTCACCAGAAAATTCTTTTAAAAAGTCTGTTTTTATATTCGTCCATGTTTTTGCCTGGTTTGCCGGTTCGTTAATATAACCATCAAACCAAGTTTGAGCCGGGCCTTCCAAGAAATTTGCTAAGTAGGAAATTTTGTGGTTTTCCGACCAGCTGTTTGCAATCGCTGCTTTTTCATATTTATTTACAAAAATAATAGGAGAGTCAATCGATGGGTTAAAAGTAGGTGGGCATGTAAACTTTGGTGTAGCTGGAGTTTTTGGCTCAGCCAAAGCTACCTGTAAAGTCATGTTAGCCATTGCTGCAGGATTGTTAGGACGTATATCACTGTTTCTCTCTCGAATTACAGGGGGTGGGCAAGGATTATTACAACCTTGTAACAAATCTGTGGGGCGGGATGAGGTAGGCTCTGGCACTACCACTTCTCTCTTCTCTGGCACTACCACTTCTAAGGGACTTTCTTGCCAAGACTCTTCTGATTCTCGCGGTTTAGGCGGAGTCCTACTCAATGAAGCTCTTGGCTTAAAAAACTGTTCTGGGGATCGTGATCCTGCCTTGGAATCTTTAGTTTTCTGAACTTGGGAAGTCGAAGCTTTTGTTGTTCGAATTCGCGGGGTCTCAATTTGAGCACTTACGACAGTTTTTTCGAAAGGGCTCTCGTCCTCACTACTTGTTACACTGACAATAGAAGTTGTTCTGTCAACTTCTGGGGCACCTGCAGAAGCAGAGGAACCGACAGTTGAGCTATGATGTGCGGGTTTAAACTCTCTCAACTCTTTTAAGACTTTTTCGGGGTTTTTTCCTTGGGCTAGTGCTTGTTGCAAAACAAATTTTTCTTTGTCTGATACACTTTGAGCTCTACTGCGAGTTCGTACTCGTGATTTGTCACTTGGTTCACTCATGAAAAATTAATACGAAATGTTTGGCAGTATTTTTAATTATTTCGATTTTTCAAGCTTTTGGACAAAATTTAAACGATTTGATTATTCCTAGCAATTTCTTTGCGAATTTGTTTATTCATCAAACTAATAATCTTTCTAACGCTAAAATATACCAGCATTAATACCCCCATGCACAAAAAAATAATAATCAAAATTTCCTTAGCCGACCATGAATTATCTTTTTCTTGAGACGCTGTATTAGAAATACCTCCGCTGTTACCCGCTTGAGAAATAATAATTTCTTCTTCTTTTGATGAAGAACCCCCCATTTTAAATAGAACGATTCAAATTTAAAAAAAAAAAAAAATACAATTTATGTTTTTTCCACCCTGAAACGTAGGCGCCTCCACCATATGTCACGACTAGCGTGACGTGTTGAATTTAATTCAACTTATTTGCCTGGGATCTCGTTTCAGCGTGAAAATAAAACACAGTTAACTTTACCATCAAGTTCTATTGAATACGTACTTAAACCTAACAACTCCTAACTTACTAACTAGTAAAATAACAGGTTTCCTAACCCAACGAAAACGTTACTAATTCCCAATAAAATCATAATAAACCAGGCGTAAATTAATACACAACATAGAAGTACAATAAACATACTTACATCTCTATAGAAGACAGAATCTTGGAGAGAGGCTGGTCACTTGGAGCGCGGTTCGCGATTAACTTTACTTGAGCGTTACGGACATGTCTAATTGACATTTGCGGTTCGATCACCAACGTGGTGCACAGCAAAACTGGACTGACTGGACAGAACTGGACTGAACTGACTGAACCCCTCTTTAGGGTACAACTTCCTTTTTATAGCATTCCAGACACTGGTTCCACCAATCAAAACTCCCAGACCTGGCCTCGTCTAGCCGACAACTCGTGACGACCTTCGACCATCGGTACTTGGAAAACATTCCACATTATTTCGCAATTCAGCAAATGCATCTTAATTGCAGTTGCACTCCGACCGCATTAATGTTTCCGCTCAAGTAATATAAACATTTTTTAATGTTTCCGTTCAAGTAATAAATTTGATTTATTATCCTTCGTGACAATAGTAATAGGCTGTTCAGAAAAACATCATTTGAATAATTTAAAAAGCGTTTTTGAAACTTGCAGAAAGTACAATTTGAAATTAAATCCCAAGAAATGCAATTTTTTTAGAAAAGAGGTCACTTTTCTAGGTCATAAAATAACAGACAAAGGTATTTTGCCCGATGAAACTAAGTACGATATTATAAACAAATATCCGACGCCGCGAGCTGCTGATCAGGTAAAAAGGTTCGTTGCCTTTTGCAACTATTATCGAAGGTTTATACCAAATTTTGCAACTATCACATTACCTTTAAATTCGCTAACTAAGAAAAATGCTGAGTTTGTATGGTCAAGCGAATGCGAAAGTTCATTTAACCGTTTAAAGCAAGCACTAATTAGTCCTCGCATTTTGCAATATCCGGATTTCTCAAAACAGTTTATTTTAGTTACTGACGCATCCCAACTTGCTTGTGGTGCAGTTCTTTCACAAAATTTTAATGGTCAGGAACTACCTATTGTCACGTTTAACTTGTAAAGCCCCTTTTGGCCCAACAAGTTAAACGAGACGTGCGTTTATTACATTAATAAACGCCTTTACCGAGATCTTGTTTCAGAGGTAGAATTAAACCACTTGGTAGAAAAATATAATTTAATAACTAAATAACAGTTAAAACTAATTGACAAAATGGTTGGTTTATCAACTTAGTGAATTGGAATAAAACCTTCAAACATAATTCCCAAAGTAACACTTTAAACAATACCTTTTACATGCACAAAATATTACAATAACAAATACATACTTACATTTGTTAAACAATTATGAGGGCAGCTTCCTGGAGGGTTCGGCACTCGCGATTTATTATAGTTTAAGGGATGGAATTCATCTTATTATAATATTATCAGAAAAATGGAGTAAGCGAAAATTTTGATTTTAATTTTAATTTTTTATCATATATTTTCTAAAAAGCTTACTTTCTCTATTTTCCGTCATCGCTTCGTCGTACATAAAAATTACAGTAATCCTAATCATCAAAGTAACCCTTAAATTAACATAACACATTTGAAACCTTGGGTAGCCCTTAAATATGCAAGATTTTACTCTAATATAAGTAGTTCTGATGTTGCGACTTATATTGCGCCATTGTTCGCACAAAAATGTTTTGTCACAATCATAAATTGCCCTGTCTATGACTTAACACATCGTCTTTCACTGGTTACCAAATAATCCAGTAGTTGAAGTCTAGCAATGTCCTTTTCATAGTCCCTTCTGCTTAGGCTTTATTTTCATCATGTGGTTGATTCTGGTGATACGGTTAAAGTTCATCTTCAATGGTCGTCCAATACTGGCTTTGCACAGCGCCACTTAGTACATTGGCTTCTTATGGCTCCCTCAAGCGGTTTTTACATGTAATGAAAATAAGAACAAAGGTTAATGTGTTCATTAAGGCCTAATATACTTATATTCAAATTCTAATTTGCATGCAGTCTTGCGTATTACCTTATAAAGTTAATTGACATGCCAAAAATAATCAGGAATCCGGTCCTGAAACTAAAAAGTTTGAACTCCGTAAGTATAAGACGCTCTAGTTTTCATGTTATGGAAAGTAGAACGTATTTGCATGTTTCAAAAAAAAAAAAAAAAATACAGAAACATTAACCGTTTCTAATTAACTTCAAATCCTTTTGGAGAAGATTGTTTTATCAAAAATTGGATGTAATGTCCTCAATCAAATGCTTTTCCTTCATTGATTTCTGTAAAAATAAAAATATGTTATTAGTATGCAATCGCAAGTATTAAATGATTAACTTAAATCATTTCTGGCATATTAAAAATAACTCCACAAATTTGCATTGTTTGTCTTAGTTTCACTTTGCCTTACTAAGCTGAATCAAGGCTAAAGTTTGTCATCATTCGGATTATCAGCCGGACGATAAGCAGCGATGTTCGCTTTTGCTTTAGTCCAAGAGCTGATGTATTTTTGTAATTCTTTATTTCGTGTGGTATAATTCATAATATACCATGTATTGTCTTACTATTCTCCAAATAGCATAAAAATTTCCATAATAAGTAGTATCTTGACCGTGCAATACAGCCTTTATTTGTCAATGTTCAATAAGTATTTAGCCCAGTTTTATTTAATAAAGTCTTCAATTAATCCATCTACTCATACAATGAAAAATCACGATATAAAACTCAAGTGTACACTTCTTAACTTTTATAATAATAATGGCCATTTTTCTTAATTATTCTCATATGCTAAAAATTTGCATGTCAAAATGAAATTACAATGATATTTATCCATACGCAGTTTTTTAGACGCGTCGTTACCACGATGACTTAAATAACAAAGTGATTACCATCTGCCTGCGGCATAAGAAAAGAATTATCTAATCAATTGGTTAGGTACGTACCTATATATCGCATTTTTTCATGTGCACAAAAAACAAAATATATCCTACTGTAGGATAAATCATTTAAGCAAATAAAAGTAGGTAAATCATTTTTATAACTTAATTATGAGCATTTTGACTTTATCGGGCTTGTACCTTGTAACTCTGAATTATTCAGCAGTTCAATATTTGTTTCAAAAAGTAGTCGTAGTCAGTCTGCTAGAAATTTGT
The DNA here is from genome assembly GCA_018691245.2 of Ips nitidus. Lineage (NCBI taxonomy): Eukaryota > Metazoa > Arthropoda > Insecta > Coleoptera > Curculionidae > Ips > Ips nitidus. The sequence goes on along the minus strand of CM042803.1, from coordinate 3,577,929 downwards.
ACAACTTATTGTACATCGTAATGAGACGATTAAGGTAAACGATTAAAGCAACTAATACGCAAATTTACAGGAGAACGTATAACCGGTTGCTGTCAGGAATAGGAATCTCCGTTGCCTGAAAATGTTGACAAATTTAGCTACTTTATATGGACCTTTTTATATCCGAATTTAAAGAAGTCTAGTATTGATTTGCATCAAAGACCCAATTTTCAAAACTTAATAAACGTATGTATAAGGTTTAGCATACACACAATCATTTCAGCCTGCTCTTAGTTTCGTATTCAAAAATACTTTTGGTTTGTTCTTTGAGAAAAATTCATGCACCGCCCTAACATTGATAACAGCAAATAGTATTGCTGTGTGGCACTAAAACAAATATCTCTCAACATGTACAGACCTTTCTGTATCAGAAACTTCTCAACTGAGAAGGGAAAATTCAGAAACAACTACTTTGAGAGCTAATACTCCTACCAACATTGAATTATACTGTTTTTCCTGTTGAATTCTTGAGTATTTAAAATACTCCTTTTTAAAAGATACCAATATTTTTTCATTGGCAATTCAATATTTATTTCATTTAATTATGAATCTTGAGCTGGACATCTTCGTACAGATGCACCAAAAATAGTTCAACTGCATGTAAGTTGAAACTTTAGTACTCATAAAACTCATTACAATGGGTCGGTTAAAGAAACAAACTCTATGTGCCACTTACATAATAAGGTATTACGCTCACCTAGCGTTTTTCACCTCAATTAAATAGCAGGTTAAAATTATTTAACAGGTTGAAATTCAGCAGAAATAAAGTAAAAATAAAATCACATTATTATGATGTGTGGATCCTATCGTCTCATTCGAGTAGTATGTGTGTTGAATGTGTTAAATATCACTTCAGAAATACTTTGTAAATGTATCATTTACCATTCGTAAAAAAAAAACTTGAGTCACGTTTTAAATCAGTTGTCATTTTTTCTATAGTAAAATCAAATTTAATTATTCTTAGCCAATACAATATTTCGACTTGTTATTCCATGTAGGTAAATTATCATGTGCATTTAGAAAAAAAAAACATTAAAATTCATCAATCAGCAGTTTTCTTATCGACACCTTCGCGGCGATGCGACGAGACGAGTGCAATAAAGCAAGTCGGTCACACCGGCACGCGGCGTCAAATAGAACTAATTAGTCTGCTTTACTTTATTTTCCACTAATGTCGCGATTTTTGCAAGCGACCAAATAATAACCTTCGATTTTTTATGTACTGTTCGTTTTCAAACGATGGAAACATATCGAAATCCTCTTTAACTCTGCACTATGCTTTTATTTAAAGCTGGTACCTACACATAATAAGTAAAAAATTATTTGTCGACAATTAGAAGTTTCATTCCGGCACATTTTTTGTCGTTATCGGGAATGCTTGACCTCGACATCGAAATAACACAATCCGCTGTTTTCAGTGTGGATTTTATTTTTTACTTCTGATTTAGAAGTCATGTAAAAATTAATTTAATAGCATGCTGCAGTATGTAAAATTCATTTTTTTCCCTCAAAGTATTTTTCAGCTTAACTTTTATACAAACTTCTACTAAATAGAAATGTTAAAAGCATACATTTTGCTTTGAATATTGTAATCCACAAAATTGGGATAAAGGCAAATAGTCTGGTCGAACCAATACATGCGCAAAGACAGTAAAATAAAAATCTATAAAACATGTGTCCGACCAATAATGACATATGGCATAGAAGTTCGCGAGGAAACAACTAAAACTAAAAGCATGCTCAGGGTGGCAGAAATGAGAAGCTTAAGAACTATACTCGGAAAGACCAGAAGGGACCGAATTAGAAACACGGACGTAAGACAGCAATGCGGAGTACAGGACGTAATTAGATGGGGGAGACAGAGGAAAAGGCAATGGTACGCGCATGTGAAGCGCATGGAGGTGAACAGATTACCTCGCATAGCCCTCGAAGGAAAACCAGTAGGCAAAAGAATACCAGGAAGACCACCAAAAAGATGGAAAGACAGTTGGCAATCCACCTCCCAGGAGCTGATACAGAGGCAACCTTGAAGATAACAGATCGTCAGATCTCAAAAAAGAAGAAGAAGAAGAAGAAGAAGAAAATTGGGATACAGGGAATATTACATTTTTTAATTCGACTTGGTCGGCTGTGTCTCTATTTTGGTGTGAAGTTTTAAGAGTTGATTTAAACATCGCAACTTTTCTTCGATAATCTATATTATCGATTTCATTTATGTTACTTGTCTGTAAATTAGGATGTAACATTTTCGATTGAACAGGAAAATCGGACTGAAACTTATTAGCAGTTTTTGATTTGCGTTTTTCTGAAATGCATAACATTGAATCCTTTGTCGTATTTGTATTGATTGATTCATTAACGTCGAATTTACCTATAACAGAATGCTTTAAAATAGGAACTGTTCTAAATCCCGTATTGACAATTTTAATGTATAAATTGTGCCCATTTTGCAAAAATTGTGTGCCTACACACAGATTTCTTGGACATAAATAACTGTCTCTTTTAATAAAAATGCATTTTGTTAAATCAGGCTCATTATTCGCGGTTTTCAATCGTAACGTTATTTGCTTATTTGGTTTTACAATATACTTTCGAGCAACTTTCAATTTTATTACAGGTTTTACTGTTTTTTCGACGTCAGAAATTTCTACACCCATTAGATACTCTTTCTGAACTTGGTTTTTAGATGTAACATCTAAATCAGGTCGATTGAGATTAACTGTTACTTTATCGTTGTTGTTTGTTGAAAAACTCAAAATATTTTTATTGTAATCAATCATTGCGTTAAAATTTGATAGAAAATTATGTCCCAGAATTAAAGGTTTAGAAAGGTTTTTCACTACTAATGCTTCAACCTCCAACTTTATGTTGTTAATTTTTAGAGTTACTTTTGAAGTACCTATTGGGTTAACAGTATAACCTCCTACTGAAGTTAATTGGATTTTCTCTGATGATAAAGACATATTAGTTATAAGATTTAAATCAATTAAATTTGGTGCACATCCTGTGTCTAAAATTACATCAAACAAATTGTCTTCGTTATTTATTGAAGCTTTGATTGACAATAAATTGCAATCTTTACTGTTTGTCGAGTTTAGAGCAACTTCATCGACACTTAACATTGAGTTTTCACATTTACTAGGATTCTGATGTGTAGAAAAATTCTTATTTTGTCCAAAATTGTAAAACTTGTTGCTACCTCGATTAAAATTTGTACATTTTGATGAATAATTATTTCTGGTATTACTATTTCTTATACCTCGATTTTGATTAAACCTAGAATAATTTTGCTTTTCTCGTGACACATTTCGATAGTAAAAATCATTTTGGTTTAACTTGGTCCCTTTGTAATTATTATTTCCACAATAATTGTTGGACTGAAATTCACAATTTTTAGAATACTTATTTGACCAAGTGCGATTAGTACCGTATTTGTCAAATTCGTTTTTCAACCGATCATTACGAGACCGAAAATTCATTCCGTCCGAAATGTAAAATTTACTTTGCCGATTTTTGATTAAATAACACACGCTCTTTAATATCACTTATTTTCAAGACTAGTTGGTTTAAATCACTCAAATTTTTATTATTAGAGCTTAGCAAATAATACATTTCAAAACACGACGGATTTAAACCGTTTTCAAAATAATCTCTAAAAGTTTCAAAAGACATATCTGGGTAAATTTCATTTGCCAAGGTAAGTAAGTCATAATAATAAGTTTTAATGTCTTCATTGTCCTGATGTTTACGCGTTTTTAATCTAAATTTCAGTTTACGAAATGGCTGATCACCTGCGAATTCTTTTAGAAAATCTGTTCGAATTATTGCCCAAGTATTCAAAACATTTTTTGGATCATTTACATATTTTTGATACCAAACTTGTGCTGGTCCGTCCAAATAATTATTAAAATATGAAATCTTTAAAGAATAAGTCCAGTTGTTTAATCTTGCGGACTTTTCATATTTATTTAAAAATGTAATGGGGCAATCACTTGATGGATTAAACGTAGGTGGACACGTAAATTTAGGGATGGCCGGGGCTTTTTGTTCGGCCAGTGCTGTACGTAAAGTTATATTAGCCATTCATTTCCTGACTTTTTTAACATAAGACACGATCAAACCAATCGATCAAACATGATCGTTTCAGTAATACTGACATGCTTTTAACAATTTAGAAAACAAATATTCAAAATGACAATGTAGAACAAAATTAATTATGCAAAAAGAAAAATTGTATTTTTGCTTTAAAGAGGTAATTTTCACTCCTGGTGAGAAAAATCAAAAATATTTTTTCTGGTTTAAAAATTCACATTTTTTTTTTTAACAGTGTTTTTAAACATTTTTCATCCTTAGCTGACCATGAATTATTTTTTTCCCGAATTATTTGATAATCCTCCACTGTTTCCTGCCTGAGAGGTAATAATTTCTTCCTCTTTTGAAGATGTACCACCCATATTAAACCAAAATTTTATCAAATGAGCGCTTCAATAGCAAAGGTAACCCCCAAAAAATCACTAAATAAATCAACGTTACTATCCCTAGCCAAACGATAATAATACTTAAAATTTCCTCAATCTGTATCATACCCCAAAAGATAAAATAAAAATAAAAAACTCAACAATTGTTTTTCATCCATCTCAAAACAGACCGGCACCTCCACCAAATGTCACGTTTAATTTATGAGCCCTTCTGGGTTTTCACCAACACTGAGTTTTCCTTGTATAACACTTAAATCTATTAAATACGGTATACACAAATGGATGCACAATACGGTTGTAAACATACAAAAAGTTGACAATTAACAATTGTACTTACATAGTCATAAGCTAAGGATTTTCCCGGCAATGGCTTGGTCACTTCGCGTTTGAACAACTTTGGAGAACGGACTAATTAACTTGATCTTTTCCCGAGGACAGTCGACATTTCGACTTCTCGGGTCAGCTGGTCGCACTACCGTTGATCGGTTCACACTTATCCTATACTGCTGCAATCGGCGTGTTTTATACCCGATTGATCGGCTGACGTAATTTGTTATTGTTCGTCGCCTGTTTTTCATATTCCTGCAAAGCAGGTGGTGGTGATTCATCACCGATATGGTGCACTCGGTGCATCATGGTGCAACCTTGCCTCGTGCGCTTAATATTTCGCAATCCTCGAATACTCTTATGTTTTTTAAGTTAATAAGTCCATCTTTTGAATTAACGGATTTTCCATTCGTGACTATATACTATAAAATAATCATTTGTAAAGTTAAAAATATTAAACCAGGAATGAAGTTTTCTTTGGCAGTGGTTACCGCAATAGTCGGAATTGGTGTATCTTTGATAAAACGATGGAAAAGAAATTGGAGATATGGAGTAAGACCGATAAACAGAAAATGAGAAAAAAAAACAAATAAAGTTTCACATTTTATCACAACGAAAAGTGATAAAGGGTTCACAAATTAGCCTCAATTTCACCCAATGGTGTAAGTTGGTTCACTTTTAAGTTAACATTAGTTTTAGTTTTGTGTAAATTTTAAGTACAGCATGTCATATACAAATGTGTAGCTTTAACTTTGATAAAATTAAATTGACTTTAACGAAAATATAGTTAATGTCTGGTTTATACCTCCAAATTAACAATTAAAGTAAATGTTCATTAAAGACAAATTTATCACCCGGTTTATACCTCCAAATTAACGAATTAAACTAAAAAGTTAAATTAAGTTTTAACTTAAATTTAAAAAGTTAAAGCCACATGTTTGCCAACTTTAAACTAAGGGCAAATTCTTGAAACCTTCGTTGTGATAAAATGTGAAACTTGATTTGTTTTTTCCTTCATTACCTGTTTATCGGTCTTACTCCATATCTCCAATTTCATTTCCATAGTTTTGTCAAGGATACACCGATTCCAACTAGTGTGGTAACCACAGCCAAAGAAAACTTCATCCATTAGTTATTATTTTAAATTTTACAAATGATTATTTTATAGCTGAACTTTTTCATGAATTTTTCACCCTCTTTAGGTTAGAATATGTCTAAAATACGTCAAAGCCAAAAACACATCTATGTCATTTAATTTAGCAAATCTTGAAAAGTATAAACAAAAATATATTTTTTTGTTAAACTTCGAAAACCAAACTGAAAATGACAGAAAACCTACTCAACTAACTTGAAACACAATTTGGGTCATAACTTGGGTAATTGGGCAGTTGCGGACTTGAAATTTTCACTGAATTAACTAAATTGTACCTAAAAACCAACGCCGTACTGGAACATTTTCAGAAAAATCCTGTTTTTTGTTAAACTTCGAAAACCAAACTGAAAATGACAGAAAACCCACTCAACTAACTTGAAATACAATTTGGTTCATAATTTGGGTAATTGGGCAGTTGCGGACCTGAAGTTTTCACTGAATATACTAAATTTAACCCAAAAATCAGCGCCCTAGTGGAAAATTTTTAGAAAAAATCCTGGTTTTTGTTAAACTTGGAAAACCAAACTGAAAATGACAGAAAACTCACTCAACTAACTTGAAACACAATTTGGGCAATAATTTGGGTATTTGGGCAGTTACGGACCTGAAATTTTCACTGAATGTACTAAATTGAACCTAAAAACCTGCGCCGTACTGGAAAAATTTCAGAAAAAATCATGTTTTTTTAAACTTGGAAAATTAAACTGAAAATGACAGAAAACCCACTCAACTAACTTGAAACACAATTTGGAGCATAATTTGGTTAATTGGGCAGTTGCGGACCTGAAATTTTCACTGAATGTACTAAATTGAACCTAAAAACCTGCGCCGTACTGGAAAAATTTCAGTATAAATCGTGTTTTTTGTTAAACTTGGAAAACCAAATTGAAAATGACAGAAAACTCACTCAACTAACTTGAAACACAATTTGGGCAATAATTTGGGTATTTGGGCAGTTACGGACCTGAAATTTTCACTGAATGTACTAAATTGAACCTAAAAACCTGCGCCGTACTGGAAAAATTTCAGAAAAAATCATGTTTTTTTAAACTTGGAAAATTAAACTGAAAATGACAGAAAACCCACTCAACTAACTTGAAACACAATTTGGAGCATAATTTGGTTAATTGGGCAGTTGCGGACCTGAAATTTTCACTGAATGTACTAAATTGAACCTAAAAACCTGCGCCGTACTGGAAAAATTTCAGTATAAATCGTGTTTTTTGTTAAACTTGGAAAACCAAATTGAAAATGACAGAAAACTCACTCAACTAACTTGAAACACAATTTGGGCCCTAATTTGGGTAATTGGGCAGTTGCGGACCTGAAATTTTCACTGAATATACTTAATTGAACCAGAAAACCAGCGTCGTAGTGGAATATTTTCAGAAAAAAACTTGTTTTTTGTTAAACTTGAAGAACCAAACTGAAAATGACAGAAAACCCACTCAACTAACTTGAAACACAATTTGGAGCATAATTTGGTTAATTGGGCAGTTACGGACCTGAAATTTTCACTGAATGTACTAAATTGAACCTAAAAACCTGCGCCGTACTGGAAAAATTTCAGTATAAATCGTGTTTTTTGTTAAACTTGGAAAACCAAATTGAAAATGACAGAAAACTCACTCAACTAACTTGAAACACAATTTGGGCCATAATTTGGGTAATTGGGCAGTTGCGGACCTGAAATTTTCACTGAATATACTTAATTGAACCAGAAAACCAGCGCCGTAGTGGAATATTTTCAGAAAAAATCTTGTTTTTTGTTAAACTTGAAGAACCAAACTGAAAATGACAGAAAACCCACTCAACTAACTTGAAACACAATTTGGGTCATAACTTGGGTAATTGGGCAGTTGCGGACCTGAAATTTTCACTGAATGTACTAAATTGTACCTAAAAACCAGCGCCGTACTGGAACATTTTCAGAAAAAATCCTGCAATAATTTTCATTCAATTTTACATGTAATTAAAATTTAATTTAATTTTTTAATTTGGAGGTATAAACCGAGCATTACATGTAATTAAAATCAAATTAATTTTTTTAATTTAAAAGTATAAACCGGGCAGGGATGTGCAAATGACCACTTTTTCATTTTGACCAGGGCAGTGGTCAAAACTGGTTAAAACCGGTCAAAATGGTTGAAACTGGTTAAAACCAAAATAAAAAATGTATTCCTAGAATAAAAAATAAAAAAATATATAAATTAGGTGTAGAAAAATGTAACAAACTGATTTCTGTATATAGAATGTTAAATTTAAAAATAAAACAAGATAAAAATTTTGAAAGGTAGGAAGACAATGATGACTGGTTGTAGGTATAATAGGCAGGTTTATAATTTGTTGTTTAAATGTTTCTTTATGGTTGAAAATGGTGAGGTTTTGTTTTTTGTTTATCAATCCCAATCCTCTGACCGGTTTCGCCGTATTACGGCTCATCAGAGAGGCTATAGGGCTTGATAACCAAAGAACAAAACCTTCATTCCAGGATAGTCAACTGGATGCCAGAAATGATAGTTGTGTGCAACATCTGGTGACATCTGTACTCAACTCTATGAGTTAGAAAGTACAGATGGCGTTCCAAAATCTAGGAACAGCACCATTAATGCCGCATCATTCATCATTTTGGAACGCCATCTGTACTTTCTAACTCATAGAGTTGAGTACAGATGTCACCAGATGTTGCACACAACTATGTTTCTTTATGTTTAAAATAATTTTTTATTTATTTTGAGTACAAATGTTTGTATATTTTGAGGTAAAACATTTCTTAAAAAATAATTAAAACAATTTGATATATATATTTTTTTACTTTTGAACTTTTTGGTTTTGACCCGTTTTGACCACTAAAGTGTCCAAAACAAATTTGACCAGGGCAGTTTTAACCGGGTTAAAACCAATGGTTTAAACCACACTGTCCAAAACTTGCCAACCCTGAAACCGGGCAAAATACTTTTCAAGTTATGTTAAATTAGATAGCATAGATGTGTTTATGACTTTGGACATATTCTAACCTACCAAAAAACAAAGTGTTAGTGTACAATGATGATTATTGTGTTAAAGGTAAAATGAAAACTGTATTGCTTTTTATTTTTGTTAATGTTACTATCATTAAGCTGGATTCATAGTTCTAGTTCCGCAAGAAGAAGTAATCTGTAAGCTGCAGTAAAAATAAATAATACAGGGTGGTCCAGTTTTAAATGTCAATAATTCACCAATCCATAGCCAATTAAAAAATAAGTTGACATGCATTATGTCATTTTTCTGAAAAATGCATTCTAAGGAAAACACAGTCCTTCAAGTTTCTGTTTAAAAAATCGTTTTTTTGTCATAACTGCCAAACCGTTGGAACCATTTTGATCAAATTTGGAACACGCATTATGAAAATAATACTCATTATGAATGAGGTTTGCCAAAATTCTCCAGTAGCCTAGATACAGGAAGATGGTTTTAATGTTTTTGCCTTATCTTCTACGTCTCTAGATATTTTTCAAAAATTACGTTTTTTTTTTTAATTTCATTGTTCACGATGAAAAAGAAATTATCTCTTACAAAATTCTGATTTGAAACTTCCTTTACCAGATAACTCAGTTATTACGTTTAAAGACCCAAAACTAACCCAATCCAACTTAAAACCTGTCTTGGAAACAGAAAATTCACTTAAGAAGCTTAAAAAATTTAATTGTAGCTAGTTTTCATAGTTTCCAGACAAACTGAAATACTTTAGTTTTGAAAATTGACTGAGAAAAGATAAAAATTAATTTCAGAAGCTTAAAAATTGTGTTTGTAACCAGTTTTCATGCAAATTGAGAGACTTTAATATTGAAAATTGATTTGTACTTGTAGACATAAAAAACTACTTTTTCTAGAATTTTTTACTACAAATTCGTACATTTAAACCTTAAAAATTTACTTCAACACCAAAAAGTGACTATGAACTAATGAAAATTAACATCAGAAGCTTAAAATTTGCATTTGAAGTAAGTTTTCACAATTTTAAGACAAATTTCAATATTTTAGTTTTGAAAATAGTCTTAGATAGAGGACATTGACATTAGATTCATAAAAAATGTCTTAAAAACTAGCTTTTCTTTCTTTTAACTTTGCTTTTAATTTTCTCAGAATTCTGGACTATTTTTAGTGTTTCAAAACTGCTTTCAGCTTGGAAAATCGATTCAAGACTATTTTTACCAAGTTATTGACACAGCAAACTTAAAAACAATTTTCACATTCTTCATAGACTTAAAATGGCATTCCAAGCTTTGTCACTATTCAATCGACTTCTAGACACCTCAATGCTAAAAATTCGAGTATTTCTTAAAAATCTAGATTGTTTTTAGTGCTTTCAGGCTGTTTTCAGTACCTCAAATCGAATTTCAAGACTATCTTTACAAAGTTTTTGACTTATCAGGTCTAAAAGCCAATTTGTACACTGTCCACAGTCTTGAAAATGTTATTTCAAGCTTCTTCAGTATTAAATTGACTTCTACACTCATCATAGGAATAGTCAATCATATTTCGAAAAGTCCAGTTTCTTCAGTAATAAAAGTAAAAAATTTTGGTATCAAATGCTAGGATATTAGTCTTGAGAACTAATTTTTAGAAATGAAATAGTTCGAAAATTTAATTTACTTCTAGACTTGTTCCAGTCCAGAAAATTGAGTTGTACACCAATTGAAGTCCTGAAAATAGACTTTTGGACTCTCTTTAGTCCTAGTAAAGTCAGTTCTAGCTTTAAAAGTTAACTTTTAGATTATCTTTAGAAGTAAAAAATGAGTTTCATGCACAATACAATCTTTGTCTTGATTTCCGGACTGTTTTTAGTTCTTGAAATCCAGTTTCAGACACTTGACCAGGATGGCAGTTTGAGAAAACAAATTATATTAGTTGCTATTTACTACTATTCCTAGTAGTAAATAGCAAGTTTTTAGACTATTCGGTACAAATTTGGACTCTCACAAGTCTTGAATGTTCAGTTTTACACTATAAAACGGACTGTAAGTTCCTTAAGCCTGGTTTATAAAAGAAAATTTAAATTTAGATTTAAATTTAGTATTAACTTTAAGAATAGGACTAGTGGTTTTAAATCAAGACGTTCATAAATGAAATTTAACTTTAACCTTAAATTTAGCTGTATCTCCTGACCTTGGATTTACTTAAAATTCTAAATCTAAAGAATTATAAATCTCTTAAAGTTAACGCTAAAGTTAAATCATCATGCTACTGCGCAAGCGCCTCCAATGACACAATCAGCTGATTTGTGTTTTGAATTTGAATATTTGGTTATGGTTTTTCCTGGCAGCTAAAGGTTACGGTTTAAACGGTTAAACTGAAGCCTAGTAATATTTGGTTTTTCCAATTTCAATTTTTGTGTTTGTGTATTCCAAAATTACAACACTGGGTATGTGGGAATCCCGAATGTCACTTAATATTTTTGAGAGTTTTTGATGTCAAATGAGCGCAAATGACAACTTTGGCGTTTAGCAGTCATTGATTTAAGACTTGAAATATTTCTTTTATGAACACCATATTTTTTTAGAGTTACAGCTAAATTTAAATTTACTACTAAATTTAAATCTAAATTTAAATTTTCTTTTATAAACCAGGCTTACGGAAACGTTTTTCAGAAAAATGACATAATGCAAGTCAACTTATTTTTGGATTGGCTATTGAATGGTGAATTACTGACACTTAAAACTGGACCACCCTGTATACTTGTAACACTCTAATTCATAGTTTGACAAATAAGTGCAAGCTACATTAACCGCAAGCAGTAAGCAGCAAGAAATGAATCATTTTCATTTCTTACCTTGCTCCTTACTGCTTCCATCATAGACTACTGGTCTTTACCCCCATTCATAGATTTTTGGAATATCATTTGACAAATACTTTCTTTTGCTTTTGCCTAAAAATGACAACCCACAAGATAATAAATAAAATTTTGTTGGTTTATAAGACTTTGGGGTTATGTTATTTCCTTCTTACTAAAGTCAAACTATGAATTGACATGGCTACTACTGCTTGCTGCTTACTTCTTGCAGATTTAGAACTACAAATCTAGCTTTAAAACAGTTAACTCATCTTAAAACTTGCTTTTTAATCCACTGTTGTACCTAATGTAGATAGTTTAATATATTGCACACAATTTTTCTTCTTCAACTTGACTTGATTGCAGTCCCTGGGAAATGTAGTCACTTTCTTCATAAAAGTTGTGCTTTTTCATCCACATGGAAAAGTAGTGATGTATGCAGCCAGTTGCAGGTCTGTAAGACTAGCCGAATTAGTTACTATAACCACCCTTAAAAAATGTTAGTCCAAAAATGTGTAGTAATGATGCATCAGCAATAGCATGGTTTATTACATAGGTTAGGTATGAAATTGTCATTGTAATCTTACCTGGGCCAGCAGCTGTTGTATCCATTATGTCAATCAAAAAATATACATTTACTTGATTTTAGTGTATAATCTTCACCAATTAAATTGTTAGATTTTGTCATAAAAATATAATTAATTCTAGCAGCATGCTAAAACAAATAAACAGAAACAGAAGCAAAGTGACAAGTGGAAATTTTACTTGACAACACAACAGATCCAAGAGGGCGGCCATATCAACAAAACCTGTTTGCTCGAAACGCTACCTCGCGTGACGTCACAGTGGGTGCTCGGGTGCACAGTATTAATATAATACACACAGACAATCTCTATTTCCGAGAAAAAAGGCTATCGACCTACCGGTCTTTCTGCCAATGTTACAGAAACAAAGCTTAATGTATCCACATAAATATTTGTAAAAAAAAAATAAATAAATAACGTTTTACAAAGAAAAGGTTAAAATTAATAGTTAGTCCGTTTTTTTTAAGGAAAAATGTTCCAACAGAGTATATTGAGGAAAGGCGTAGCGAGATTGTCTATTTGGTCTTGTGAGGGAGATGGGGTTTATAATTGTCCTGTTGTGGGGGTGTTGCCTTTCCATTTTGCCTCTAGTTTCGTTAATCGTTCTGTTATTTTTGTCATTTGTGTCCGTTCGTAGAGTAATTCGTTGGTTGGGTTATGTAGCGGGTTTTGAGGATGTCTAATCTTGGTTACTAGTCTGTGCAATTTGTTCTGTAGTTTGTATGTGTTTTTTTGTTTTGCTGGTCGCATTAACTCTTAGTATGTGTCCGTAGTCGAGTAGAGGTCTGCAAATAGATTTGTATATTTTAGTTGCAGTTTTTGTGCTTATACCTCTGTTCTTGTACGTCAGGGCTCTGAAATGTTTAGTTCGTTTAATAATTTCAGTTCTCACATTTTGTGCATGTTTTGTAAATTTGAGTTTTTGGTCAAGTGTTATCCCTAAGTATTTTATTTCTGGGCTTGGTGTAGTTACATTACCGTCTGCTGTTATTGTAGGAGCCAGGGGTAATATTTTATTGTCGAAAGCAGTTCTACAGTTTGAATGTGCAAATAGTGAGTATATAATAAATTTCCAGAAAGAAGTAGTAGTCCATATTCTTTCAGTGGAGTCGCAAGAGTACGAAAGGAAGGAAATGACAAACAGTCTTCTCCACAATACTTTATTATGACCTTAGATGGTAAGGTCTGCTCAACAAGTTTCGGTCACATAAATGACCATCTTCAGGAGCTCAAATCAGTCGATCAATGTGACTACTGTCTTTTTACAAGGGGAGAGACAGAGAGACCCATGTTATAACGAATTAGTGAATTTAACATAGTTAAATAGGTGAGCAAAGCTCATTATGGAGAAAAAACTAACTATAGCACATGGCTGTTTGATCGCCTCTTCTGTGGATGGTGCACAAGTTTTATGCTCTTTTTTTCCCCCTAGGGTCTCACCCAGCCCTAAATGGGTCTAGTTTAAGTTTTTTGTTTAATTTTTAATTTAATGTGCTATAGTTAGTTTTTTCTCCATAATGAGCTTTGCTCACCTATTTAACTATGTTAAATTCACTAATTCGTTATAACATGGGTCTCTCTGTCTCTCCCCTTGTAAAAAGACAGTAGTCACATTGATCGACTGATTTGAGCTCCTGAAGATGGTCATTTATGTGACCGAAACTTGTTGAGCAGACCTTACCATCTAAGGTCATAATAAAGTATTGTGGAGAAGACTGTTTGTCATTTCCTTCCTTTCGTAATAAATTTCCAGTTTAAACAGTAATAAGTCAGTGAGTGAAAGATCATCATTTTTAAAAACATTTATTATTTTTTACATGTATACAGATTTGCAATGCATCATTAAAAATTTTGAACATTAATGCCCGCTTTCCTAGATCTGACACGCAATGTCAATTGTTCGCACACATTTAGCAAGAAATTTTAGAGAACATAGAAATGAGTTGACTTATTTACTAGGTAACTCAACAAAAGAAAGCTTTAGTTTTGCTTTGCCTTTTTTTCAAATACAATCATATTACATGTGCTAATTAGACTCTTTTATAGGTGATTCTGGATACCCTCTTGAGCCTTGGCTGTTAACTCCTATTCTCCATCCACAAAATGATAATGAACGTCAATTTAATATACGCCACAGATCAATTCGAAATGTTATTGAGCGAACTAATGGTGTCTTAAAACAAAGATTTAGGTGCATTTTAAAACATCGAACACTACATTACTCACCAGAGAAGTCAGCCAATATAATTTATTCCTGTGCTATTTTACATAACCTTTGTATTTTAAGGAATGAAAATTTATACGGCTACAATGGTACGCAACTTTATTAGAGAAAGCTTAAGCCAAACACGATTAATCCTTGTTTTTTCTTTAGAAATATTGAACAATGTTAATGAAGGTGACGAAAATGTGGAGGATCATGAAAGGATAAATAATTTGCAGCAAGGGCGAATTGTAATAGACATGATAATACAAAATTATTTCAGAAATGTGGAAGAGGTGAACAATAATTAAATATTTTTTGAATAAAAACTTTTTTACCAATATAATAATTGTTTAATTATAAAATTATGTTTAACAACTTTTGTAATGCAATACTAACAGATTTATATTCTTTATAATATTCTTAAAGTTACACTGTAACATATCTAAGTTTTTTCTTAACAATTCAGTTACCTGAAGTGTTTCATGTAAAAAGCTTATTATTATTAGGGTGATCGGAGAACTTGAAGGAAACATAGGTACCTAAACATTTTTTTTGCCTTTTTCTACACTGAAGTTTCTTAATTTGATATCTGGGTTTACTTTTTGTCTTTTTTTTAAAGCCCAATTCAATAATTTTGGGATGTCCATATATCAATATCTTTGACAAGATTTCCAACAGGCTCTTTTCAAGATTTGTCAGTATCTCCATGATTGTAAGTCCACCCCCAGTTAACTCTTGCTCAAAGTGAATTCTCCTTGCTTTTGCCTTGACTCTGGACTCCCATTCATCAAAAACCTATAAAAGAAGGTATCCTGATGCTGAAAATATTGCTAAACACATAGTACACATTTACCTACTCGTTCCCAATTTTCCATAGTTCTTTTTGGACCGCAATTTTCTTGATTTAATTGGAGACAACGATCTTTAAATGCTTCTTCATTTGGTGGAAACTGTTTTTTATACTGCAGGTACATTTCCAATTGTAGAGGACTGGTCCTTGCTTTCTTGTCTGCTACAAAGTTTAATGTAACAGTCTGTATCATACTTATTTATTCCAAAACGTGCTTACATTTAAAATAACCTGGATAAGCAAAATTTGTATTTATTTTTAGCAAGGGTTATTAGACCAAGCAAAAGCACTGGATTAAAATAAAATGAATAAAAACTGCAACAAATATGTTATATATTTTATTTTGAACTTAATTGAAACTTATTTTATTTATGTTTTCATATTTTACTCATCAGCTAAATTGTTTATCGATTGAGCTACTGCCAGAATGGAGTTTGATATTTCTTTTAATCCAGTATTTGTTGATTGAATGTGTTGTTCTAAAAGACCTGGAAAAATAAATTCTAACTTTTAGAAACTAGCAAATAATTTTAAAAATGTACAGGAAAGTGTTACTGCAGGCTGAATATAATGTTTTTTTAATGGTTAAGTTGTTTTTTATCAGCCTAGCTACTTTCATTTTGTATTTTTCATAGACGATGAAGATATCTTTTTGCTGCCAAACATCTTTCTTTTTCTACCTTCATTGGATCCATTTTCTTCCTTCATTGGATTTAAGTTATTTTCAAAACACTCTGAAGCCTCATTTCTATCTTTATCTTCAAGTATCTGATTACTGACTGAATTATTTATAATTTCTGTAGTCATTTCAAACGCTTCTGATGTAATGGTGTCTTCCCTCCTGTTCCCTTCCAAAACAAAACTAATTTGTTTTAAGTTTAGTAGAACTATGCAACACTACAATACATGTACACATTTTACAAAGTCATACTATTATTTATAAAGTGCTTAACATACTAACAAAACAGACCCTCTTGACTAAAAAAATGGTAATTCTTAATATCCCTAA
The DNA here is from genome assembly GCA_018691245.2 of Ips nitidus. Classification (NCBI taxonomy): domain Eukaryota; kingdom Metazoa; phylum Arthropoda; class Insecta; order Coleoptera; family Curculionidae; genus Ips; species Ips nitidus. Next base: position 3,561,471 of record CM042803.1, on the reverse strand, counting down.
AAAAATGCCAAAAACCTCTAAGAAATCATAAAGACTTGATATCAAAGTTGCAAAGAAGTTAACTTAATTCTAATTGATTCTTCAAGAGACAGGCTAGTGTGTTGAGCCCTTTAAATCAAATAGACTCTTTGACTATTTTCTATGTTAGTAATGACATCCAGCATTAAACAAAAATTTGATTCTACTACTAACATTAAATCACAAAAACTTATAAAACTCACCAGCCACTGCAATACCTAGTTCGGGTATTTCTTGGATTCCACCAGGGAAAATATAAAGTCCAGTTAAATTGACACATTTTTTTTTCTACATCAGATAGTTCCGCATTATTCCGAATTTTTGCTTTTATGTGGGATTTCCATTCATTGAAAGCCTAAAATTTCATAGTCTATTTTACTAATAGGCTCTATAATATAAATGAATCAGACAGATACAATACAATACAGGTACATGTAAAATTGCAATAAAAGTCTTAACTACTGTAAATTATATACCTTTTTCCATTGTTCATCAGTTTTTTGGGTACCTCCAATAGAATTTATAGCCTTTGCAGCTTTTTCCCAAGATTGTCTTTTTAAATCTGGGGTAGGTACCTTTTCCCCACTTTAAAACCTCAGAACTTTCTACCTCAGTTAGAAATTGAATATATTGCTGTCTTGAGGCTTTCTTAGACATATCTAAAATTGATTTAAAAATTAAGTTTGGTACTTATCCTAATTTTGAATTAAGTACTTACCGTTGCCGGGAAAAAAACTGAAAAACACCTGTGGCGGTGTTGCCTACCGTCTCGTTCGTTTCTTTACTCGGAGTAGGTTAGTGTCGAAGTATCTGTCCGTGTTGGGCAAGATAATAATGACAGACGACTTAGGTTATTTTTTATTTGACATTGCACATTTTTCCCGGTTATTTGAGAATAGAGACAGTGTCGGGCAAGTGAACAAAATGGTTGTCGGTTATCGTGCTAGTTCCTAGTTTTTCGGTTTTTCTCATATCACGGCGGTGTATTTAGTCTTAAGCATGCTGGAAATGTTCCATTAATGGCAGACTATCAACAAGCAATGAATAAATGCAATTCGGTTTATTCAAAAAGCAAAATGGTGGTGTTTTATTGATAGTGACGACCATCCGTTCCCCACATGGTCACGTGCTCAATATCCAACGCACACCACACACCAAAATCCTGTAGCGTCAACCGGCGTTTTTACGTCGATTTGTACGACATCTGTCAAGGAGAGAATAAGAGTCAGATTTGGGGCGCCATAGTTTCGGACACGAGTTCCAGATATATTGTTCTTGGTACAACCTTCTTGTTGAGAAAATGTCTCAAAGTATCCCTTAATGTTAATAAAGTATAATTAGTGAAATTGGAGCAGTTTGATTTATACGTGGAGTGTTGTGATTAGTCAACAACGAGCCTACTGACCACGACACCACCACAATTGGTGACCTTTCCGACCTTCGGACACACTTCTTCCGTTTTCAATCTTCTGGGACCCTTTGGGACGACTGGAAACATCTAGCACCATGTCTCATCCATCGGCAAGCATCCAACATGACGATCAACCACCATCGACATCTGGAAGTGGGAACATCCCAAACCCGGAAATCAACCAACAATACGTGAGTAGAGTAGCGATCAAACCTCCTCCTTTTTGGAAATCCGATCCAAAACTTTGGTTTATCCAACTTGAGGCGCAATTTGAGCTCTCCCACATCGTTCTGGACAGTACAAAATATAACCACGTTTTGAGTGCCATTGACACGGACATATTAACCCAAGTGACTGATTTTCTAATTAATCCTCCTCAGCAGGGTAAATACGAGGGAATTAAAAATCGACTAATATCAATATACTCCGACTCCAGTGAAAAAAAACTGAGGAAATTGCTGTCAGAAACTTCCTTAGGTGATCGTAAGCCATCACAACTCTTAAATGAAATGACTCGTTTAGGTGGCAGTTCCGTCTCTCAGGAAATTCTGAAGACTCTATGGCTCCAACATTTGCCAACCCAGATTCAGTCTGTACTAGCCGCTAGTAGCGATTCTCTAGAAAACTTATCTAAAATGGCAGACAAAATCGCGGAAATCGAACAGCCTCAATCTTTTGCTGTTGCTGCCGACAGTCATAGCAACCTTGTTGATATTGTACAAAAGTTAGCTCAACAGGTAGAGGAACTAAAACTTTGCCGGAATCAGAACGCCTTCAGACGCAACAGGTCAAGGACGCCTCATCGCACTCGTCAGAACCAAGAAAATTCCACGTCGGCACCGAATATTTGTTGGTACCATGCCAAGTATAAGAACAAAGCCAACAAATGTGTACCTCCATGCAGTTTCTCCGACCAGGAAAACGATCAACCACGCAATTAAACGCGGCGACAAACTGCGTGGTTGAATCTAGTCGCCAAGATGTCCAGAAGATTTTCACTAATGCAGTAAGTTACAGACTAATTATTAAGGACCCTTTGACAAAAATTAGGTTTTTAATAGATTCAGGCTCTGATGTATCAATAATCCCTAGCACTAGCAGTGATAAAAATAACTTAAACCCAGATTTTACCTTATATGCAGCAAACAATACTTCAATCCCTACATTCGGTTCTAAAATTTTAAAATTAAGTTTAGGTTTACGAAGAACTTTTTCCTGGCCATTTACTATTGCCAAAACTAATCAAGCAATAATTGGTGCGGATTTCTTACACCACTTTAGATTATTGGTGGATCTTCGACAGAACTGTTTACTGGATACGACAACCAAGTTGATTACTGGTGGATCATTAAGTCTTACACACTTACAATCAGTGTGCACCTTATCACCCAAGTGTAAGTATTTCGATCTTTTGAAACATTATCCTAATATAACTAAATTTTCTTCCTTGCCTATTGACATCAAACACAATACTGTACACACGATCTTGACTAAAGGACCTCCAGTCACTACTAGAGCTAGACGACTACCACCTGACAAATTAAAAATTGCTAAGCAAGAGTTTCAATACCTTTTGGAGCAAGGAATTTGTCGCCCTTCTAATAGCCCGTGGGCCAGCCCTTTACACTTAGTTAAGAAAAAGTCTTCAGGAGACTGGAGACCAGTAGGTGACTACCGACGCCTCAATTCGATTACTGTAGACGACAGGTACCCTATTCCTAACCTCCAGGATTTTTCTCATTTTCTAAATGGTAAACAAGTCTTTTCAACTTTAGATTTGGTTAGAGCCTACCATCAGATTCCTCTAGATGAATGTTCAATCCCCAAAACCGCGATTATCACTCCTTTCGGTCTTTTCGAATTTACCCGCATGCAATTTGGACTGCGAAATGCTGCTCAAACCTTCCAGCGATTCATTCACGAGGTGCTTAAAGATCTAGACTTCTGTTTTCCATATATTGATGACATTTTAATAGCCTCTGACAACGAGAGTCAACACACCCAACATCTGCAGATCATTTTCAAAAGATTTAGTGATTATGGACTAGTTATAAACTTACAAAAATGTGTTTTTGGCGAAAGTCAAGTGACCTTTTTGGGACATGAAGTGTCTTCACAAGGTTCTAAACCTCTAATCGACAAAGTTAATGCTATTTTAAACTATCCTCTTCCTAACACAGTTTCAGAGCTTAGAAGATTTCTTGGAATGTTGAATTTCTACAGGAAATTTATTCCTCATGCCGCAGCTAACCAATCAATCCTTCACTCTCTTCATAATAATTGTAAAAGAGGGGACAAAACCAAGTTAAATTGGTCAGAAGAATCATTATGCGCTTTTAATCTTTGTAAGCAAGATTTAGCTAATACATCTATGTTAGTTCATCCCTCATCAACCGCTCCGATTTCTTTAACAGTGGATGCTTCAAACTTTGCAATGGGGGCAGTTTTAGAGCAATTTGAAGACGATTCTTGGAAACCCTTAAGCTTCTTCTCAAAGAAATTTTCAAAAGCTCAGGTAAATTATAGCACATATGACAGAGAGTTGTTAGCAATTTATTCTGCAATCAAATATTTTCAGTACCTTCTTGAAGGGAAACCCTTTACAATTTTTACCGATCACAAACCACTAACATTTGCCTTCAAGCAGAAAATGGATAAAGCCTCACCAAGACAAGTTCGACATTTGGATTTTATCTCTCAATTTTCCACCGACATTAAACACATTAGCGGCAAGAATAACATTGTAGCGGACGCACTCTCTCGAATCAACAGTATTGATTTCCCTCAGGTCATTGATTATGAAGTTCTGCGTGAACATCAATCTACGGACCCGGAACTATTAAATTTGCTTTGTAACCCAGAACAATCTTCTCTTAAACTTAAAGAGTGTACATTTTCTGACTCTTCTACAGTAATTGTTTGTGACTCATCTCAATCCAAAATTCGACCTTTCATACCCAAAAGCTATCGTCATTTTATTTTTAAAAAATTCCATAACATTTCACACCCAGGCATTAAAGCTACTAATAAGCTTATAGCTACACGATTTGTATGGCCTTCAATGAATAAGGATATTCGCCAATGGACGAAAGCGTGCATTAATTGTCAAAAATCCAAAGTTAATCGACACACTATCACTCCATTTAAACAAATCGAGATTCCCAACTCTCGTTTTGAAGTTGTTAATATGGACATAATTGGACCTTTACCATCTTCAAATGGGTATTCTTACTGTCTCACCTGTATTGACAGATTCACTTCCTGGGCGGAAGCTTACCCTATCAGTGACATAACAGCTGAGACTATTGTTTCAACATTTTATAATAACTGGATTTGTCGTTTCGGAACTCCATTGCGAATTATAACCGATCAGGGCCGTCAGTTCGAAAGCTCGCTTTTCAAATCCTTGTCAACATTATTAGGATGTAAAAGGATTCGTTCTTCACCATACCATCCTATGACTAATGGGAAAATTGAGCGCTGGCACCGAACTCTTAAATCCGCCATCATGGCGCACGCTAACCCTAAATGGTCTGAGATATTGCCAACAGTTTTGATGGGACTTCATTGTGCAATTCGAGAAGAGATGGGAGTTTCTCCTGCAGAAATGCTTTATGGAACTACACTCCGTTTACCTGGAGAATTTTTTGAAACCTCCAGAGAAGAGACAGACCCTATTACCTTTGTCGGCAAACTCAAAGAAAAAATGCAGTTTTTAAGACCAGTATCTTTTAATCACCATTCACAGCCAAAAATTTTTGTTTCACCTGAATTGAACAACTGTACACATGTTTTTGTTAGACGTGACGCAGTAAAAAGACCCTTACAACCTCCTTACGACGGACCCTTCCTTGTAAAGAAACGTTTTGACAAATATTTTTCAATTGCTATAAAAGACAAAGATGTAAATATTTCAATGGATCGGTTGAAACCGGCCTTTTTATTACCTCAAGATATTATCCTGCACGACCACTCATATGCTAGTATCAGCAATGTCCAGGATCCAACCTTAACTAAAGGCGTTAACAAAAAAGTAAAATTTCAAATTTAATTAAGTATTAATAGTATAAGTACATATCTTGTATTTTTATTTTACTGCTGTTAATATGTTTTAACATGTTTATGATTAATTTGTTTAATTAAGCTGTTATCTTGTCAGTTAATATGTTGTGATTTTTAACTTAAGATTAAAATTACTCCGTTACTGGGTGGGGAGTATTGTAGCGTCAACCGGCGTTTTTACGTCGATTTGTACGACATCTGTCAAGGAGAGAATAAGAGTCAGATTTGGGGCGCCATAGTTTCGGACACGAGTTCCAGATATATTGTTCTTGGTACAACCTTCTTGTTGAGAAAATGTCTCAAAGTATCCCTTAATGTTAATAAAGTATAATTAGTGAAATTGGAGCAGTTTGATTTATACGTGGAGTGTTGTGATTAGTCAACAACGAGCCTACTGACCACGACACCACCACAATCCGTTTAAAATTTACATAATTTGTGAGGTTAGGTCGGTACTGCTCAGTCTGGTTTGGTCTGGCCATAACACAAATGCAATGTTGCCATAGTAAAGCTTGAAATTTTATCAATCAATTGTATGGCAAGCCGTTTTACTTTTTATTACATTTTCAACCTCAAATGTCATAAAAACTGTTTTAACGAGTGTATTAAAATGATACTTTGTTTTCATTATCAGATAATGAAAACGTTTTTATTATGTGATAATAAAAACACATGTCAAAAAAATGAATGTATTTTTTTTACACTTATTTTCATTATCAGATAATGAAAACGTTTCTATTATGTGATAATAAAAACACATATGAAAAAAATGAATATGGCAAGCCGTTTTACTTTTTATTACATTTTCAACCTCAAATGTCATAAAAACTGTTTTACTGAGTGTATTAAAATGATACTTTGTTTTCATTATCAGATAATGAAAACGTTTCTATTATGTGATAATAAAAACACATATCAAAAAAATTAATGTATTTTTTTTACACTTATTTTCATTATCAGATAATGAAAACGTTTTCATTATGTGATAATAGAAATAGAAGTCATAAAAACTACCAGCGTTTTTAAGACATTTTAAAATCAGATGCATTTAAATTATCAGGTAATGGAAATTAGTTTTTATTATGTGATAATGAAAACAAGTATCAAAAAAACGCATTTTGTTTTTATGATACTTATTTTTTAGACACTATTAAAATTGTGATAATTTAAAGGAAAAAAACTAAAATTGACAACCAGTGACAAGCACCTTTAATGACGTTTTTGACATTGCTGAACTTAGACTGTGACGATTTCCTTAATATACAGAATACTATACATCACAGTCCGAGTCCACATGTCACTCAACTTCAATTATTTCCAAGCATGGCGCCCTCTATTTCCATTATCACATAATAGAAATGAATGTCATAAAAATAGAAGTCTTAAAAAAAACTTTAGTTTTTTTGATATGTGTTTTTATTATCACATAATAGAAACGTTTCCATTATCTGATAATAAAAACAAGGTATCAATTTAAAAAAAGTCGTTAAAACAGTTTTTATGACATTTGAGGTCCAAAATGTAATAAAAAGTAAAACCGCTTGCCATACAATTGTTACCTACAGTTTTTTTAATCAATTGTCCTTAGTGCATATCTATGTGACCAAAAATTGAAATAGTGGTCAATTTTCATTGAAATTATTTCAATATTGATATTAAGTCAATGGATTTACGGCATAAGGCTGAATATCTACGTATCAAGTACTATGATTGTAAAGAAAACATCTTTGTGCTGCTGCTATGTTTTTTTTAAACAATAAATCCAATACTTAATGACTCTAAATTTTTAGATATTTCGTTTCGTAGAACTTACCCCTTTCTATAAATATCATCTCAGAAGAATGTAATGCCTCCACTCTGTGAAGATGGACTACTTTAATGAGAGAGAATCAAATAGTAATACAAAACCACGGACAACGCCTGTAATCCCTTGGGTGCATATTGTGCACTCGTGCATCCACTGTGACGTCACCCGGCGTAACGCATTGAGGAAAGAAGTTCTGCCATCTTGGATCTGTTATGATGTCAAATGCCAACTTGTCACTTTGCTGTTGTTTTGTTTTTTTTGTTGTGTCAAAAAAATTTACATGCAGCTGAAATAATTATTGTATTTTTATTACAATAATCCAATAATTGGGGAAGATTATTCACTAAATTCAAGTAAATGTATATTTTTCAATGGTGATAATGCATACAAGGCCTGCTAGCCCAGGTAAGATTACAATCGCAATTTCGTACCTAACCTGAAAAAACACTGCTGATGCATCTTTTGTATACATTACTAAAAATTTGTCTAGTCTGACAATTTTTTAAGGGTGGTTCAACTAACAAATTGGGCCTATTTTACAGATCTGTATCCTGTAGATATGCTGAATACTTCACTACTTTTCCATGTGGATGAGAAAATACAACTTTTATGAAGAAATTGACCTAAGAGCAAATTACCCACTAAGAAGATTGCAACAACTTAATCAAGTTGAAGAGTGAAATTGTGTGCAGGGGGCTATTTACATTAGAACAGTGAATAAAAAAGCATGTTTTAAGGTCAGTATATTGATTTTATTTAAATTAACATTCAAATGAAAACCAATGCAGTTTTCATTATTGTTTTATGTTTAACAATTATCATTATACACTGCATTGCTCAACTTTGAGTTAATATGTATTATACAGTGTCTTTGTACAGTAGGTACTGCATAAATTTGATGAAATGGAAGGGACTTAAGTCTAGTTTATATAACAAAATTTAATTTTAGTAATAGTATTAATATTAGCACCAAGAACAGAATCAATGCTTATGACCAAAGGAGTTTATAAAAAAAATAATTTAAATTTAGTATCAGTAATAATTGAATTCACTTAAAAACCAAATTTTTTTAGGGCTAATACCAAAATTTTTCACACCTGTTGTATGGTTAACCTGGCATTGACAGATGAGTATTATCACAAAAATTACAGTTTTTAAGGACATGATTTTATTAACTTTTTCATTTTTGTTTTGGGTTCCTGCTTAAAGAAAAAGGTTTGCAGTTACAAGCAACAACTTTTTATTTAATATTTACTATTTATGTACTGGCACTTGTCAGTCTATATGTTATGTAATAACCTCCATACACTTATCATTTATAATCACCTTCAATTTTTACAGTGAATACTAATACTTGAACTAAATTTCTCCACTGGTACACCCACTCTATAAAGTGGGCTGTACTTTTTCCAAAAACACTTGGAACCTTGTTTTTATAGGAGGTTTTGGATTCTACAAACAATTCTTATTTCATGCAACATACTTCATACTGATATTCAATTGTTTTTAAACAAATGTCAAATACACTTTTCAAAATTATAGGTCCCACAACTTTTACTTAAAAAAATTGAAAAAAATTAAAATCATCTTTTTAAAATGAACTCTATGGGCTGTTACAATAACCAAGACGGTTTATAATCTTTTTACATTTTTTTTAAAAATGTTATTAATCATTTTTGGGGATGTTAATCTGATTTATGGAAAATTATTGGTTTCAAATTATCAATATTTACAGAACAATTGTGGTACAAGTTGCATGGAACAATACTTAGAATTGTTTGTTTCTAGATTCCAAATTATACAATAATAAAGTAGTGTTGCCATTTAAAAGATCAAAAATATTTTAAATACACAGTTTTTGGGCCCTGTATAATTCCAAATTCATATAACACAAGCAGCAGTTAATAAAATTACAAACATAGAGGTCTGAGAATTTTTGTGAAAAGTTAGTCTTTTTAATTTTATTGGACTTAGGCAGTATGCATGTTACAAAAGCACTGTATGTATTCACTGTGTTATCTAAATGCATGTTTGAAGGAACAGTCATAATCTAATTCATATACGTGTCAATTCTTCAGATCAAATGATGGCTATAAAATTACTTACATGATACAACATTTGCTTATCTAGTACCATGATTGTAAAGCAAACTCGATGCATTGGCATTGCTATCTCAGAAAGTGTTGATAGAGCTTTAGTTAAGTGGAGGCAAAGTTGCGCATTTTATTGCTAAATAATTTGGTAAAAAAAAATTCATAAAAGTTTCATTACATCTGGATATATCGGACAAAAACCGGAAAACTCAAATTTCTATTTTATTTATTTACCACTTTAATCAATGGCACCTTCTGGAGGCACTTTTTTATGCTCTTCAAGAAAATAGTTTTAGTTTTCAGCTCAGACGTTACTTTTTTAGATACCAACATCAACTTCAAATTATCAAATACGGACCTCAACTTTTTATTTCATTTTTTAGTAGCCACAGACCTTGTGAAACTAATAATGTGTCACACTTGTCAAAAAACTATACCTAGTGTACTCGTATAATGTACTTGGTATTTTAAGATTTTTTAAAAAATTAAGCAATTGAAATTGATATGTTGTCATAATGAGTAGATAATTTAGTTTTAATTAATTTAATAATTAAGTTCATTGCTCCTTCGAAAAAGAGAGAGAGTTTCTTGTGGTACTTTTCATTTATTTAAAAAAAAATGTTTTTGGTTAGTTATTTATTTTTCAGATACTCACATGTTTGAATTCGATGTTGAGTTTTGATGAAACAGCTTAATCATATCAAACTAAATTATTTACTCATTTTGATAACATATGAATTGCAAATGCATATTTGAAAAAAAAACAAATACCTAAGTACACTAGGTATAATTTTTTGACAAGTGTGGCACATTATTATTTTCGGGAGGTTAATAGCTACAAAAAAACGAAATCAAAAGTTCGCGTCCGTTTTTTAAAATATTAAGTTGATGATGGTATCTAAAACACGAAACGTTGTAGCTAAATACAAACATTATTTTCTTAAATAGCTTAAATTAATGCCTCCAGAAGGTGCAGTTGATTTTCCAAAATAATCAATAATAAAGTGGTAAAAAAATAAAATAGAAATTTGATTAATTGTTTTTGTTGAATATCTCCGGATGTAATGAAACTTTTTTAATTTTTTTTTACCAGATTATTTAGCAATAAAATGCGCAGCTTTGCCTCCATTTAACTAAAGCCTTATCAACTATACTTTCTGAGATAGCAATGCTAATGCATCTAATTTGTAACACCCTGTATTTGTGCAGCTGCAATGTTTTTTTTAACAATCCAATACTTAATAAATTTAATTTTTTTGATATTTTGATTATTTGAGCTTACGATTTTCTATAAATATGGTCTCAGATGAAAAGTAGTGTGTTCATTCTGTGAAAATAGATTTCTAGTTTCTACTGTTCACACACACACATCTGTTGTTATGTCAACTAAAGTTCGAATTTGTCACTTTGCTTTTGTTTTTGTTTTGTTATGTCAAACAAGTTCCCATGCAGCTAAAAAAGTTATATTTTTAATTTTAATACAATATTTCAATAATAGTTGAAAATTATACACTAAAATCAAAAAAATGTATATTTTTTGAAGGACATAGAGCCTGCTGGTCCAAGTAAGATACCACAATGCCAATTTCAAACAACCTAGCTATTTAACCCTGCTGATGCATCATTACTACACATTTTTCTCATCTGGCATTTTTTAAGTATAGTTCAAGTAGCAAATTAGGCCTATCTTACAGATCTGTATCTGATATATGCTGAATACTTCACTACTTTTTCAAGTGGGTGAGAAAGCATAACTTTTTTTAAAGATATTGACTTAAACAAGGCTCAAATTACCCACCAAGAAGTACTACATTAGAACAGTGCATAAAAGAGCAAGTTTTTATGTGTTAACTATTTTTACTGAAATTGACATTAAAATGAAAAGCATTGCAGTTTTCATTATTGTTTTATGTTAACACAATAATCTCAACAATAATCATCATTATTCACTTTACTAAATTGCATTATTGAACCTCAAATCAATGTGTATTATATTTAATGTTATCTAAAAGCATGTTTAAAGTAATAGTGTAATAATGAGGTAGTTTGCAGTGAGTACAAATGATGAACTCAAGACACCGCTTGCATGATACATTAGTTAGTTAGTCTTCTTTATTTCTAATTATGGTCACAATACATTTCCTGTAACTACAAAAAACACACATGAAAACACAAAAAGAAACAGCGTTATTTTAAGAATGAGTGTACACCTAATAGTCTCTTACATAATCCCTGATACAATATGGCTCTAAATTAATTAACATCTGTTTTACCTTTCTTTTAAAAAGTTTCTCATTTCTTTCTAATTTTAAATCATTTTGTAATGTATTAAAAAGCTTCAAACAGGCATAATATGGATTTTTTTCGGTTATAGTTAATCTGTGTATCAGATAATTTACATTTACGCTTCGAGTGTTATAACTATGATGTACCTCCAGATCAAACATACTTGTGTTTTTGAAAAAGAAAACTATACATTCATAAATATATAGTCCCCACACCGTCAGAATGCCATTAGCTTTGAAAACCCCCCTGCAGCTCTCCCTGTATCCCATTTTCTTGACTATTCTAAGTTCTCGTTTTTGTAAAACAAAATTTTTTTCCATTAAGCTATTAGAACCCCCATCTTATGAGTACTATGATTATAAAGCAAACACATTTGTGTGGTTGCAGTGTTTTTAAAACCAAGTAAATTCTTCTGAATTTTTAGATAATTTCATTATTCAAGCTATTCCCTTTCTATAAATAATATCTCAGATAGTCAAGAATTAACCTTAAGGTTGATTTGATTATTTTAATCAGAGTAAACTATTTGGGTAGCTACAAAAAGTATCTTGTAAAACTGTGACAGTCCAAATTTTCTTTGTTTTATAATGTCACACCCTGTATATTATTGAATTTTTGAATTTACTCATTGATTGATTACATCTAGCGTGCACCGTTTTGTAATCTTTGTTTTTTATAAGCTATGTGATAATATCAGTTTTAATTTAGACTGGGCAATTTTTTTTAAACAAAAATTAGAAATGTTTTTTTTTATTTGACTATGCAGGGTGGAGCATAAATTTGTGGCAGATAAAATATTAGTATTTTTAAATAGAGCAAAATTTTTTAATACATTTTAAATTCTACACTTAATTCTTAAACTTTTACACTATACAGGGTAATTCAAATTCGACCCTCACCATTGGGATCTCGGAAACCATAAGAGATACGAAAAAGTTTAAATTGGGGCAAAGTTGCGCAATTTAAAGCTGAACCAAATGCCGTTTTAAAAATTTCGATTTTCCGATTACTTGGATGTACTTGTCACACGCTGTTGGCCTCAACATACTTAGTCACAATAAGGAAAAACGAGGCAATATTATTTTAAGCTACATCACAATACTAGTTAATAATATGATAGCAAGCCAACTGTAATCAGTAATTCATCATTGTTGTGATTTGGTGTTTTTCAAAATCCAATATTCAATTATTTTATTAAATTTCGTCCTATTATTAGCAAATATTTAAACATTTTTGTATATGTAACATCTCCATGTGCAGTGCAAATCTAATAAAACTGTAATTTTAGTTTTTTTTTTAATATAAGAAGGCGAAATTTAAGAAAATACTGTATAAAACACGTGACAAACCGGTGTATTAACTCGAAGAACATAAGCCACTTGCTACGCTCTTAGACCTATGTTCTTTTCGTGGATAAAACATGGTTTAAGTCACTTGCTGTATAAATAACTATAAACTTGCACTTCACATTATAAAACAATGAAGTTTGGAATAAAATCAAGTTCCTAAAATGATGATATTTCTCTTGAAAATACAAATGAGCGGTTTAACTTACAGATAATGCTAACCAATCTCTTCTTCTGATTAACCGAAATAGTTCAGCATAGCTTGTATAATAATAACATTTTGTGCGGCGGTTTCTTTTCTAGATACATTTTTAACTATTCTTGACCTGCTTTAATGATCGTCCGAATTTTCGTGTTTGACAAGTACTGTCAAATTATGACATTTCATAAAACGTTCCATTAACTCAAAGCCAACTAAAGTAAAATTCGTTTTTATTGAATTATTTTGCCATTTATGAAGCAAATCATAACTTATTATACATCACTAAAATCAGAATAAAGCGTACTATTTGGTGGGCTAAAAATCGAATATGGCGCCCATAAGAAAGAAAGTTGATGATGACTGCCAAAAAACGAAACGTTGTGTGGCAAATTTGAATCCATCATCGAATAGCTGGAGAAAAGTGGCAATGAAAAGATGCTTTTAGTTTTGGGATATCTCTTCAAATAAGGTTAGAAATAAATAAAAACAAAAAATCAAATTTTCAGTTTTTTTCGGATATCTTCGGAAGTACTCGGAAAATCTAAATTTTTAAAACGGCATTTGGTTCAGCTTTAAATTGCGCAACTTTGCCCCAATTTAGACTTTTTCGTATATCTTATAGTTTCTGAGATCCCAATGGTGAGGGTCGAATTTGAATTACCCTGTATACAGGGTTTTACAAATTCGTTGAGTCCAAAATAATCATTAATAAAGTGGTAAAAAACAAATAGAAATTTTACTTTTTCGGTTTTTGTCGGAAATCTCCGGATGTAATGAAAAGTTTTAGAATTTTTTTTTAGGTATTCAGCTGAAATCGGTTAAATTATTTTATGTTCTTGTCGTAATATTATTTTCTTTGTTTCAGGTATTCTCCCGGGGAAGCGAGATGCATAAAAAGTCGTACAGGGGAACGCTGGAATTCCTATTTATTTTACTAATAAACTAAAGATTGGGGCGCGGGTTGTGTGTAGTTTTATTTGCCATTTCGATTTGCTGTTATGTCATATGCAGCATTGTTCTATCCACAATATTTGTCCGCATAATTTTTATTTAATGTCCGACTAAATGGGGATGTATTAAAAGAATTGTCATTCCTTTAAATGTCAATCTACGCATGGCGAACTGAGTAACTGTGCAGAAGTTGACATTGGAATTGAACCAGACCAGCAATCAGTCATTAATATCTATCAAACGTACAATTTATTTTCCAACTGATTAACATCCTACTGCAAAATTAACTTTTTGTGTCTGCCCAGTTCCGATTTATATCGAAGAATCAACCTTATATCACGTGTGTTTTCTAAGAATGAGCCAGAATGTTTATTATTAGAACTTTAAAAAAACCGCGTTTTTAATGTGTATACACACTTAGAACGTGTTTGAAACACTCTTTGAGAAAGAAATATAAAATCCATCTTTTTCACATGACTTGAGTCATGATCCGATGATATTGGTTGGGACTTTGAAACTCAAATTTTTACGGAGTAAAGTAGTGTCCATGTTACTCGCAGTGGAGGTGAAATCGTAAAAGTGGTGAAAAAACACGCAACCTTCTCCACAATATATTTATTAGACCCTCAAAACTGAGGTGAAAGTCAAAACGCCTGACATGTTTCTAGCATTTAGATGCTCATCTTCAGAGGCTGTAAAAGTCTTAATCTACTAAAGAACCCACCGCATAAGTGTAAAACGTACCTTAAGTTTGGTAAATATTTTATTTTGTAGCTTCTTTCTAGACGGGGATGATGTACCTGATGAAATGATTTGGTACCTTCCTTTCGATTATTATTGCCTTTTTCTAAAATTTCAGTTTGATGTTTATAAGATGTCACATATTTTACGACGGATTTTTTGAAATCTGTGATCGAGATGGTTTCTTGTTCATTTTGTTTGTACAACATATCCCTTAGAGGCATGAACAAAAATTGCTCTTTTTGACCCATGTTGCACGTAAAAAATAGTCATAATTTTCTTAATTAAATACGTTTATTGGACAAAATGCAACAAAATATAACTTATTTTTCTTTTTTGAACTTAATCTTACACTTAGTAAAATGGTGGGGGGTGGTACAAATTTAATACCACTATGCCTGAAAGTTATTCTCACTTTTAACGAAAAATGTATATATTTATTTAATTATCTTACCTTCTGATGGTATTGTTGAAAACATGTTCGTTGAAAACATGTTCTCGACTTTGACAAGCACAACGGTACTTTGCATGCTGAACAGGTCCACTATGTTCGTATTTGATTCGCCTTAGTGCTACATAATGCACAGCGTCTTCTGGTGCTTGTTTCTGGCTGATGGGCAGAACTTTCCAATCTAATTTCCGAAGACACGGTTGCTTTATGCTTTTTAATACACAGTGGAGAATTAACCCTAGTAGTTTTTAGCTCTACTAGTTTCTCGGCAACTAGTCCACTGACTACGGCTCTTCTGAAATCTTTATGAGATATCTGTTGCCCATTTTGTTTGAAAAATATATATGAGTTCACTACACAAATGTCAATAAAATGAAAAAAATACATTTACGACTTCGTCGATCTAATCCAAACTTGGACTTAAGTTGATCCAATTTATCCACAAAATCCATATTCATGTTATAGTCCAATAAAATACGGGGACAATTTATATCTTCGACTTGCCCATTTCTCGATTTTCGATTCACAGTCGAGAAAATATGAGGATCGTGGTAGTTAGATAATAAATGCACGCTTGTAACGTTGGTTTTCGTTAGTATTTTAAAAGGTGGGTAAACGCTTCTTTTGTTTTTCCACTTAAAAATTGACAAACCAATGTCACGCATTTTCTAGTCCATGTCTCCCCGTTTTAGTTCTTTATCTGCTCTCATCTGTGGAATATTTTTTCTGTTGGAAAGAACTGTACCACATGTCTAGATGGCATCGTTTTTAAGATCCAGTAGTAACCTGTATGAACAGAAATAATTGTCTATAAATAGACAATGATTTTTATGTTCTAAGCCTTTTATTAAGTCTTTGATCACTCTTTCTCCTAGGTTTTTCTCAGTTTTATCTCCTACCTTTCCCGTGTAAATTGCAAACCTGTACAAATAGCCAGATTGATCCGATAAAAAGCAAGACACATTTTCTTCATATTCGTTAAATACACATTTTCTTCAAATTCGTCCCTGGGTGGAAGGTGGTCTATAGATCACCCCAAACACAGTCTTGATCTGATTAGCTCTAACTGAAAACCAAACTTGTACGGCATGATTGGGTAGAAAATTACTGACAACCCTATGCAGGAGTTCTGTTTTTATATAAACTAATATACCACCACCACGTCCCTCACTACGGTCTCGTCTAATAAGTTTATATCCATTTATAAGTAAAAAATCATCAGCAATATTCGGGGTTAACCAAGTTTCAGTAATGCCAACAATATCCATGTTTTTCCCTAATATACCCACTAAACAAAATAACGTCGTTGTTTCAATACAATTTAGTTTCTATGTTTCTTTGTTTCGTTATTTATTTGACACATTTACATCTTTTTTAAGTTTAAACGTTCGATATATGTCCCGCAACTCAACATTCTCCCTGTTACGTTAAAAATGTTCCTTTTTAGTTTTGACTCCGTTACGAATCTGCAACAAACCTGTGTCAACTTACAAACGTACAACCGATTATGAAACGGTTATGTTTGATCTAGGACGTTTTCCTAACGTTTCTTTATAGAACATTTTCGTTTTGGCTACGACATTAAACCGAAACTGTGTCTAACCAGTATCGACACATGCTGGTGTAAAAATCGTTCCAGCATCGTTTCCATTTCTACAGGTTTAGTTTCTATAATGTGACAAGCTGAGGTTGTTTATTATTTATTTTTCAATTTAGAAAAAAAACTTATACAAAAGTTAAGATATTTGCATAAGTATTTTATACGTGCTGTCAATAAAAAAATAAACGTAGATGGCAAATCAAGAAATTCGCCTGAATATACGTTTTTCCAAACGAACACTCTGCATATATTTTACATAAATAAATTGGCTGCATTTTGTCATTTCAAAAATACATAGGTAAAGCACTGACATTTTCGTCTTTGAAACGGAAGAAATGCAGGAAAGCGGTTTATTTATGTAATAACATTTTCCAGTGTCATTTAAAAATGTAGATTTTGTTAATTTCATTGTTCTTGGTGTTTTTGTCAGACAGCATGTATACAAAATACCTATAACTTTCATATAAGAAATTTTATTCTAAACTCAAAAATAAAGGCACCACAGCTTGTCACATTATGAAAAGTAACTCTGCACATGAATAAATAAATCTCCTTTCTGCACTGGCATATACCTATAACAGATCTTAAAGTTTAAAAATAAGTCTTTTATGAAAATCCAAACCAACCAAATAAAAGTTACTTTCAGGTAAATAACATTAAGTTAAACGTAAAGTAAAAAGTTTTGATTCATCAAAATCCTTGTCGAGAGCGTTCAACAAAATGGTTCTGCCTTACGAATACGACTTAGTGCCGTAGCAGTAAAGGTATAAAAAATATTATTAAACCACTAATTTTAAATTATTATTTATGGTATAATAAAACATATTCCTGTTAAAACAGATCTTTTAGTATTTCACATTATTTGCATATAAAATGCAGGGAAAAAAATATGTATTTAAAAAATACATCTAAAATAAATTAATAAACAAATTCTAAATAAAAACAAATCTTAACTTTTACTAACTACAAATATACAGGGTGTCCCGTGACTCGACAGGCAAAGGTATACCAAGACAAAGGGTTCAAAAGAGTTATTCTGATGAACAAAATTATAGCAACCATAGGTCAATTCGTTTTTGTATCAGAGATATTCAAGAAAATATGAAAAGCCTAATAATGAACAGTGGCGGATACGTTAATGCAAGTGGCCCTGGCATTAGTGTTTGGCGGCCCTGTCATTGATTTTGTCTTAAACAATTTTTTCAATGTTCTGCGCAAAAAGCTTTGAATTATTATAGTAAATATTTTAATATTTTGTTGCCCATTTAAAAAAATGGTCTGAAAAATAATATTACCATTCAGTTTCGCAAAACTTATATTAATTTTTTTATTTTTGTAAAATTAACAAAAAACACAACTTAAGCCGAAAATACTTAATTAAAATATACTAAAACTAAGACTACTAATAATAATATTCTAACATGTTAAAACAATTTATGGGACACAACAACAGGTATTATTTTACCCGTTTAAATAATTTTTTATGCCAGGAGCTATATTGCATATTTCCGCAATTATGTCTTGCACTGTGGTTTTTGCTAAGGTTTCCTTTTCCATGTTTAACAATATTAACGATTCTAAATTGTCCTGTTTCATAGTACTTCTTAATCTCGTTTTCAAAATTTTTAATTTTGAAAATGTTCTTTCGCATTGTACTTGCGTTGTTGACAACGTCAGCACAAAGGCGTATGCCATAAAAACATTGCTGTAGGCGCTACTATATAAATTGAACTTCGTTAGCAATTTGTAAACACAACGTACGCAATTTCTACAAAAGTCGCAGTTGGGTTTGGCGGATTTAGAATGTCTAAATAAAGTCTCACTGCTTGCTTCTGGTTCTGAGTCAGAATCTTCTTCTACGTGTTTTTGGTCGTCTACAGAATTTTTAAGTGTCTCCCATTTGCTGACTAAATCCTTAAATTCTTCTCGAAGATCCCGAATATCTATCTGTGCATAGTGGCTTAATAATTCCCCTAAATAATCAAACGAGTTGGGTGACAATGGCTTTGAAAAGTTTTTAGGGTCGAGGATAGATATTTCTTCATACTATTTCATATGCTCTTTGAATCTAGATTCAAGAGAAGAGATTGTAGTGTCCATTATTGCATTGTACACCGAAACTTCAAACTGTTTCGTAGGACAAGAAAAGCTGTAATCAGAACAATTTTCGTCATTCATTTTCCTTATTTTCCGAATTCTTGCAGCAGGTAGTTCATCTTCTATAATTAAGTCGCAATTGGCATTTTCTAAGGAGTTGTTGCATTCAAGTACAAAAGCTTTTGACGAGTCTAAGATCGAATTGAATTGTCGAGAAATTGATTTTAACGAGCTTGTTGCCTGCAAAATCATGTTAAACGCAAGGAGGTAATCTAACCCTGAACTTTGGAGATATTTGGTTACCGGTTCTGTATAACGAAATATTTTTAAATATATATGGGCAGTCAAAATAATTTTGAAAGAAAGCATTTTATCCAGAATAGATTTTGCTTTTTGTCGTACTGATGCATTAAATTTATCAGAAGAGACAATAGTGTTTAAAGCAAGAATTACTTCTACATACAAACAATTACTTCTATCATCAAAAGTTCCAAATATTTGTTTCAGGGCAGCGTACTTTGAACTCCATCTAGTATCCCCTATAAGATGAAGTTTTCTAAATTTAGTTTTTTCGTTAATCAATCTCCAAACGTCCATTCGCTGATCACCAAACCACCAACCAAAATAATGGATTTTCTCAAAAAATTTAAATGCAATGATATGACTTTTTGTAGACTAGAAAATAGACAAATGACAAAAAAAATATAAAAAAATAAAATAAAAAAAAAATAAAAAAAAATAAAAATATTAAGATGCGGTTTGCGCAGGCTTATTGGTTAGTCATTTGACTATTTTCTAGTCTACAAAAAGTCATATCATTGCATTTAAATTTTTTGAGGAAATCCATTATTTTGGTTATAATATCAAATAACGCCCTCTATCGGCGGCCGTTTAGGTCACAACTGTCATTATCAGAAGAAACCTAAAAGCCCAAGAAATGCTCTTTTCAATGATACCAAATTTATCCAAATGTATTAAAGACGTTTCGAAGTTACAGGCATTTATTTAAAACAACATTCAAATACCCCCCACCACTTTATTTCGAAAGATAGAGAAAAATGTTTTTTTCAAAAAATGTTCGACTTTAAGTTAACATTAAAACGCAAATACTTTTTTGTTACATTCATTGGGGAAAATCACAAGAAACGTAACTTTATGTAATTCAAGATGGCGCAAACGCCCTCTGGTAACGGCCATCTTGGAAACTTGAAAATAATTTCCAGCATTTTCCCTTGCCTACTTAACCTATAAATTTTTTTACCGTAACTCTCTACGATCATTAGTTTCGGAGGTACAGCCGCTTACTTCGCTTATTTGCCCACCCTGTACAGGACAAAAGTCCTAGTACTCTTTCATATATGTTATCCCTGTATATGTATCTAATAATTACTGAACACTGATCCATTTGATTTATATCTGTGGTTGTATCAATTTGAAGAGAAAAAAAATTTGTTTCACAAATCTCCGCTAAAATCATTCGTCTCATAACAGTCTTAATACTTCATATAACATAATCTATCGTGGTTTTAGATAGCAATGTTACGGTACTTCCTTTACGTTGGCAATCTGCATACTTCGTTATAACACTAAGATGTTTTTGAAGAACCGGTTCATACTTCGAAAGAAGTAAGATAGTCTCCAAAAAATTTCCATGATCGAGAGTCACGTCTTTTAAGCGGTTGGCATTTTCATTTCGGTGACTTCTAAATGCTATACCCCTTTTTCCTATAAATTTTACAACGTCAATAACTATTTCTAAAATTCTTCTGCGGTCATTTGCATTTTTCTGGCGTAGAGTCGAATTTTCAGCCCACAAAGTACTATAAATGTCTTTGCGTTTTACGTTGATTATATGGGCTTCTGTACATTTATTATGTATCCTACTATTTTCATGTTCGTTTATGCGTTGTATTGTATGGCGCCAATCACTCATTCCTCCAGTCACAAACGGGCTCTGATTAGTACTGTCGGAATACAATAAGCAAATAAAACAAAATAAACCATTTTTCTCTTTGCAGAAGCTTAACCATTTCCTACTAGACCCATTCAGGCGAGTAAAGACTTGATGGGGCAGAAATGGTAAATTTTTGGATACTGGTGGTTGGCAAGGATGTTTACTAATAAAGTCTTGTTGGTCATTTAAGCTCGGTCGCAGAAAGTAAGAATCCGGTAAATAAGTGAAGTCACTCGATTGTAAAATGTTTTCTTATGATTCTGACTTTGTTGAATTTTTACTCTCGTCGGAGGTGCAAATGTTTGTAATTTCTGATGGTGTGGATGTTGAGGCTTCTGACGTACAGTTCGCGTATAATGCGTATAATAGTCGTAGCTTCATCTGGAGTCAATGAAATATCATGAACTGGTTTGACGGCGTTGGGTTTTGAAATGTTATTGTAGATATCGGTAATTTTTGAGCAGTGTTTTGCTGATTCCTGCATCAACTTTTGCTTTTTTTCCCGTATTTTTTGGGCACCTCCCTTAAGCAGTTTACGTTTATCCATCCTAAGTATAAAAAAAAATCCAAAAATAGGTACACTAGAATATTCTAACATCATTTTAATTACCTGCCTAAAAACTTTTGAACGTAGGTCTTTTAATTTTCAAACCATATAGCACTGTTACGAGTATGTAATTATGTCACGACTCACGACGACTCGGGACGACTTCTAAAGAACTACTGAAAACACTAAAAACAAAACCCCTTTTTATCCTCTAACATCACACAGTTTGGCTTCAGAGTAAGTATTGTGCTCGCATTTGACTATTTGATAATGCCGCGCGTGCCGGCACCTTTTACGCCGCTTTTTGTCGGCGTCTTTTATAAGTTCTGTAATATTGCGAATTTCGGCGTTTTTTTAACAGCGCCGGCGGTACGCTCCAAATAGTCAATAGAAACAATGCGACTTTAATCAGTTTAGCCCTTTTATTTATCCCAGCGAGAGATTTCTCCACTTCTAAGAGTTTAATTTTTGTACATACGGATTAAAGTTTTTTTTTGCGTTTTTGGGCTACCATTGCAGAACAAAGTTCAAATCGTTGATCGGCCCATTCGAGTCAAATTGTGACCGGCCCACCGGGCAAATGCCCGGTGTCCCGGTGGCCGTATCCGCCACTGATAATGAATAGTAAAAGTTGTTTGTTGCATATCTAATTTTTCCAAAGCAAAAAAGAATTTACCTATATGTATAGTGGCTCTGACCTTTTGTCATCAGAATGACTCATAGAACACCTAGACATGGCAAAGGTATTGTCGGTCGAGTCACGGGACACCCTGTATACTTAACTTATATTTAGTATATCATATATCTTATGAGTATAATAATAAAAAATAACTACGCCTAACCTAATGATAAATCTTGTTCACCTGAAAGTTTAACATATATTTTATTAATGTATTGCATTAAATAATCCATTTAAAAATATCAATTTGAAATCAATTTCGATTTCTTATTTATGACTGCTCTGAACGCGATGAAATTAATTTAAGGACCTTTTCAATCTTTGGTTCCCATGTCGGAACCAATCCATCATATACGTTTCAATCTCTTTATCCGTGGCTGACTTGAATACGTGCTGTACGGCTTCTGTGAAGTAGATACATAATAAATGTAAAACATAATACATTTATACAAAAAAAAATTGCTTTTTAATATCCGAACAAATTCACAAAGTTGGTCATTGTATTTAAAAAAAACATGTTTGGTTTGCTACTTAAATTTGGGACACCCTGTATAATAAATCTTTATCTAAGAGTAAAGTAGACCTAAATATCTACTAGTTTTGTATTTAACGTTTTTTGCTAAAATCAAAATTAAAGAAGTTAAGGGGGTGGTCAAAATTCAACCAATCAAAGACGCTGCTGCGGAAACAGTTGAATATCGATACAGACATTTTACATCAGTTAGGCCTAGAATTTGACGTAGAATTCAAATATCGGATAAAAAGTTGGTCATCGTATTTAAAAAAACTTAAGTTTGGTTTATTACTCAAATTTGGGACACCCTGTATAATAACTGTTTATCTAAAAATAAAGTAGACCTAAATATCTACTGGTTTTGTATTTAACGTTTTTTGCTAAAATCAAAATTAAGAAAGTTAAGGGGGTGGTCAAAATTCAATCAATCACCCTGTACATTCGATGTTACCTACCATTTGCTTTTTATTCTCTTCCGTTTTTATTATCTCATTTTCTGCTTCTAAAAGGAGAGTTATGGAAGATACAGGTAGTTTTATTGGCAGCGACAACTCCATTATGTTATTTTCTGGAACCTGCTTATTCGAAATTTCTAATGCGTTTAAACGCATTAATACGAATTTTAATGTGTTCGCAATGCTAATTAATTTGTCCAAATTTGAGTGTTGGAAACTTCTACATCTATGACTTCTATATTTTTGCTAACTTGTGAAGTTCCTAAAAAAACATTGAGGTTAAAAATAACCATTATTATAAATCCGTTTGGGTTTGACTTTACAATACATTGTGAAATAAATACTATATAGACAGTTTCATAACTAAGCTGTTAATAATTTTTGACTAAAAAACTTAAACTAACTTATTCTAGTCATACAAAATCATTAAAATTTTTTTCCTTTTTTCTTTTGCAACTTCTGGTGGCAAATTATTCAAAACAGCGCAGATGTGGTCAGTACATGATTTATTCTCGCTGTGCGGAACCTTCATCTGCTCCGATATAGTTCAGGCAACGGAGAGCAACTCTGTGGCCTCAACAATGGGTTGTTGACTAGATTTTTTCCTTTTTTTTTCTGAAAATGAGACAGATTAAGGTCGTTGTCGAAAATATTTAAAAAATACTAATCATTTATTACCAGATCGTGGTGTTTCTACAGGATCTATAATTGGATCATGTGTTGTAACTGTCTCTTCTCCTAAATGTTTGCTAGTGGAAGCCTCAGGCGACAACGGCATCTCCATAGTGTCCCATATGGACCCTGGCGACGATACTGAGGCAAGTGATGACGCTGCCGAAAGCGGTCTTGTCATTGACGTAGTTGGGAGTGGGGTAGTCGTATGAGTTCTGTTTGAATGACATACCCATGTAGTGCCATGTACTTCATTGAATCATGCAACATCATTATCTAAACTTACTTTCTTGGTCGGTGGCACTTTTCAAAAAACATCATTTTTTTATATAATGGCCACCTCACTTCTGCCGAAGCTCCCGACTTAGGCCCTTCGCGTTTCTCGCGGGTAAACTTGTTTCGTAGAGTCTTCCACATCTTTTGGCAGTCTTTTACTAAAAAAAGAACGGTATTATGGTAATAATTGGATAATAAAAACGCATCTCAAACAAGATACCTGATTTTTAATGCAGCCGCCATGTCAGCCCATGCGGCTTCCTTTTTTATATTATTTTTGTAGTCCTTGTGAGCCAAGTTGTACAGGTATTCATAGTTTTGAATCAGGTCTATAAGCAGTTCCTCCGTCTCTACAGACAACCCTACTCCTACTTCACTTTCTCCTTGCGATTCCTCCATGTCCATCTCAAACACAACACAAAACGACGCAATACAACAAAAAAACGCACAGATAACCAAGCCAAGCCAAGAAAACGGTCGAATGACTGGAACGTGCCTTTTAATAATTTTGTGTTGACGTTAGAAATGTCAATATCATCTGATCTGTTTAAGCACTCTCATTGGTTGAATCGCGAATCACGAGCAACAGAAATAAAATTTGGTTAAATGGGAACAACAGAGAATAACGGCCAGCAACAATGGAAACTACGAGCAACGCGATAACCGAGGTTTATGAATGTATGCGTGCGAATTCCTATGTGTTATTTTCGGAACAGCGCCAATCACCAATAATTGCAATCATCATGTTCCAATTGCAAACCTAATTTTTGACAGTCCTGCAAAGCATCTCTCATTGCCTGACCGACTATTTCGTCAAAATCTAGATTTAAATCGACGCTATTTGTATTTGACATGTTGGCGTTTTTTTTGACGTCGCAGATTTTCTCTGGGAAAAATAAATACATTTTGGAGATCATTTATTATGAAATTAATAAGAGAAATCCTATCGATGCGACTCATAAAATGTTTAATGCTAAAGTTTATTACGGTTGAATAAGTTGAGGTTATAGAACGTGCAGATCGAAACAGCCCTTCGCATGGCTGACTACTAAGTAAACTGGGAATAAACATGTTGGAATCTAAATTGTCCGCGTTTTGAAGTTTTTTTTATGAACTCAAGTAAAACATGTGCATTAATTTCGATACATGTGTAACAATTTAATGTTATGAAGTTTTTTTGTAGAGTCCAATTAGGATGTCGTTTGACATGTTACCTCCAAATTCTACACAAAAAAACCACATACCATATTTTGTATACTCGCTTCTGCACACTTTGGTCATTCCGTAAAAACGAGTCAATAAGATAATCCATTATTTTTAAAAAAGTTCTTGTTGTAGAAGTATCATCATTTTTCAACAGTGGCTTTTCAACTTTCGGCGAGCAGATTCTTTCTGCAGAACTGTAATTCATTTTATCTTCAAGTGAAAGATCAGACTGTGTTAAAAAATGTTGATCTTTTGTATTATTTTCTACAACGGCTTTTAAATGATCTACGCTAACCACATATACGGGCCCATTGCTAATTGAACATCTACGAAACGAAACGAACATTAACGAATTTAGAAGCCGTGTTCGCATTTTCGTTAAAATGTGAGTTTGATCTTGAATACATAATATATAGTTTCGGTTGTCATTGTCATTGCCTAGATGATACCACAGTTTGGTGTGATGTTGCCGTGGAAACCTTAGTTCAGTTTTCATGGCTTTCAGTAATCTCGTGTCCCCGTCCGAAGAAAATCCTAATAATTCAATGTTATTAGCTGAAGCAAGTTCTCTCATTTTATGCCATCTTTGTGACACATCAAGATTTGTGAATTTGTTGTTAGTACCAAATACCGCTAAACAAAAGGCTGGAGTCTTGGAATCTAATGGCTGTGCCATAACTACATATGCGTATTCAGCCTTACTAGCATTATTGAAGTAATATTTCATTTGATCCGCATTTCTAGCTAAATACGCAGATGAGTTTGGCATGCCATTCTGCAAAGGTAATACAAATCCCAAAACTTTGTTTGTTTTGGAATCGTATTCTATTTTGTCGTTGATTCGAGTGGCATCTTCAGACACCCACACAATTCGTGGAAGATTCCTTTCTTCCAGATAAGTACTCAAACCTTTAAGTTAAATTCCCCTTCTTCTATTTGCCCCATTTGTAAATTTCTTCGAAACCTGTACAATGTGGACAAAGAAGGCAATATATGTTTTAAGTTAGCTTGCAAAGTTTCGTATAACAACTTTCCTCCAGAATAAAATAAGTATAAAGAAAATGTTTTAAGCTGTTCGTCATATGAATTTACTTTGCTGTTACCACTGAAGTTTTTAGTGGCCACATCAACAAGAATTTCGAAAAATTTACTTTTTGTTAATGTTTCGGTTGAGCTTTTGGTGCTCCGAAGTTCACAGTTATTAACTGTTTCGTGGATGCAGTCGGTTATAGTTGACATATTTATATTGTCAATAGTAGAATTTATTGCTTCCACAATATTAAAAAAATTTGTAATCAAAGGTTGGTTACTTACAGACAATTCCCGTTTGCGGCGTTCTCTTTCTGGACGGCTATATTTTACCCCTGACCACTTTGTATTAGAACCGGGATTGATTTTATTACGAGTCGTGTGATTTATCGCAGATGGTAGTAAAGTTAAGGTATTCGTTGATTGCTCTGTTAAATTCAACGCATCAATTGGGTCTGAGATATTTTCAGAAAGGAAAACAGAAGATGGAACTTCTGATCCTTGAACAGGTTTAAAATCTTTTAGTACTACTGAATTTATCACATGGATTTCCACATTGACATTTTGAACAACACAATTTTGACTAAAGCTTTCATTACCTGAGATCGAGCCTGAAATATTACCTAAATCTCGACTTAACTTACAATCATGTGAATTATTCCGCTCATGAGAGTCTGCCGATGAGTCTTCATTTTGGCCTGCCTAGTCATTGCCAAGTTTGGAAAAAAATCGTTAAATCCCAATCTTCTGTAGAACATTCCTCTTCTCAAGCTTAAGCTGTTAAAGTCTCGGTCCAAGTCGAGGTCCAAGTGCTGTTTTGACGGCGAATGGCGTCTATTAAAATGTGTGTAATAATTCGTATACAGGGTTTTTCAATGAAAAGTAGCCACCCTGAATATCTTCCAAAATAATTTCTCTGTTAAAAAATGCTAAGACACGTCAACAAAGATTGCAAGGAGGACATCTTTTAACGTAGGATTTGAATTTCGGCCATCAGCCCCTTTGCCGCCATAGCCACCCCCACTAAGTTTTCAAATGGCACCATACCCTGTGTGGCACATCGTTGGAAAGGGTATTTCATAAGGAATTAATTGCACTACTTTATTTGTACATTTGCTTTGAATTGAGACCAAAAAAAATAATAGCTATTTATGTAACCAGTTACGAAAAGATCGATTTTGTGTAACGAATGAATGTTTGTAGGGCGAGCGCAGCGAGGACCTACAATTTGAATGAGTTACACAATAAGACATTTTCGAAACGTGTTGCATACATAATTTTTTCTAATTTTGACCAAAAAGCGGTAAAAGCCATCTTTTAAAGTGATTTAATACAAATATTCACTTTCATAGCACCTTGTATAAACAGTGACAACGACATGTTATGATGGATGTCGCCCATATGTTTCTACGGAAATGCATAAAAACAGGGAGTGATGAAATGAACATTTCATAACTAGTTACATAAAGTGATACTTTATGTAACTAGATAAAGTGATACTTTATGTAAACGTTTTGTCACTCTAATCAGTTTTGAAAAGTGTCACTTTATATGCCAAAATTAGAAAAAAACATTTTTTTGTTATTTTGGTCAAACTGCTGATAACACTACCGAATACTGTTTTCCATTCCATGTTTTTGCCTCAGTCGGTCAACTTGTAAGTTCGTTTTGAAGGAACATTGTCAATATGGTTTACACGACTGCCAAAAGAATAGAAATTGTACGTTTTTATTTCAAACATAACGACTGTGCACGAGCTGCCGCGCGCGCTTTCAATGCAATCCATCCAGATAAATTAATTGGTCATCAGTATGTCTTAAGTTGATGCCAAAATTCATGGAAACTGGTTCAGTGACAAACAAAAAACATCAACCTGAAAGACAAATTATTAATGAACCAATTGAAGTTGCTGTTTTGGGACACGTTGCAATGGATAATAATCAGTCTTTAAATCAAATTTCCCATGCATCGGGTGTTTCGACAAGCAGTGTATGGAGAATTTAAAAAAACACAATTTTCATCCATACAAGGTAAAATTGGTTCAGGAATTAAACGAAGATGACTATGATAGAAGACTACAATTTTGTGAAATTATGTCTACTATTCTGACAAACAACGTGAACTTGTTGTACAATATTTGCTTCAGTGATGAGTGTATGTTTTTTTTGAATGGAGAAGTGAACAGGCATAACTGCAGGTATTGGTCAGACACGAATCTACATTGGTTTAGGGAAACCCATACCCAATATCCAGAAAAACTTAATGTTTGGGCAGGTATTTTAGGAGACCACATCGTTGGTCCGTTTTTTATTGACGGTAATTTGAATGGCGCTACTTATCTTGAGCTTCTTGACACCACTGTTGATCCGACCATAACAGAGCTACTAGAAAATGATGAAAATTTAGCAGAGAAGAGAGAGAGCCTTAGGCAGAGAATAATACATGAATGCCGACAACTGACACCGCAAGTCCTCACAAATGTTCGCGAACACTTCCAAACTCGCTTGTATTATTGTATGGAAGTTAACGGAGGTTATTTTGAGCCATTAATTAAATGATAACCGCTATTTGCTATTATTTCTGCAGTTAACAAGTTAGCTGTCGGTCAACTTGTAAGTTCGTTTTGAAGGAACATTGTCAATATGGTTTACACGACTGCCAAAAGAATGGAAATTGTACGTTTTTATTTCAAACATAACGACAACGACTTTCAATGCAATCCATCCAGATAAATTAATTGGTCATCAGTATGTCTTAAAGTTGATGCAAAAATTAATGGAAACTGGTTCAGTGACAAACAAAAAACATCAACCTGAAAAACAAATTATTAATGAACCAATTGAAGTTGCTGTTTTGGGACACGTTACAATGGATAATAATCAGTCTTTAAATCAAATTTCCCATGCATCGGGTGTTTCGACAAGCACTGTATGGAGAATTTAAAAAAAACACAATTTTCATCCATACAAGGTAAAATTGGTTCAGGAATTAAACGAAGATGACTATGATAGAAGACTACAATTTTGTGAAATTATGTCTACTAATCTGACAAACAACGTGAACTTGTTGTACAATATTTGCTTCCGTGATGAGTGTATGTTTTTTTTTGAATGGAGAAGTGAACAGGCATAACTGATTTTGAGATAATTGATCCGACCATAACAGAGCTACTAGAAAATGATGAAAATTTAGTTGAAAATCAACTAATTTTCCAACAAGACGGTGCACCTCCACACTATTCACTTCCCGTTCGAGAATGTCTGAACAATCGATTTCCTGGAAGATGGATTGGTAGACGTGGTCCCATGGAATGGCCTGCGAGATCACCCGAACTCACTCCGTTGGACTTTTTTCTATGGGGGCATTTAAAATCTAAAGTCTATGCAACACAGCCGGAATATTGCAGACCTTAGGCAGAGAATAATACACGAATGCCGACAACTGACACCGCAAGTCCTCACAAATGTTCGCAAACTCTTTCAAAGTCGCTTGTATTATTGTATGGAAGTTAACGGAGGTTATTTTGAGCCATTCATTAAATGATAACCGCTATTTGCTATTGTTTCTGCAGTTAACAAAAAATAAACACAAAACGTATTTTTTATTTTTTTTGGTGGTCTCAATTCAAGCAAATGTACAAATAAAATAGTGCAATTAATTCCTTATGAAATACCCTTTCCAACGATGTGCCACACAGGGTATGGTGCCATTTGAAAACTTAGTGGGTGTGGGTGGCTAAGGCGGCAAATGGGCTGATGGCAGAAATTCAAATCCTACGTAAAAAGATGTCCCCCTTGCAATCTTTGTTGACGTGTCTTAGCATTTTTTAACAGAGAAATTATTTTGGAAGATATTCAGGGTGGCTACTTTTCATTGAAAAACCCTGTATATTAGTTTGTCTGTAGTAATAAGGTAGTTTGTGGTGAGTTTATACCAGGTGTACAAGAACACCATGGACATAGGAGATTAACATGGGAAAACGGTTTGGATTTTTTTGCGCCTGTACGGTTGATTTGATTGAAAAATCGTATTAATGAAAGTTGTAGTACCTATCACGGACTAGTTTTCTGTATTTTTATCAGATCTCTAACTTGAGCCCTTTCGTCGTAAAACACGAACAAAAATGAAAAAATTTAAATTTTTTACCTCTACTGTATAAGCGGTTGTCGAGCAACCGTATCAGCAACAATGACCTGTTTATCCGGAAAAAAATCAAAACCATTTTTCCATGTTAATCTCCTATGTCCAGGGTGCTCTTGGACACCTGGTGTACTAGTTCTACAAACCACTTGTATGAGACAACATCTATCAAGTACTATGATTGTAAAGAAAACATCTTTGTGCTGCTGCCATGTTTTTTTAAACAATAAGTAATGAATCTAAATTTTTAGATATTTCGATTATTCGAACTTACCTATCTCAAAAGGAAAGTAATGTCTCCACTCTGTGAAGATGGACTACTTTAATGTAGAGAGAGAATCAAAGAGTAATACATAACCACAGACCACGCCAGTAATACTTTCGGTTCTAGGGCATATTGTGCCCCCGAGCATCCACTGTGACGTCACCCGACTTTACGTAAACAAGTTCCGCTGATCGGCCATCTTGGATCTGTTGTGATGTCAAATGCCAACTGGTCACTTTGCTTTTGTTTTTGTTTTGATGTGTCAAAAAATTAACATGCAATAATTGTATTTTTATTACAATAATAATCTAATAATCGGTGAAGATTATACACTAAAATCAAGTAATAGCTATTTATGTAACCAGTTACACAATAAGACATTTTCGAAACGTGTTGCATACATAATTTTTTCTAATTTTGACCAAAAAGCGGTAAAAACCATCTTTTAAAGTGATTTAACACAAATATTCACTTTCATAGCACCTTGTATAAACAGTGACAATGACATGTTATGATGGATGTCGCCTATATGTTTCTACGGAAATGCATAAAAACAGGGAGTGATGAAATTTCATAACTAGTTACATAAAGTAAAACGTTTTGTCACTCTAATCAGTTTTGAAAAGTGTCACTTTATATGCCAAAATTAGAAAAATGTATATTTTCAATGGTCATAATGAGGCTGGCCCAGGTAAGATTGCAATAGCAATTTCATACCTAACCTTAATAAACCATGTTGATGCATAATTACTACAAACTTTTATAGGTTGACATTTTGTAGGGTGGTTCAAGCAAGAAATTGGGCCTATTTCCAAGATCTGTATCCTGTATATGCTGAATACTTTACTACTTTTTCATGTGGATGAAAAAACACAACTTTTATGAAAAAATTGACCTAAGCGAGGAACAAATTACCCACTAAGAAGATTGCAACATAGTTGAAGAGTGAAATGAAATGAAAGAATGAAATGGGTTCAACTACCCAACATTAGAACAGTGGATAAAAAACCAAGTTTTAAGGTCAGTAGGTATACTGATTTTACTTAAATTAACATCCAAGCATTGCAGTTTTCATTATTGTTATGTTTAACACAATAATTATCATTATACTTTAGTAAACTGCATTGCTCATCCTTGAGTTAATATGTATTAGGGTGATTGCGCCAGTAGTCGGCCTTTTTTGATAAACTTTAACTTTGACTTGTTATGCCATAGATTTTGGACTATTTTTCATTATTCTTAACCTGATCATCAGAAAGCCTGTAGATTTGGCTATTAAAGAAAAGTGAAATTCTTGTCATTTGCCACAGGTCCATATTCGTCTTTTTAATAATTTATTGAATAATACAAAGTCATACTATAAATGATTATAAAAAACATTTATTTAACATTATTTAGTTTTATAGTTTATTTTATAACTTAGAGATAAAGTTAAGTACAAAAACAAACCCGTTGTAAAAAACCTACCTACTTAAACCTAAGGTAAAGAAAAAAATAATTTAAAAATACAATTTTGTTCAACTTAGACTAACCATCACTGCAAAAATCACAGAAAAATTCTTGGTTTATCACACTTTTATAAGATTGCCCTGAATGCTTTGTACACACTAAATGAAACCATCTAGGACAGACATCACAGCCAATATTTTTTTCACCTTCTTCTTCTGCATCCGAGTCTAGCTCCTCCTCACATACACCACATTTTTCTTTCTTTCGTACCATTTCTTCAGGAGAAATAATTTCTGGTTCTACAAATTTTAGTTTCGATTTCTTGGTTTTAAATGATTTTTCAACTCTCTTTCTTTCAGTCTCTTCCCGTTTTCTCTTTTTTAAAACTTCTTTTTCTCCTTTCTCTTTCTCTTTTCAATATAATAGGACCGCCATGCTTTTGCAGATATTGCACTTGTGGAAGGTCCTGATTTAATCTTTGTAGATTTTTGCAAAGGTTTTGGATATTTTAAATGTTCATTAAAGTAATCTATTGTTGTGTCCTCAGTTGGATAATTCTTTTCGGATTGACGTTCTAAAATAATTTCAGTACTTTTGAAACCATTTTTTTCAATAGGCAGAACATCTTCCAATGGAACATGCTTTTGAGAATAGTAGTTTTCGTTTGTGTGGGTATGACAGTCATTTTCAATAGCAGTCAGTTTGTCAAATTCCATAACTGTATTTTCGAAAAGAGGTTCTTTATCTTCCACAGAAAAATATTCATTACTAATACTGAGAGATGGAGGTTTTATAATATCTACTTTAAGTATGTTGATTTTTGACTCCATTTTTGATTCATTCACTTTTGATGAGTCATCTTTAGAGTTCATCTCATTACGGTTATATTTTCCTGGTCCAGCGGTTCTGGCACTAAAGAAAGGAATCCATCTAGATCGATATCAAATTCTGAAATATGAACATCTTCAATTGGAGTTATATTTTCCTGAAATTCGTCAATAATCTCTGTTGCCATAAAAGAGTCCGAACTTGACCCAAGTACTTTCTCTTGGAAAAGTTTAACCTCTTTTAGGAGCCAAACTACATTCCCAGCTCTTTCCAGCAGGTTAAATTTTAAATTAGACAAAACTTTTTGAGTGCTTTGAAAGTCAGAAATTGACAACAGCTCTTGATTGTCGTCAGAAATATAGGTTTCTAAGATATTTTGGACACATTTGCTGTAATCCACTGCTTCTGGATTGTATGGAAATAGTCCGCAACGCTCAAATCCATGTTTAATATGATTCGAAATATTGGGATGAAAGAATGCTTCTTTAAAAACTGGAGCAAAATCAGCTTTTGAAAGAATCTTTGTATTTTCATTTTGCCATTTTCTTGCAGCCTGGCGCCAATATTCTTTTAATGGTTTGAACACTGCTACATCTGCAGGTTGCATAATATGAGTAGCATTGGGCGGTAAAGCATACAGGATGATATCATTTTCATCACAAAATTTACTTAGCGCTATGGACATGTGTGAACGGTGCCCGTCAACGAGAAATAATACTGCTTTTTTAATTTTATGAGTTAAAATCCATTTATTAAATCCATTTGCAATATATTCAAAAAAAACTTCTGATTTCATCCAACCAGTCTCTGATTTTCCAAGAATTCACTCTGGTGGCATACTTTCTGCTATAACCCTTGGGGGCTTTACATAAGGATAGACAACACAAGGAGGACACAAAACACCATCTGCAGAAAACGTAACTAGTACGGTAATATTGTCTTTCTCATTCCCCTTCTTTACTTCATACAAGTTTTTGTACCCTCTTGGACCAAGTACCTTTCCTGTTTTCGGACATAAACTGAAGCCACTTTCATCGGCGTTGAAAATTCTTGTCGAATCCGCTAAAATATCCATTGCGTCTTTTTCTTGTAAAAAAGTTTCAAGACTGCTAAACCAAGATTTAATGTACTCCTTACTTAACTTAGCTCTTGCTTTATCTATAGATTCCGGTGTTCGTATTGAAATTTCCGGATGTCTTTTCAAAAATGATGAGTACCATTTTTGTCCTGGCTTTCCATTTTTAAAAGGGGTTTTAATATTTCCATCCAAAACTATTTTCTGCACTGTGGCTATTAATTCTCCTTTTTGGATGGGAAAACCACATTTTGCAAGTTGAATTATCCAATCTACAATCCTTTTTTCATTCTTGACAGTCAAGTATGGATCTGGTCCCATTTTTCGACAGTTTTCCGAAATCCGGCCTTTGAGCCGGTCCTGTAGAGAAGATCGTGGTACGCCGTAGTCTCGACATGTTTGCCGTATTGCGACTCCATTTTGAACTGCTTTGAGTGCATTTTGCATGTTTTCCTCCGAATATTGATAAAACTTTCGTTTCCGGTCTTTGGGCATTGTCTAAAATCATTAGCATTCAATTAATTACAAGTTTTTACCCCCAAATTGGCTTTCAGCGACATCTAAATTTTTGTGGCCGACTACTGGCAGAGGGATTTTTAATGCCTAGTCTAGTAGTCGGCCGTTACATTAAATCTTTTATAACTTTCTTACTATAAACAATACCCCCGGCCGTCTACTAGAATATACAATTTACGCACTTCAAACTATCCAACAAAAATATAGAACAGAATATAATTCGGGTATGCAAGATAAAAAAATGCAAAACAAAAATACTGGCCTTATTCCTAGTAGTCGGCCTGGGGGCCGACTTCTAACTTACATAGAAAAGCTTTGAGCCAGTAACTGGCCGCATTATTTCTAACTTATATATTAAGATTTTTAAGGGTTTTTGGAGATAATTAGTTGTTTTCAAGTATGTCTTTGCACCCTAAATCATAACATAACACTTGGCATGCACAATATGAATTTCACTTACCTTAAAAAAATTCACTCTTGATGCTACACTACACTTGCAACTGTATCAATTTGGCTTACCGACCGCAAACTAACTTTTGGCGGCAAATTTATAACGTAAAGTTTGATTCAAGAGAGGAGAGGAAGTGATGTACATTAACCTAACAGATGACAGATTTTACTCCAAATAAAATGACAGTTAAAAATCGCCGGAATGTCATGTTATTGTTGTTTTAATTGGTTTGTGGCCGACTACTGGTGGGGGCCGGCTTATTGGCGAAGTTACCCTATACAGTGGCCTTTTTAAGTACTGCATCAATTTGATAAAATGGAAGGGACTTACTTTTCACAAAAACATTCCGTACCCTATGTTTTTATTTCTAATAGAGATTTTGTATTACTATAACAATTTTCAATTCTGTTCAAATAAATGTCAAAAACACCTTTTTTCTAATTTTGGCATTAAAAGTGACACTTTTCAAAACTGATTAGAGTGACAAAACGTTTTACTTTTCGTAACTAGTTATGAAAAGTATCACTTTATGTAATTAGTTATGAAAAGTTCATTTCATCACTACCTGTTTTTATGCATTTCCGTAGAAACATATGGGCGCCATCCATCATAACATGTCGTTGTCACAGTTTATACAAGGTGCTATGAAAGTGAATATTTGTGTTAAATCACTTTAAAAGATGGTTTTTACCGCTTTTTGGTCAAAATTAGAAAAAATTATGTATGCAACACGTTTCGAAAATGTCTTATTGTGTAACTCATTCAAATTGTAGGTCCTCGCTGCGCTCGCCCTACAAACATTCATTCGTTACACAAAATCGATCTTTTCGTAACTGGTTACATAAATAGCTATTTCAAAACTATAGGTCTCCCAACTTTTATTAAAAAAAAATACCTAGTAAAAAATTAAAATCAGTTCAAAATGAATTCTATCGACTGTTTGACAATAACAAAGACTGTTTATTAACTTCTTTTAAATGTTATCAATAATTTTTGAGGATGTTAATTTGACTTCTTGGAAAATTATTGGTTTGAACAATAATTGTGGTACAACTTGCATGGAATGATGAATGATGTTTAGAATTGTTGCTGGAGTCTAGAAACTTATACAATAATAAAGAGGTGTTGCCATTTAAAAGAGAGATTTGGGACCTGTATAATTCCAATTACAACATTCATTCCAAACACAACAGCAGTTAATAAAAATAAAAACATAGGAGTTCAAGCATTTTTGAGAAAAGTTAGTCTTTTCAATTTTATTGAATTTAGGCAGTATGTACTTTATGAAAGCACTGTATGATAATATAATAATGTGCCACACTTAGTTCAGTAGGTACCTACTTTTTTTTTTAATCAAATATGCCTTAATAATTATACAGGGTGGTCCAGTTTTAAATGTCAATAATTCACCAATCCATAGCCAATTAAAAAATAAGTTGACATTCATTATGTCATTTTCCTGAAAAGTGCTTCCTAAGGAAAATACAGTCCTTCAAATTTCTGTTTAAAAAATCGATTTTTTTCTCATAACTGTCAGACCGTTGGAGCAATATTGATCAAATTTGGAACAAGCACTTTATTACGGTCAAAGACCCAAAACTAACCCAACCCAACTTAAAAATTGTCTTGGAAACGGAAAATTCACTTAAGAAGTTTAAAAAATATTATTGTAGCCATTTTTCATAGTTTCCAGACAAACTAAAAGACTTTAGTTTTGAAAATTGAATTAGAAAAGATAAACATTTCAGAAGCTTAAAAATTGTGTTTGTAACCAGTTTTCATGCAAATCGAGAGACTTTAATACTAAAAATTTACTTGTAGACATAAAAACTACTTTTTTCAAGAATTTGTTACTACAAATTCATACATTTAAACCTTAAAAATTGACTTGAACCCCAAAATGTGACTGAACTAATGAAAAGTGACGTCAGAAGCTTAAAATTTGCATTTGAAATAAGTTTTCATAATTTGAAGACAAATTTCCAATATTTTAGTCTTGATATATATCCAATAAATAGTCTTAGATGCAGGACATTGACATTAGATTCATGAAATTTGTCTTGAAAACTAACTTTTCGTGCTTTTTACTTTGCTTTTAATTTTTTTCGAATTCTGGACTATTTTTAGTGCTTTAAAAGTGCTTTCAGCTTGGAAAATCGAGTTTGAAGACTATCTTCACCAAGTTATTGACATAGCAAACTTAAAAAACAATTTTTACATTCTTCATAGACTTAAAATGGCATTCGAAGCTTTGTCACTATTAAATCGACTTCTAGACACCTCAGTGCTAAAAATTCGGGTATTTCTTACTAAACTAGACTATTTTTAGTGTTTTAAGGCTGTTTTCAGTGCCTCAAATCGAGTTTCAAGACTATCTTTACAAAGTTTTTGACTTATCAAGCCTAAAAGCCAGTGTGTCCACTGACCATAGTCTTGAAAATGTTATTTCAAGCTTCTTCACTATTAAATTGACTTCTACACTCATAGGTGCAATAAATTGTAGCATCTCTAAGAAATTCAGACTGTTTTTAGTGCTTTTTAAGACTGAAAAATCGAGTTTAAGACTATTTCCAAAAGTCAAGTTTCTTCAGTAATAAAAGTAAAAAATGCTGGTACCAAATGCTACAATAATAGTCTTGAGAACTAATTTTTAGAAATAAAATCCGAAAATTTCATTTACTTCTAGACTTGTTGTCCAGTCCAGAAAATTCAGTTGTACACCAATTAAAGTCTTGAAAATATACTTTTGGACTCTCTTTAGTCCTAGTAAAGTCAGTTTTAGCATTAAAAGTCAACTTTTATATTATTTTTAGTAGTAAAAAATGAGTTTCATGCACAATACAATCTTTGTCTTGATTTTCGGACTTTTTTTGGTTCTTGAATGCCAGTTTCAGACACTCAACCAGGATGGCAGTCTGAGAAAGCGAATCATAGGACCATTCCTAATAGTAAAAAGCACGTTTTTAGACTATTCAGTACAAATTTGGACTTTCACAAATCTTGGATGTTCAGTTTTTGGAGGACTGTAACTTCCTTAGGAAACGTTTTTCAGAAAAATGAAATAATGCAAGTCAACTTATTTTTTGATTAGCTATCAAATGGTGAATTATTGACACTTAAAACTAGACCACCCTGTATAATAGTTTGATATGATTTAATAATTAGGTTTTGCTCTTTTTAACACTAAAAATAAAGCTGTTTCATCAAAACTCAACCACAAATTCAAACATGTGAGCATCTGAAAAGTAAATAATTAAACAAAATAGTTATTTGTATACCTAGGCGGTGAAATGGTATTTTTTCGACTGAAAGAAAGTTTGACGTCCGAGGCCATCTTACGGCCGATGACAACAATCTTGAGGACGAAAAAATTATTTCACGGCCGAGGTGTACACACAATTTTTTGTTCAAACGATATTTATTTAGAAATTCTTAATTTTTGATAAATTAAATGGAAAGGTTCCAATCACGGTGACGTTTATTGTTTATGTTGCTGGTTATGCATTGTTGATGTGACATTAAATAATAAACTGACTCTTGTCAGAAATATTTTCCATTTTTTCATATACGCGAAAATTAAATTGAGAGACGAAGATTGCTGTACTGATATGGATGGGCGTACTGCTGTAATTGGTGCACACAGTGGTCACATAGAGAAATCGTAACTAGCAACCATAATATTGTAATTTACTTTCTTCCTGTATTTTTTTTTTGGCCGTTGCTATTGACACCGTCCGTAAAAGTGCATTTCACGGCCGCTAAACAGTACGTGAAGTGAGTACTTCTCGTCCGTTTGAACAAAAACGTATTTTTTTAAATGAATGAATACCATAGAAAACTTACTCTCTTTTTCAAAGGAACAATGAACCTATATTATATAAAAATAAATTATCTTCTCATTATGACAACCACCAATCAATTTCAATTGCTTAATTTATTTAACAAACTTAAAGTACCAAGTACATAATACACTAGGTATATTTTCTTGACAAGTGTGACACATCATTAGTTTTGGGAGGCCTGTAGCGAGTAAGAAATTAAATAAAATGTTCAGGTCCATATTTGAAAAATTGAAATTGATGATGGTATTTAAAAAACTGAACCTCGGAACTAAAAACTAAAACAATTTTATTGAAGAGCATAAAAAAGTGCCTCCAGAAGGTGCCATTGATTTTCCAAAATAATCAATAATAGTGGTAAAAAAATATAATAGAAATTTAACTTTTTTGGTTTATGTCGGAGATCTACAGATGTAATAAAAAAAATTTGCATTTTTTTAACAAATTATTCAGCAATCAAAAGCGCAACTTTGCTTCCATTTAACTAAAACTCTATCAACTATAGTTTCTGAGATAGCAATGCTAATGCATTGAATTTGTAACACCCTGTACAGAGTGGTGTATAAATTCGTGGCAGATAAAATATTAGTTTTTTAAATAGAACTACATATTTTTTAATACATACACACTTAATAGATTTTCTAATATTATCAATTATTAATATTTCAATTTTTTCGGGGGTAATATCCGTAGTGCATTTAATTTTTCCGGAAAAATTCGGAAAAACAAATTACTTACGAGAATGAAACTTACGAGAAATTATTATGAATTAAGAAACGAGTATTCCAATTTTTCCACAGGAAAAATTAGATCCACGAGGGATATTTGGTAAGATTATTTATATATATATATATATATATATATATATAGGCCGGTTTAGAACATCTTTCGACGTTGTCCGACACCTAATTTCCAGCCTCTTCGGTCTTCACAATCTTCAGGTGTTAGATTTCTCTCACTCATGCATTTATGCATGGTTTTCTGCCACTCCTGTTTTGGCCTTCCTCGTTTTCTTCTGCCTGTTGGTTGCCAATGAAGTACTCTTTTAGGCCATCGGGTATTTGACATTCTTTCCACGTGTCCGTACCACGTACTTGTTTTCGATATCCTGTTTGTTTTATGATGTCTTTCTTATTCTTTCTCTTCGTGAAATGCGCGTCGATCTCCTAATTGCATCCATTTCAACTGCCTCAACTCTTTTCTTGTGTCTATCTGTCTCTTCTTGTTACATACGTGTCCGTACCACGTAAGTTGCTTGTTTTCGATATCCTGTGTTATTGCGTCTTCTATTCCCATCCGTTGTTTTATGATGTCGTTTCTTATTCTTTCTCTTCGTGAAATGCGCGTCGATCTCCTAATTGCCTGTAAATTCTCCAGGTTTCTGATCCATATAGGAGGGTGCTTTTTACCATTGCCTCATAGATATTAAATTTCCGCTTCTTGGTTATTTCTTTGCTCCATAGGATTCAGAGCTCCGATTACTTTTTTGGCTTTGACTATTCGCTTTCCGATTTCTTTTACATCTGTTCCTGTGTTGTCGAATGTAATGCCCAGATATTCATATTCCTGACACTGAAGGATTTCTTGGCCATTGTCCAGTTCCAAATTTCCGTCCTGAGTTCCCACACATAGATACTTTGTCTTGGCTATGTTGACTGTTAAGCCCCATTCTCTGTATTCCTCTATTAGCTTTCGCATCATGTACTGCACATCCTCTTTATCATTGGCTACTATGACTTGGTCGTCTGCGAACTGTAGGGTAAACAAGCAACTATCATCAATTTCTATTCCCATTCCCTGGACCTTTCTTTTCCAGTTTTTTAGTGCCATCGCTATGTATATTTTAAAAAGAGTGGGAGAGACACAGCATCGTTGACGCAATCCTTTATTCACCATAAGCTCTTCAGTGACACATTTGCCTACCCTAATTCTTGATTTTGATTCCCTATATAGTTCTTTAAGGGCTGTTACGTAGGTGTGATTAATGTTGGATTGCTCTAAGACCCTCCATAGTTTTGATACTGGGACTGTATCGTAGGCTTTTTGCAGGTCAACAAATGCTAGGTGCGTTTCCAAGTTTCTAGCACTTCTCTTCTCTATAACTTGTTTTAGAGTAAACACGTTGTCTGTACATGATCTTCCTGCTCTGAAACCGCATTGTTCTTCCTCTTCTTTTCCTTTATAATCCTCTTCAATGAGATCACGTAAAATTCTACCATACAGTCTGCTCAATGTGCTTGTAACCGAGATGCCCCGACAGTTATTGCAGTCCAGTTTATTTCCTTTTTTGTGAATGGAGGAGATGAGAGCCATTTTCCATTCCTTAGGGACGGAATGTCCGTTCAAGCATTTATTAATAATAACTGTTAAATTTCTAAAGAGCTTTCGAGTTCCATATTTTAACATTTCGGAATATATTCCTTCTGGACCGCTAGATTTACCTGGTTTAAGGTTCATAACAGCTTTTCTCACTGTT
Organism: Ips nitidus; assembly: GCA_018691245.2. Taxonomy (NCBI): domain Eukaryota; kingdom Metazoa; phylum Arthropoda; class Insecta; order Coleoptera; family Curculionidae; genus Ips; species Ips nitidus. The sequence goes on along the minus strand of CM042803.1, from coordinate 3,520,035 downwards.
TCCTCAGATACCTCAACTTCCTCTCCTTGCACATTGAAGTGTCTTGGAGACTCAGTTAAATATTCTTGTCTAGATTCCTGAAGTAGGTCTTTGTAGTGTTTTAACCATTCTTCGGGTTTAATCACTTGAATGTTCGCCCCGTCTTTTCCTGGGTTCTTGACAGTTGATATAAATTTCCATACTTCTGAACATTTTCTTCCTCCTATATAGCTGTTAATTTCTTCACACTTCCTATCCCAAGACTCGTTTTTTGCTCTGTTAATTTGCACTCTTAGTTGCCTTTTAATATATTTGTACCCTTCAAGGTCTTCTTCATTTTTTGTAGTTAGCCATTTCAGATATTTTTGTTTTTTTTTCTTGAACCATTGTCTCTATCTCCCCATTCCACCAATGTTTCTTGTTGGTGCTGTTCTTCTTTATTCCTATTGACTCTTGTGTGGCTTCTGTCAGAGACCCTATAATGTTCTCATAGACTTCGCCAAACGTGTGTTCTTCAGGACTGAGGAGTTTACTGTCGAGTCGTCTCTGATAAAGAAATACTGTGCTCTCATCCTTAAGACTGTCAAAGTTGTATTTTGGTGTGTTAATTGTCTCCATGGTTGCCGTACTATTACTTTGATCTTCTTGATGGTTTCTAGTTTTTCGAAAATGTAGCCTTATCTTGGCTTTTACTAAATAGTGATCTGATCCGCAGGTGCTTCCTCTTAGGACTCTCACATCGTTAATTTGCAAATTTGTTTTTTGTTGGCTGATGATGTAGTCAATAATTGACTTAAGGTTTCGAGTACTCTGTATCCATGTATAGCGATGGATATTTTTATGCTTAAAGAAACCATTATTGATTTTTAGATTGTGAGTCTCGCAAAGGTGAATAAGTCTTTGGCCGTTATCGTTGATTGTTTCCTCTCCATAAGGCCCCACAGTTTGATTGTTAAGTTGTTTTCCCGTTCTTCCATTGAAGTCACCCAGCATCACAATTTCTCTATTTTGCCCGATGTCTGTAAGTATTTCATCTAATTTTTCGTAGAATTCCTGCTTAATATCGGCTCTTTCATCATCTGATGGTGAATAGGCTGCGATGATGGTTATGTTATGACCCTATAGTTTTAGGTTAAGTATTAGAATGTTTTCATCAACAGCTTCCCAGTTACTTATTTTATTCCTCCAGTCTTTCCTTATTAGTATTGATACTCCTCTCGCTGCTCTCTTTTCTTTTGACACTCCGGTAAATATATGGACAAAGTCTCCGACAAATCCGGTGCCTTTTCCTTTTTTCTTGGTTTCAGTCAAGGCTACTAAGTCGATTTTCCTTTCCTTAGTTTCTGCGGCAATAATGTCAATTTTTTGTCTAACACCCTGTACATTCCATGTGGCAAAATTCATCGTCCATTTTCTTTGCTTAGTTCGTCGTCCAAGTGATCCATCCGATGCTCCGAGGCTTTGTTTAGGTTTTTTGGTATGTTTATGTTTTTCCAAGTATTAGAGAACCAGTCTAATGCCTTAACCCCCAACTTGGAGGACCAGGTCAGTTTTTGTTTCACGGTGGGTATTTTATTTCCCCACTACCCTCTGAATCTGCTGGCTTGCAGACCCAGTGAGCTTCCCCTAATTCCAATAGGGACGCGCCCGATGGAGGTAACTGACAAATCCCCACACGGGCAATATTTCAATAATAGTTGAAAATTATACACTAAAATCAAGTAAATGTATATTTTTTGAAGGACATAGAGCTGGTCCAAGTAAGATTACAATTCCAATTTCAAACAACCTAGGTATTTAACCCTGCGGATGCATCATTACTACACATTTTTCTCATCTGGCATTTTTTAAGTATAGTTCATGTAACAAATTAGGCCTATCTTACAGATCTGTATCTGGTATATGCTGAATACTTCACTACTTTTTCATGTGGGGGAGAAAGCATAACTTTTTTTAAAAAAATTGACTTAAACGAGGCTTAAATTACCCACCAAGAAGTACTACATTAGAACAGTGCATAAAAGAGCAAGTTCTAATGTTAGTTAACTATTTTTACTGATATTGACATTAAAATGAAAAGCATTGCAGTTTTCATTATTGTTTTATGTTAACACAATAATCTCAACAATAATCATCATTATTCACTTTAGTAAATTGCATTGTTGAACGTCAAATCAATATGTATTATATTTAGTGTTATCTAAAAGCATGTTTAAAGTAATAGTAATAATGAGGTAGTTTGCAGTGAGTACAAATGTTGAACTCAAGACACCGCTTGTATGAGACATCTTCTATCTTATGAGTACTATGATTATAAAGCAAACGCCTTTGTGTAGTTGCAGTGTTTTTAAAACCAAGTAAATTCTTCTGAATTTTTAGATAATTTCATTATTCAAGCTATTCCCTTTCTATAAATAATATCTCAGATAGTCAAGAATTAACCTTAAGGTTGATTTGATTATTTTAATCAGAGTAAACTATTTGGGTAGCTACAAAAAGTATCTTGTAAAACTGTGACAGTCCAAATTTTCTTTGTTTTATAATGTCACACCCTGTATATTATTGAATTTTTGAATTTACTCATTGATGGATTGATCAGGAAGACTTGTTACATCTAGCGTGCACCGTTTTGTGATCTTTGTTTTTTATAAGCTATGTGATAATATCAGTTTTAATTTAGGCTGGGCAATTTTTTTTAAAACAAAAATTAGAAATGTTTTTTTTTTATTTGACTATGCAGGGTGGAGCATTTGTGGCAGATAAAATATTAGTATTTTTAAATAGAATAACATTTTTTAATACATTTTAAATTCTACACTTAATTCTTAAACTTTTACACTATACAGGGTAATTCAAATTCGACCCTCACCATTGGGATCTCGGAAACCATAAGAGATACGAAAAAGTTTAAATTGGGGCAAAGTTGCGCAATTTAAAGCTGAACCAAATGCCGTTTTAAAAATTTCGATTTTCCGATTACTTGAATGTACTTGTCACACGCAGTTGGCCTCAACATACTTAGTCACAATGAGGAAAAACGAGGCAATATTATTTTAAGCTACATCACAATACTAGTTAATAATATGATAGCAAGCCAACTGTAATCAGTAATTCAACATTGTTGTGATTTGGTGTTTTTCAAAATCCAATATTAAATTATTTTATTAAATTTCGTCCTATTATTAGCAAATATTTAAACATTTTTTATTCCCTAGATGTTTAAAAAAAATTTAAGTTACTCTGAATGAAATTCGCTTATTTACAGTTGTAAACAAAATCATCAATGTAACATCTCCATGTGCAGTGCAAATTTAATAAAACTGTAATTTTAGTTTTTTTTTTAATATAAGAAGGCGAAATTTAAGAAAATACTGTATAAAACACGTGACAAACCGGTGTATTAACTCGAAGAACATAAGCCACTTGCTACGCTCGTGGACCTATGTTCTTTTCGTGGATAAAACATGGTTTAAGTCACTTGCTGTATAAATAACTATAAACTTGCACTTCACATTATAAAAAAATGAAGTTTGGAATAAAATCAAGTTCCTAAAATTATGATATTTCTCTTGAAAATATAAATGAGCGGTTTAACTTACAGATAATGCTAACCAATCTCTTCTTCTGATTAACCTAAATAGTTCAGCATAGCTTGTATAATAATAACATTTTGTGCGGCGGTTTCTTTTCTAGATACATTTTTAACTATGCTTGACGTGCTTTAATGATCGTCCGAATTTTCGTGTTTGACAAGTACTGTCAAATTATGACATTTCATAAAACGTTCCATTAACTCAAAGCCAACTAAAGTAAAATTCGTTTTTATTGAATTATTTTGCCATTTATGAAGCAAATAATAACTTATTATACATCACTAAAATCAGAGTAAAGCGTACTATTTGGTGGGCTAAAAATCGAATATGGCGCCCATAAGAAAGAAAGTTGATGATGACTGCCAAAAAACGAAACGTTGTGTGGCAAATTTGAATCCATCATCGAATAGCTGGAGAAAAGTGGCAATGAAAAGATGCTTTTAGTTTTGGGATATCTCTTCAAATAAGGTTAGAAATAAATAAAAACAAAAAATCAAATTTTCAGTTTTTTTCGGATATCTTCGGAAGTACTCGGAAAATCTAAATTTTTAAAACGGCATTTGGTTCAGCTTTAAATTGCGCAACTTTGCCCCAATTTAGACTTCTTCGTATATCTTATAGTTTCTGAGATCCCAATGGTGAGGGTCGAATTTGAATTACCCTGTATACAGGGTTTTACAAATTCGTTGAGTCCAAAATAATCATTAATAAAGTGGTAAAAAACAAATAGAAATTTAACTTTTTCGGTTTTTGTCGGAAATCTCCGGATGTAATGAAAAGTATTAGAATTTTTTTTTAGGTATTCAGCTGAAATCGGTTAAATTATTTTATGTTCTTGTCGTAATATTATTTTCTTTGTTTCAGGTATCCTCCCGGGGAAGCGAGATGCATAAAAAGTCGTACAGGGGAACGCTGGAATTCCTATTTATTTTACTAATAAACTAAAGATTGGGGCGCGGGTTGTGTGTAGTTTTATTTGCTATTTCGATTTGCTGTTATGTCATATGCAGCATTGTTCTATCCACAATATTTGGCCGCATAATTTTTATTAAATATCCGACTAAATGGGGATGTATTAAAAGAATTGTCATTCCTTTAAATGTCAATCTACCCATGGCGAACTGAGTAACTGTGCAGAAGTTGACATTGGAATTGAACCAGACCAGCAATCAGTCATTAATATCTATCAAACGTACAATTTATTTTCCAACTGATTAACATCCTACTGCAAAATTAACTTTTTGTGTCTGCCCAGTTCCGATTTATATCGAAGAATCAACCTTATATCACGTGTGTTTTCTAAGAATGAGCCAGAATGTTTATTATTACAACTTTAAAAAAACCGCGTTTTTAATGTTTGAATCAATAATGTTCAATGTTGTTGTTTGATGTTTATAAGATGTCACATATTTTACGATGGATTTTTTGAAATCTGTGATCGAGATGGTTTCTTGTTCATTTTGTTTGTACAACATATCCCTTAGAGGCATGAACAAAAATTGCTCTTTTTGACCCATGTTGCACGTAAAAAATAGTCATAATTTTCTTAATTAAATACGTTTATTGGACAAAATGCAACAAAATATAACTTATTTTTCTTTTTTGAACTTAATCTTACACTTAGTAAAATGGTGGGTGGTGGTACAAATTTAATACCACTGTTTAGTCTTCAGCTAAACATATATCTTAATGTTATATAAATAATCAGGGTAATTAAGGACAATCATAGTTTATAGATCTTTTAACATTTCATAATTACAATTAGTAAGCAAAACGATAATTGTTTAACTATATTCAAAACAGCGTAACATAGCGTTCTATATTATTTAACAGTGGTTGCAATAATTATAGTTCAGCAGCCACCAAACTGTTTATAAATTGTTTACAAACGATGACTGTAACAACCATGTCAAAACCATAGAGTTTAATTGTTTCTGAGCCACTGGTATGTTTAATAGTTTAGTAAGATTGTTAGTTACATGCGTAGGATTAAATCAGTATTGAAATGGCACTCAAGACTGTCAATAACTCTACCCACCCAATCTAAACCTTCAACCTCCTCAATATTAAACATGGTCCTTCGAGTCTAAAATAATTAATCAGTAACCTATGTTAGCACAGAACAAAAAATCTAATCAAGTAATATTCGGCCGCGAGTCGCGTATACAAATCGATAACTCAGTGCAGATCGCGTATACAAGTGCAGATAACAAGTAAAGTGAAGTGATTCATTCAGTGCAAGTGAAGAGTTTAATCTCAACACAAAAATGGAAACCGTTAACAAATTAAGCAAAGCTCAAGAGGTATTAGGACAAGAGATCAAACGCATTCACACCAATATAAAGAAAGACCCATTAAACAGAAGAACCCTACAATACGTTGAAGAAAGGAGAACTCAAGTTCAGAAGCTATGGAACGAAGTTAAAGTAAATGACACCCAGCTCAAAGAGCTGAAAACATTAGAAACGCAACACGCTACGTACTTTGCTAGCAATTACTTTGAACAAATCAGAACCATTTATAACGATGCTCTACAAGAGTTAAACAACTGCAAGGAAAAACTACTAGACGAAGAGAGAAAACAAGAATTAAAGCAACAAGATAAGCAGAAAAAAAGTGCCACTCTAAATCAACTCACGCAGGAACAAACCTTGCGAATGAGCGATTTGGATGAACTGGTTGAAGAATTCACTGCAACATTTGATCCCGAGGTAAAAAGTGGACTTTTTTCAACAATTTTGAAAGACTGGAACATCGTAACATCCTTACACTGGGAAATTTCAAAATTGGACGTTGATAAAGTCTCAAAATATTTTGAGGAAAACAAATTCAAGCAACTTCGTACCTTGATTGCCAAAATTCAAGGACAATCTAACAGCAAATCATCACCTCTGAAAAGCGAGGTAGAAAACCAACAATCACAAACGTCAGTGAATAGAACCAATAACATCAGCCTACCTCAAATAAAGATACCAATATTTACTGGAAACTACGAAGAGTGGACGCCATTTGAAGACATGTTCAAGAATTTGATCCATAACAACGAGGCACTCAGCGAAATCGAAAAAATGAACTATCTAAAAGCTCATGTCACAGGGGAAGCTGGCAGAGCAATTCAACATTTTCAAATCAGTTCAGCGAACTACCATATTGCATGGGGTCATCTCAAAGAGAGATACAGTAACGAACGCCTAATCACCAACAAGCTTATTAACAAAATACTGGATCTACCTGACAGCAAACAAGAATCATCAGAGCAGCTAAAAGAAATTTACAACACAACAAAAGAATGCTTGAAAGCCATTGAAGCTCTGAACATGAATACATCTCAATGGGACCCGATCATCGGTTGCGTCCTACTGCGGAAAATCGATAAGAGAACACAAGAGCTATTTGAAGCTAGTTTGATCAATCCACTACAAGTGCCAGAACTCGACGAGATGTTGAACTTCATCCTTAAGCGGTTTCGAGCCATCGAATCCATATCTACCGATCGACATGACGGACGCGAAAACAATAGCAGCATGGGCAGTTATCAACCACATCAGAGAAAACAGCAAAGTCAAAGCTGTAAGTACTGCAATTTATCTAACCATACCATTTATCAATGTTTAAAATTCAAAGCATTAACAGCTTATCAACGGTTTAATGCTGCTAAAGAAAAACGGTTATGTTTAAATTGCTTAAACCACGATTTAACTACAAAATGCCTGTCATTTCAAAAATGCAGAATTTGTTTTCAAAATCATCATACGCTCATCCACAAAGAAAACAACCACAACAAAACGAAAACGCCAAACGAGCAGAAATCAAAACCATACAATCAATCAAACAGGGTAGGAACACATGTCGCGCATGAAGGAGGTAAAACATTATTAGCGACAGCAATCATTAGAATTCAAGATTCAGATGGAAAAAACGAAAATTTGAGAGCCTTGATCGATTCAGGTTCGCAAGCATCGTTTATCACTATGGAAGCTGCCAATTTACTACAATTACCCAAACAGAAAATTCATGCCGAAATTTCTGGTATAGGGGGATCAACCAATGAGAGCTGCAAATACAAAATATCTGTACAATGCAAACCACGCATTACTAGCAAATTTACGTTAAATACTGAACTGCTGATTTTACAAAAATTAGCAAAAGATATGCCAGAACACCCAATTGAAGTAAACACCGAATTATGGCAAAATAAAATTCTTGCTGACCCAGGCTTCGGAAAGCCGGGTCCAATTGATGTGATTCTTGGAGCCCAAGAATTTCACGAAATTTTGTTAGAAGGAATGGACAAGTCAAACGACGGCCTTGTAGCGCAAAATACAGAGTTAGGCTGGATAATTTGGGGAAGCATTCATCAATCCTTAAAACAAACCAACATTGCAGTAGTAAGCATGATAACACAGTCTGAAGAGAAAGAATTATCACGGTTCTGGGAATTAGAGGAAATTTCGGAAAAACGACAATTAACAAGCGATGAAAATGCATGCGAGGCATTTTACGATAAAACAACATTGCGTAATTCGAGCGGTACGTACACTGTTCAAATTCCGTTTAAAAACGAAATTGAGTCATCGCAATTAGGTGAGTCAAGGCCAAGAGCGTTGGCACGTTTACTGTCCTTGGAGAAACGATTATCTAATGATTACAAGTTGAATTTGGAATATAAAAAATGTATGAGTGAATACATTAAGCTAGGTCACATGAAACAGGTGCAGTGGAGTAACCAAATCCAAGGAAAATATTACATACCTCATCAACCAGTTATCAAAGAAACCAGTACGACTACAAAGTTGAGAGTAGTGTTTGACGCATCATCAAAAACGACAAATGGAAAAAGTTTAAATGACATCATGCACGTAGGTCCTAAAATTCAAGATGACCTTATAGATATTTTATTACGTTGGAGAAGTCACAGAATAGGATTTACAGCCGACATAGAGAAGATGTATAGACAAATTCGAATTTCCGAAGAAGATCAGGACTATCACAGAATCTTATGGAGATTCTCGACAAACGACCCAATTCAAGAATTCAAGTTATTGACCGTAACGTATGGAACGGCTGCAGCACCATACTTGGCTGTAAAAACAATTCAAAGGTTAGCGGAAGACGAGAAAATGTCGTATCCAACAGCATCAAAAATCAGCTTACAGGACTTCTATGTGGACGATCTAATGTCAGGTGCAGAAGACGAAAGAGAGGCAATTGAAACGGTGAATGAACTAATAAGCATGTTCAAGGCCAGCGGGATAACACTAAGAAAATGGTCTAGTAATAACAGGGAAGTCATAAAAGCAATACCAGTAGAATTGCGAGACGAAAGCGCAGTCAACATTCAAGAAGATGACACCAGAAGATCATTAGGATTATTATGGTCACCAAGTGACGATTCCATAAGATTTAAGGTGGCGTTAGCACCGTCACAAAAGCTTTCGAAAAGAACAATATTAGCGGACATTGCGAAACTATTCGATCCGTTAGGATGGCTAAGTCCAGTATTAGTCAAAGCAAAATTGATCATGCAAACATTATGGTTAGAAAAACTTAGCTGGGATGAAGAAGTCTCACAAGAAATAGCAGCTTGTTGGAATAAGTTTCGGCAGCAGTTAAAGTCCGTTGAAGAAATCAGCATTCCGCGTTGGACGTATCAATCAACCAAGAACAAAATTGAACTACACGGATTTAGCGATGCTTCAGAGAAGGCATACGGAGCTGTAGTTTACGTAAAAACTATAAATAACGACAAAAGCATCAAAATCACACTATTGACTGCAAAGTCAAAAGTAGCACCAATAAAAACAAAAACAACACTACCAAAACTTGAGTTATGTGCAGCAGTATTGTTAGCAAGATTACTAACTAGAGTTAAAACGGCTCTACGTTTGAATAAAACACCCACATACGCTTGGATTGATTCCATGATAGCATTATCATGGATCCAAGGAACGCCCAATAATTGGAAAACATTTGTGGCAAATCGAGTATCTGAGATACAAAACTTGGTGCCATCTCAGCATTGGAATCATGTGAAATCTGAAGAAAATGTAGCAGATGTAATATCACGAGGCATTGATCCCTCTAAAATCAAAGACTTTGTTCCATGGTGGCAAGGCCCAACGTGGCTGCAAGGAAACAAATACCCAGTAAACGCAAAAATTCCAGAGACCGAAGAAGAAAGGAAAAAGAGCATACAAGTAAATGTAGCGCAAAGAAGTGAACCCAAAATTCATGAAAAAATTTCATCATTGCTGTCAATGGATCGCATAATTGCTTATTGTTATAGATTCATTAACAATTGCAAAAAAACAGGCATCAGGAAAGGTACATTAACAATTCAGGAAATTAGCAACGCTGAAGAAAAAATTGTTCGGTTAGAACAAGCTGGAGCATTTCACGCGGAAATTCAAGCTCTAAAATCAAATAAAACAATAGATAAACAAAGTAAAATAGGCAATTTAAGTCCGTTTATCGACAAAAACAATATCCTACGAGTAGGAGGGAGACTTAAACATTCACTATTAAAATACACAGAAAAACATCCCATAATTTTACCAGGAAGATGTCATTTAACAAACTTGATTATAAGAGATGCGCATAACACAACATTACATGGAGGTAACCAGAATACCTTAGCGTTCATTAGAAGAAAATTTTGGCTGATTAATGGAAAAAAGGCAGTAAAAAAGATAATTAACAATTGTGTAAAATGTATCAGATATAAAGCTGCTACAGCACAACAGTTAATGGGACAGTTACCACCACCTCGAGTGACTCAATCAGCGGCATTTTTACACACTGGAATTGATTATGCAGGACCAATTCAAGTGCGAACCACAAAAGGACGAGGAAATAAATCATATAAGGGTTATATTGTAGTATTTGTGTGCTTAGCAACTAAGGCACAACATCTTGAACTAGTAAGTGACATGCTAGCTGAAACATTTTTAGCAGCGTTAAAACGGTTCATATCTAGACGAGGAAAATGTGCACACATCTACAGTGACAATGGCACAACTTTTGTAGGGGCAAACAACTTAATCGAGTCAGAAGTTATCGCGTTACTCAGAAAGGAGAAAATTGAGGATCGAAGCACATCGTTGGGCATACAGTGGCACTTTATCCCTCCCTCAGCACCTCATTTTGGTGGTCTTTGGGAAGCGGGCGTCAAATCCACAAAGTATCATTTAAGACGAGTGATTGGAGATACAACATTGACCTTCGAGGAGTTATATACGTTGTTAACACTTATTGAGGCATCATTGAACTCAAGGCCTTTGTGTCCGTTGTCCGAAGACATAAACGATGTTGCCGTTCTCACACCAGGTCACTTTCTAATCGGAAGAGAACTATTGTCACCGATTACCCCAATCTGCGAAGACATCATCAGTAATATGAATCAAAGATGGAAAATGATACAAAAAATGCGTAAAGAATTTTGGAATACATGGATGCAAGAGTACATACATCAACTTCAGCAGCGGTACAAATGGACATCCAAATCAAACAATTTAGAAACGGGAGAAGTAGTAATCTTAAAAGAAGATAACGTAAAACCAAGTCAATGGCCATTAGCTCGAATAACCGAAGCGCACGCGGATAAGGACGGAATTGTTCGAGTAGTGTCAATAAAAAAGCCAGGGGGAGTAATTACCAAACGGCCGATTCATAAGCTTATACCGTTACGTGGAGAATCAGAAAAAAAGGCAGTAGAATATGGAAATGAGAGAAATCAATTTAAAGGCAAAACAAGGTCAGCGAATTTGTGGAAGAAAGCCGTTGTTGCGATTTTATTCATGTTAAGCTTAGTAAATTCAGCAAAATCAATATAAGATAGAGTATCCAAAACCAGGATTGTACATTGAACATATTGGACAAGCAAAAATAGAAAGGGGAATCTTTCGAATTGACATAAAGCTGAATAAATCTGATATCAGCTACCACATAAAAAACATAAAAAATGTTACAGCCCAGATTCAGAACGTATGCCAAAATGTGGCAGAAATATCAGAAAAAACTGAATGCAACACATTAATTTCCGATATGCAATTAAAAGAAACTAGACTAGAGTGGGTTATAAAAGGAATATACGACGTTACAAGGTCAAGGAAACGGCGAGGATTACTTGGAAAACTGATGACTTCAATTTTTGGCGTAAATGACGAAGTATACACCGACATTAACAATCTAGAAAAGAATCAACAACAATTAATACATGCATCTAGTCATCAAACTAAATTTATGCTGCAGGCGCTATCTCAGTTTAACGACACCGAAAACAGAATTTACAGCAAGCTTAAGCAGTTTCAAGAAAAGGTTATCAGAAGCCAAGCCGCTATAACTGAGATGAAGCAAAGCTGGTTTCAAGCGGTGGACGAAAACAGACTTAGCATTCACCTTCTGAGCTCATATCAAGTTGGGAACAATTATTTAGATGAAGTATATGACTATTATAAAAGTCTGTCTGACATCTTATACAACACAGGCAACATATACTCAATGTTAACACCGGGGCAGATAAGGGAAATAATCCAAACTGCAGAGCGCAAAATGCCACCAAGCATTGAAATCTTACCTCAACCCATATTGAAAACTGAACTTGAGGAAACAGAAAAACAACTACACGTTTATGTGTATTTTATAGTAACTGAGTTCAGCAATTTTACCGTAGTCAAGGTCAGTGCGATACCGTCTGCAGTGGAAGGCGACACGTATTTAACAATTGACCTACCTCAAGAACTGCTAGCTAGTGATTACAATGAACAAAAATATTTTCACATAAGTGAAGAAGAATTTAAGAATTACATAGGAATCAGAAAACATTTATTCGTATGCTCACCGCCTTTAATAAGGAACATTGAAAACAGCCCGAATTGCATTTTAGATGAAATATATCAACGAACTGAACATTCGAGCTGTCCCGTTAAGCGAGTGAAAATTAAAGCAATGCAATGGATTCAACTTTACACCAAAAATTCGTGGATTTTTGTGTCACCTGATTCATCAAAAGTTGCAATAACGTGTAACGGTAATAGAGAAGATTTAGTCTTAAATAAAACAGGAATCATTTCGATTTCATCAAATTGCATTATATCGACTAATAAAATATCTATAGCAGCTAGGCGCAGCGACGTATTTCCGGTTCTAGCAGGTTTTATCAAGCAGGTGGCGGTAAACTTGACCACGTCAATAAAGCAACCACCTCAAAGCCAATACGAAGAAAACATCATTCATCCCTCAGATGATTTTCGAAAGCTAAAAGAAATGGAGGAAGACATTGAAACCGAGCTAGGACAACATCACTGGAAATCCATAACTAAACATTCTATGTTCACAGGTGCACTGACATCAGCAGCGGTGGTGCTTATTGTCATGGCGGTCATAGTAGCAGTCAACAAATGCCGTCGGGCACTAACTACTGCCAGATCTCAACCAACAACCAAACATAAGACATCTTCAGAGATGATAGAACTGGCATCGCTAAGACGACACAGTCTCAACAATGAGGCCTGATATGAAATCATCAACCTCTAATTCAGCTCGCCAAATTCAGTCGAGCCCGGCAAGATGTTTAGTCTTCAGCTAAACATATATCTTAATGTTATATAAATAATCAGGGTAATTAAGGACAATCATAGTTTATAGATCTTTTAACATTTCATAATTACAATTAGTAAGCAAAACGATAATTGTTTAACTATATTCAAAACAGCGTAACATAGCGTTCTATATTATTTAACAGTGGTTGCAATAATTATAGTTCAGCAGCCACCAAACTGTTTATAAATTGTTTACAAACGATGACTGTAACAACCATGTCAAAACCATAGAGTTTAATTGTTTCTGAGCCACTGGTATGTTTAATAGTTTAGTAAGATTGTTAGTTACATGCGTAGGATTAAATCAGTATTGAAATGGCACTCAAGACTCTCAATAACTCTACCCACCCAATCTAAACCTTCAACCTCCTCAATATTAAACAATGACAAACTGTCCATTGCTTATCATCATCCATTTTGCTGATGTTACAGAACAGGATCAGAAAGTAACAACTATAACTAACAATTAAGTCAATAAATTCCTATACATATATTCCTAAAATTTTGCAGTATACCAAATGTCTACATTAACACCTACACACGTACATATGAATACGGTCTACATTGCTAACACTTAACAAGTAAAATGACAAGACAAAAAAATAAACACTGGTAGGACATTACTTTAATGCTGTGGAAATGTCAGTCAAGGAAATGACACATACAAGTTCTCTCTTTCATTATATTTTAATACAAGCAACTTTTTTACTGCTTTTTTAAATTAAACACACTTCAGAACTGTTTGATTCAAAGAAATAATATTAATGTTTAAGTCAGAGGACTTACAAGGTTTATCAAATAATTCTTCATTGATTTTCTCAACAAAATATCCCAACATGACAAAGTCTTCTTCGCAAAAGCAGAAATTTGTTATTTCCATTATTGACCCATCTTCAAGTTGAGACTGCTTAATGTTTTCATTGACAGCCCATTCAGCTAGATCAGTAAGCAGTTTTGAGTGAGAAACAGGTTGAGAAACACTTTGGATTGATTGATCTCATACAGTGGACTGGTCAAGAGAGTTGGGATTAAGTATGTCATTATCTTGAGAGTTGTTAAAAGATGATTCATTATCAGATGTATCTTGATTAGTGAAACCTGAGAGGTTTGGCTCCAAATACAAAGGATCAGTATTGTTACAAAATAGCCAGCTTGAGGATGATTTACTACTGTTACTATCAGTATCAAGAGGGTTTCTTGTAGCATTATTTAACAGTATTAAAGAACTGTCTCTTTTCCCTTTTACAAGGCGTTGAAACTTACGAAGTTTTGCAGGAGTGTACATTCTTAAAGTTAATATTTGAACTACAAACTTACGTTCGAACAACCAGTTCACACTACACAACACTACACTAATGGTGACTAAATTACAACAAAATTATGTGTTAAACGTTAACGTTTTGTTTAATCCGTGACGAAAACCAAAAACACAAAATGCCGGCAAGAGCAACGACTCCACGAACGACGTCGACGACAACCCACCCCGACAGCGCAGCACGCGGGAAGCTGCATTGACATTATTTGACCTTTGACGGAACTGGCACTATTTGGCATTGGCACTTAGCACGCAAAGCAAATTTGCAGCAAATACAATAAAACATCTAAAGATACAATTTTAGTTTTGTAAACAATGGTTTTATCTTGTAAAATATCAAATAAATTTATATTTCTGTATAGCGAAAATAAAATACGGTCCCAATCCATTTTCATTTCAGTACTTGAAAAATTATGTTATATTATAAGTTGCAATTTGCATTCTGCTGCGCAAAGAAAAACATCTATTTTTATGTATACTGTTACGTTTACTGATATAGATTATAGACAGCCAGCAGCCTCCATGTATGCCAATTTATGCGATATGATATGCAACAAAATATGTGTTATGTACAGGGTGCTGCATTTTCGATGGTTCTACGGGGTACAGAGAAAACGGTAATTGATAGAAAAAAAGTAGCATACGTGTTCTGATCTCTTTTTCTGAGCTGAGATGACTGGCGAAAAGTGGGCGGCGCAAACTTCTTTTGTTTCAAAGATACGGGGGGTTTTTGAAAAATGGTCATTTTGGAACCTCCTCTGTATTTCATTTGCTATTAAAGTTATCAAAAAAGGAAAAACGTTTCCCGGTAGAAGTTTTCATGTAGAATCCAATGGCGTAGTCAGTTTTTTCTATTCCGTTTAGTTTCTCACATATGACAGTAAGTTACATTTTTTTAAATGGAACATCCTATATATTTTTACGTCATTTAATTCTGTTGATTTTTGCCTTTTCAGCGGTGTATGACAACATATAAGTTTGTAGAGGTTAATCCTGTTATTTTAAAAAAAGACCTTTGCTAAGCTAAAAAAAGACCAATATCTAAAATACCAAACAAAATCGGAAATCATATAAACTAACACATCAGAAAATTAATTATTTTTAATAAATCTTATTAAAAATCTAAGTTACAAACAGTTCTACCGTCAATTTAATAAGAAAAGTGGCCATTTCTATTTTCTACTATTTTTAAGGTAGAAGTTGAAAAAACTGTTTATAAACGACAGGTAACATGTTAATAAGAATATAGCCAAATTTTGTTTCAACTGTGGGTATTTTTATACATATTATTTAGCACTTTTTTGTTAAGGAAACGCTTTTTTTCTAATTACCAAGATTAACGTTTACAAACTTATATGTTTTAATACACCGTTGAAAAAGTAAAAATCAACAGAATTAAATAAACTAAAAATATATAGGGTGTTCCATTTAAAAAAATATAACTTAGTGTCATATGTCAGAAACTAAACGTAATAGAAAAAAACTGACTACGCCATTGGATTCTACGTCACAACTTCAACCGGAAATCGTTTTCCCTTTTTTGATAACTTTAATAGCAAATGAAATACAGAGGAGGTTCCAAAATGACCAATTTTCAAAAGCCCCCCGTATCTTTGAAACAAAAGAAGTTTGCGCAGCCCACTCTTCGCCAGTCATCTCAGCTCGGAAAAAGAGATCGGAACACGTATGCTACTTTTTTTCTATCTATTACCGTTTTCTCTGTACACCGTAAAACCGTCGAAAATGCAGCACCCTGTACATGTAATGAATATGAAAATGTTGGTTCAGTGTATTAACTCTGACACATTCCTGCAACATACATGTAAGGATCATAATGGTTGTATGTATGTACCATGTACAGGGTGATTGATTGAATTTTGACCACCCCCTTAGCTTTCTTAATTTTGATTTTAGCAAAAAACGTTAAATACAAAACCAGTAGATATTTAGGTCTACTTTATTTTTAGATAAACAGTTATTATACAGGGTGTCCCAAATTTGAGTAATAAACCAAACTTATGTTTTTTTAAATCCGATGACCAAATTTTTATCCGATATTTGAATTCTACGTCAATATCTAGGCCTAATTGATGTAAAATGTCTGTATCGATATTCAACTGTTTCCGCAGCAGCGTCGTTGATTGGTTGAATTTTGACCACCCCCTTAACTTCTTTAATTTTGATTTTAGCAAAAAACGTTAAATACAAAACTAATAGATATTTAGGTCTACTTTACTCTTAGATAAAGAGTTATTATTCAGGGTGTCCCAAATTTAAGTAGCAAACCAAACATGTTTTTTTTAAATACAATGACCAACTTTTTAATCTATATTTGAATTCTACGTCAAATTCTAGGCCTAATTGATCGATATTCAAATGTTTTCGCAGCTGAGTCCTTGATTGATTGAATTTTAACCACCCCCTTAACTTATTTAGTAGTATAACCCCCCCCCGTATTTTTGATTTTAGTAAAAAAACTAGTTGTAGCAACAGTTATAGATATTTGGGTCTACTTTTACTCTTATATAAACAGTTATTATACAGGCTGCCCCAAATTTAAGTAACTAAATTAAACTTTAATCACATAGTCGAGGAAACATTGTTAAAGTAACAGATGCTGCGGAAACAGTTGAATATCGATACAGACATTTTACATCAATTCCTAAAATTTGACGTAGAATGCAAATATCGGATAAAAAGTTGGTCATTGTGTTTAAAAAAACATAAGTTTGGTTCGTTACTAAAATTTGGGACACCCTGTATAATAACTGTTTATCTAAGAATAAAGTAGACCTAAATATCTTCTAGTTTTTTATTTAACGTTTTTTGCTAAAATCAAAATTAAAGAAGTTAAGGGGGTGGTCAAAATTCAACCAATCAACGACGCTGCTGCGGAAACAGTTGAATATCGCTACAGACATTTTACATCAATTAGGCCTAGAATTTGACGTAGAATTCAAATATGGGATAAAAAGTTGGTCATCGTATTTAAAAAAACATAAGTTTGGCTTATTACTCAAAATTGGGACACCCTGTATAATAACTGTTTATCTAAAAATAAAGTAGACCTAAATATCTACTGGTTTTGTATTTAACGTTTTTTGCTAAAATCAAAATTAAGAAAGTTAAGGGGGTGGTCAAAATTCAATCAATCACCCTGTACAGTGGAAAGATAATAAAACAGTATCAGTAGCTTCAAATTTTGAAACTACAGAAGTCACTAATACTTTACGTTGGGATAGGACTACTCGTTCCAGGAAAAGTGTGCCCCAGCCAAAACTAATAGCGAATTATAATAAGTATATGGGAGGTGTAGATAAGATGGATGCTCTTGTTGCTGCATATAGATCACGGTTTCGTAAAAAAAAATGGTACTCGCCATTAGTTCTTTATTTGCTAGACGTGTCTGTCGTAAATGCTTGGATTCTCATGCGGAAGCTAAAGGCAAATCATTCGGACTCGGAAAGTTTATTGCGGTTTCGAAGACCCTGTACAGGCTGATTGATTGAATTTTGACCACCCCCTTAACTTCCATAATTTTGATTTTAGCAAAAAACGTTAAATACAAAACTAGAAGATATTTAGGTCTACTTTATTTTTAGCTAAACAGTTATTATACAGGGTGTCCCAAATTTGAGTAACGAACCAAACTTATGTTTTTTTAAATAGAATGACCAACTTTTTATTCGATATTTGAATTCTAGAAACGGTGCAAGTTGCCAGGCTGTTATTCAAAAACACATGTTTATTGTGTAAAATATGAAGTACATTTGTGCTGCTTTAAGGGTTTTTATATAATATAAGTTTCATAACAAATAAGAGTTTTAATATATAAAATGTCCTCAACGTATACAGGGTGTCCCACGACGAAAGACCTCGATTGATATTGGAAAAAGTATAAATAGGAGAGTTTTGAAAATTTGGTAGGATACTGATGTGGGCATGCCCAATCCAACTAAAATATTTTCAAGATGGTTGCACTTCCGCTTATACCGGAAGTCGATCACAACTTTCTTATTTTAAATAGAACACCCTATATATTATTACATATTTGGATTCCTCACAAAATTCTGACCAACTTTTGTATAGAATGCCCTATGTCTATCTCTAGCCGTTTTCGAAATATTTGATGTTTTTCCAAAAAAGTGACAGTTGCAACGCTCAACATATTTTTGTACTATGTTAAAACCGTATTTCATTTTGCAATGAAACTTTGGGATATTGTAAATAAAGGATCGTTTTATTAAACTGAGGGTGCGTAATGACTCATTTGTATACAGGGTCGTCAAAAAAAAATCATAAACTTGCCACTAAAAAAAATGAAAAATCTCAAGTTTTTTAAATGGAAACCCCCATTTTTTATGACGGAATCATTTTGAGCATTAAAAATTACTATACGTTTCAATTTACTTGCCTATACCTAAATCCAACCCATTTCGTTTTATTTGAGAATAAACATTTTTTTATTAGGCTGCATGGTTGGGATTAGCTGGTACTCTAGTTGGCTATGGTTTTGACACACGGTGATATTGGAGACCTGCAAAGCATGCTATGTTGAGCATTGCAACTGTCACTTTTTTGGAAAAACATCAAATATTTCGAAAACGGCTAGAGATAGGAATAGGGCATTGTACACAAAAGTTGGTTAGAAATTGCAATTTCTACATTTGTATTATTAAGAATTGGTTTTGTTTTAATAGCTTTTATCTTCACATATCCCGTATTCTTAAAATTTTCAATTATTTGCTTGACAGCTTTTGGTGATGGATTTGGTTTTTCTAGATAACCAGCGGCAAATACCTCACATGTTCTACTCACAACTTTATCACATTTTCCGTAAATAATAAACAGATTTAAGCAATCTTGGTTTGAATAACGTAACCACGACACGGCATATTTGCAGTTGTCAAAACACTCAAAACAAGTGTTATTAACATGCCCTGCAGTTCTCCAATATCACCGTGTGGCAAAAGCATGACCAACTAGAACACCACATAATCCCAACCGTGCAGCATATTAAAAAAATATTTATTCTCAAATAAAACGAAATGGGTTGGATTTAGGTATAGGCAAGTAAATTGAAACTTATAGTAATTTTTAATGCTCAAAATGATTCCGTCATAAAAAATGGGGGTTTCCATTTAAAAAACTTGAGATTTTTCATTTTTTTTAGTGGCAAGTTTATGATTTTTTTTTTGACGACCCTGTATACAAATGAGTCATTACGCACCCTCAGTTTAATAAAACGATCCTTTATTTACAATATCCCAAAGTTTCATTGCAAAATGAAATACGGTTTTAACATAGTACAAAAATATGTTGAGCGTTGCAACTGTCACTTTTTTGGAAAAACATCAAATATTTCGAAAACGGCTAGAGATAGACATAGGGCATTCTATACAAAAGTTGGTCAGAATTTTGTGAGGAATCCAAATATGTAATAATATATAGGGTGTTCTGTTTAAAATAAGAAAGTTGTGATCGACTTCCGGTATAAGCGGAAGTGCAACCATCTTGAAAATATTTTAGTTGGATTGGGCATGCCCACATCAGTATCCTACCAAATTTTCAAAACTCTCCTATTTATACTTTTTCCAATATCAATCGAGGTCTTTCGTCGTGGGACACCCTGTATGTATATGAATTTTCCACTTAGACATATTGTCCGTCGACGACATGACGTCACGGTCAAAATTAATATTTTTACCTCAAAACGACAAATTTTTTCAAAATGTTTTCAGAGGGGTCATGACTGAAAGGGTTAATATACCGTATTAGTGGTGACCCGACATGCAATTGACTCAAATTTGTATTCCCCAAAATAGTGCAAATACGAGTAGAAATGCCGTCGCCCTAACGTCGGTACCTGACGTTGCGTCGGGTAATCGAACGTTGGCTCGACGTCCAAATGCCGTTTGGGCATTATGGATAGTTCTTAGAAAACACACGTGATTAGCATTAATTCTTCGATATAAATAGGAGCTGAGCAGACACAAAAAGTTAAATTTGCTGTAGGATGTTAATCAGTTGGAAAATAAATTGTACGTTAGATAGATATGAATGACTGATTGCTGGTCCTTGTTCACTCCCAATGTCAACTTCTGCACAGTTACTCAGTTCGCCATGCATAGATTGACATTTAAAGGAATGACAATATTTCTAATACATCAGCATTGAGTTGGAAATTAAAGGAAAATTATTCGGCCAGATATTGTGGATAGAACAATGCTGCATATGGCATAACAGCAAATCGAAATCGCAAATAAAACTACACACCACCCGCGCCCCAATTATTAGTTATTATTAAATTTTAAAAAAAATTCCAAGATTGACCTGGATGACTTTTTTTTTTGCTTCTCGCTTCACCGGGAGAATATCTGAAACAAAAAAAATAATATTACCACGAGCNGNGCNATATNTNGGGCTCATCTGCTGCNTCGATCTAACGCTTTCNNCGANNANNCGNTANNNCCAGTATNGCGCTGTTAGACGNGGGGAAACNGNCTACATNACNNTANCGNNAACCATGGANGTAATCNCACGAAATGGTACGCANNAGCNTNCCGGGATGTGATANGCGTCAATANGTGGANATCGAGGGAGGAANCNCGANNATCCNNNCAGGTCTAACCGNAGAG